>OZ025282.1:5952130-6084630 GCA_964019165.1 Mastigias papua | reverse complement strand
TAATATATAATGTGGAAGGAAACTTCACTATAAGCCCTACCAGGGGTGAAGAGACCACCAAGAATATTGTCACAATTCATCATTGGAACCATCTCCTGGAGTTGTTCAGGTGACAAAATACTCATTGGTGACTGGTGCCAACCTTGACGCTGCAACTGGTAATTTGCTTCATCTATTCTTCCTGGTGTTGTCAAAAGTCTTACACTACCAGGTCGATGAAAACCAACTTGCTATAACAAAAACAGTACAATCATAATGGAAGTTTAAGTCTGTCTATGGTTAGCAAAGACAATTAGAACTGGCATCAACTAAATCAGTGGGGGTATGATAGAGACCAAAATGACAAAACAAACTATTCACCTGGGGTATGAAAACCATGGTATAAACAAATGTGGTGAATAACTGAACTACCAGAAATTATCTTAAGTTGGATTGGTATATCTTGTAATGTCTCAAAACAATTTTGATAGTTCTTGCTTGCCTAGCAAATGAGTCTTCTTCATGATGGCCCAAGTGATATTTAACTGACTTGAAAATATAGAAGGAAGCATACCTGCTCTGTTTCAGCTTCCAGTTGTGAATACAAATTGACACTGTAATGATGAATCCTTTTGATATTGATGCCAGGGTGGTACAGAGTCACAAGACCAGCCTTCACAATAAGAGAAAGGCAACCTTGCAACAATTCATTGATTCATAGCTCAATGCAAAGCATATAAACTTAATAGCAAATAGACACACTGGATGATAAAACAGTAATTGTTGGCATAAAGAAAAACTATATAAAAATAAGCTTGAAAGTTCTGAATGAGAAAATTTTTTGAAATATCTTTTGAATAATTCTGCCTGCATGGGTTTGCAGAAAATTGTACCCTGATCACTTGTCTCTAGTTCACAACAATGCTACTTTTCATCAACACAAGATAGTCAAATTACAAATTGATAAAGCATGATAACTCACAGCATGCCAAGTTGATCCAGCAGTTAGCTCTGATTTCTCTAGTAGAACAACATCTTTCATGCCTTGTTTTGCAAGATGGTATGCAATGCTAGTTCCAACACATCCACCACCAATAATGACAGTTTCAGCTTCATCTTTCAGCTTTCTATTCAACCGTCGCCCCTCACTGCAACATTTTTATATACCCATTAAACAAGCAGTTACAGCTACTAGTAATAACTACTTTCTATAATGCATCACATGCAGCTCAGCCCATAATGAATTTTGTAGATTCAACAATCTATGTAAATGAAGATATATCACTTGAGAATTTAAAAAAAACTACAACATACTCTTTTTGCAAGATATAAAGTGGGAGAAGACACTCAGTCATCTGGTCCCAACTGCATATGGTACTTACTATTCAACATAGATACAACATGATAATTATAGTTCATCTCACTTTAGATGTCATGTTATTTATGTACATGAGGAGGCATTGGGATTTCTCCCTGTTGGGCAACTTAAGAGGGTTGAAGACACCTCTATCTCTGTGACTAACATCCGTCAGAGATTATGTAGTCACAAAAGACAGAAGCAATAGAGCAAGTGAAATAAAAACAATTTTGGACCCATCAAGCTTGGCTACTATAGAAAATTATAACTGTTATTTTTGCGAACAATGTGTGCCTTTGAAAAAGAGTTACAGTTACATAAATGTACATGTACATATATGTATACTGTAATCTAGATATTGTTCAATTGATATAAAATAAGTTGACACAGACAGAGATGTCTAATTGTAAATGATGTTACAAATTTGAATTACAAACCATATTTAACTGAAATGTGACATTTCCATTCATTTTTGCTTTCAATTTAGCCTATTTATGTACTTATGCCTTTATTTTGTGCCCCTCCCCCCCCAATGTAGAATCAAGTTTAATGTATTTGAAACATATTAAAGTATAATAATGATGACGGTAATGATTATGATGATGATAATGATGATGGAATATTATATTTCACAATTGGCTTTACTTCATAGGTTGCAATTTGCAAAACAGTTCATAAAGCAAAAGTAAGAGAGATCATTCAGAAGCAGATGATTGCCTCAAAGTAGGGTGTGTGCCAAGCTATCATTTAATTTTTCCAGATATAAGGCTGAACTAGTGACGAGGATTCAATTATGCATGGCGGACACCCAGAGTGGAGCAACTTCCAAACTGGACGCCAATTCTCTTCCAGTACCTAAGAAAATACAACAGCCAGTAATACCTGGAGTCTTTTCTGTCATTAGTACTAGAAAAGAAGGTTCTTGATGAGATTGTTTGCAGAGCGAATTTGAACTTTGCACATTTCGACAGCGCGCTGGATCCGCGGATAAGAGCAGCCATCTTGGAAATTCTTCCGTTCCCAAGACCATTGATAAGGGGAAGTGATGTTTACAATCACAGAGTGAGTCTGTGAAAGACCACCGAACAAAAAAACCTGTATAAACTTGTTTTTGGTCCAAATCTGCAAGAGCGCACGCTAGGGTCGAAGTCTATCGTCACTGCCGTTCATTGAAACAATTGAAGTGGATGGTCCAGACCACAGAAAACCAGTCAAACTGGTTTTCGGTCTAGGACTCGTTAGACCAGCAGAACAGGTTTAGGCAGACCACATGTGAATTTCATAACAACTTTTACAGTCAGCGATCTTGAGTTAGAACAGACAACGCCTTTAACTGACGAACACGGCTGCTGGACAAAGAATAGACGAACATGAGCGGAAAGGTACTTCGTTAGCACATGCGTTTTACGTTAAACTGTTTGTGTATAGCTTTGGCTACTCTTTGTCATTTTGTACTCTCCTTGTAGAATTTTTGCATTAATTTGAATTCTTGCTCGCCACTCACCAGCGGGAGAACCGCTCATGATTTAAATCTACCGTTGATCGAAGGAGTGATCTTTTTCCAACGACTGTTTTTGTTTAAGTAAAGTTGATAGCTTATGTACAGAATCATTCGTGGTGAGCCCTATACTGCCATTTTATGACATCATGCTGTACTTAAATATTCAATTTGTTTTCGATATTCATCTCTTATAAGTTTTCGGGGAAAGATGTCCTGCAATGCGCGTCACTCAAGTCGCATTAGCCGTTACGTTTGGGAAGTTAAGAAGCCACGGTGTAGAAGAAATCTAACTTCAGTACCATGCAAAAGAAGCATCGTTGCTTGCTAACTGCCTAATCTAAATAAACTCTCTTTTTCGGACTTCGCAAGCAGATCACAATGAATTCCAGTCTGTTTCCTAGCTTTTCTAGATGCAAATACACAGAAATGTATTTTGCCAGTACTGCTATCAGCACTGTTTAGCTTTTCACCGTTATATATATGGTAAGTAGATACCTGAACTTAGATTTCAGTAAAGCTGAAAAGACCGAATCCAAACACTTTATTGATGTTGTCAAGTCGCTTTCGGTCGATCGTTCTCAACGCGCCCATGCTCGAAAGTCAAAGAGAGAAACAATGGAACAAAACAACTTGTTTAGAAGGCATTATGTAATGGCCGCTATATTACAGTTGTGCAGACGCCGGTGGCGAAGGTGATCGAGGGTTTGATGCGCACAAACTGCCAAACAATGTTTTGCACGAAAGTACTTAGAATCAAATAGGGCAAATGGAGAGGCATTTTTCTTGACTTTATGTTGTGTGTATAGAGTTTGTTTTGTGTCGTTATTATTAAGGTGTTTTTGTGATTGGCCGCACGGTTCTTTTTGGTTTGTATTGTTGCTCATTGTTCTTGTCATAGTTTTTGCTGACATGTTAAGTATTGCTGTGTGTTTGTATTCCTGGGGGATTAGGGATGTTGTTTTGTGTGGATTTCGTGGCTGAGGCGAGTAGTTGATCGACGTTATTAGTGAATAAATAGAATTCGTGATTGTTGCTGACTGATTCTATGTGTTTATTGTTGTTTTGGAAAGTTTGTGTTGCGTTAGAGAGCCATAAAACTATTACACTTTGTATCGCGTTCTAACTTGCTTCAGCTGATGTTGTGTTTTATGCCATTCATGCACACTTGTTGTAAACGCGTCGTACAGTAGGCCTACCCAGATAAATATTGTACTGCTTTAGCCCAATTTGCCGGTTAAATTCTATCATTATGACAATTGAAAGTTCTTGCAATCACCAAAGAACCGATTCATAACTTTTGTGAATCGTGCCCCCTTGTTAGGTTCCAGACACTGATTGGTATGCCCCTGCTCACCTTGGCACCCATGTGCACCAGACTGCAGAGTTTGCTAAATGCACACTCAAGATTTCACTCGCAAATTGTGCTGCACATCCTGAAATGGACATGACAATATGTTGAAATGCTTGGCAGGGCGTGGTTAAAGAAAAAAAAATTTCCAGCTATCAATATGACAGTAGCGAAACATTTGTATTAATTAGTCTTATTCCTCAACATAGAATACGGAAATATCAAATGCGTTTTACGTTGTAAGTCGAAAAGTCAAGTGCACACTTAAAAGTGCACACCTGAGGCGAAGAGCACACTTGCACACCTGACATTTTTCTCATGTACACTCGAGATCACGTCAAAATATGCCAAACGCTGCAGTTCTACCTATGGGTGCTAGTCGATTTAGCAACTTTTTTAGTTAAGCCCATGTTCCACGACTTTGAAAAGCTTCTAAAAGTATTATCAGGGTAAACAACAACTGGCGCCAATAGCCAGCCCATCCGTGCTAGACGCGAGGGTTTTGAGCAGGGAAGCCTACGGTGGGGGGGGCAGGGGGAGCAGCTGCCCCTCCTGCCCTTTCCAAGGGCTTAATTATTTTAGTGCAAAAATGTTTACAATGTGCCCTCAATAGGAACCTTGCCCCCCCTGCCCTCGGTGCGGCAGGCATGCCTGGTTTTGATGTCTGAGACTTACTAAAGCTTTTCAATTCTATTTGCCAAGCCGTATGCACGAGCAATTTCCAAATATGACAAATTTTTATATGACAAGCACGCTTGTCCAAAAGCTAGCATGCCAGTTTTTGTACAAGTACACTTCATATGAAGAATTGTCATATGGCTCCATCTACACCAGGAAATAAATTTTGTCATCGAAAATTGCTGGTGGAGCTTAGGCTTTAATCTCAGCCTTCTTGTTGATTCGCAGCGAGGACTGCTGGAACGCCTAGACGCAGGAGAAGTAGTCATCGGCGATGGCGGTTTTGTGTTTGCGCTTGAAAAAAGAGGCTATGTCAAGGCTGGGCCTTGGACGCCAGAAGCGTGTGTAGAGCACCCAGAGGCGGTCAGACAGCTTCATCGTGAATTTCTACGTGCAGGCTCAGATGTTATGCAAGCGTTTACGTTTTATGCTAGTGATGATAAACTGAGTAACAGGGGAAATAAAGCTGCCAACATTGGGGTAAGTCACGTTATTGTATATATATAAATTATCTGTTGGTACTACAGAGCTTCGCTACAGCACGAAAAAGCAGCACCATGTTTTAAACATACTGAAAAGCTTATTTTCGTCCGACACTCGTCAGAGTATGAAACGTCGGATAGCGACCGAAAGGTGAACCGAAATTTATAGCCAGATACGGGTACACGTGATATGATGAACACATTAACTGGACACATTATTCATCATATCACGTGTACCCTGATCGGCTATAAATTTCGGTTCACCTTTCGGTCGCTATCCGACGTTTCATACTCTGACGAGTGTCGGACGAAAATAAGCTTTTCAGTATGTTTAAAACATGGTACCGCTTTTTCGTGCTGTAATAAATTATCTCGGTAGCTTGTGAGTAACCAGGATTTCTCCTTTTTCAGTGCACACTAGAGCATTATTATTATCAGAAAAATCAGGAGAGGATAAAACATATATGGCAAGCTTTGGTGATGAAGTACTCTTCCATGGGGCGACACTCCTCATACCCCCATGGCAACTTTTGTCATTGAAAATTTAAGTGTGCAGCTAATTTTGTTAAAACCCTGTTAATTCTCTACTAACATAATCAAAACATATTTAATTCTCTACTACCATAATCACAACATATTGACACTGCTGTAGAAATTAGAATTGTTTTTCCATAGTGTTCTGCCATCAATAAGGCTGCTTGTCAACTTGCAAGGGAGGTTGCAAATGAAGGTGATGCACTGGTGCTTGGTGGGGTATGTCAGACTCCCACATACTTAAGTGGCAAGGGAAAAGAAGATGTACAGGCTGAGTTCAAAAAGCAGGTTGATGCATTTGTCGAGCTTGGAGTTGATTTCCTTCTTGCAGAATATTTTGAACACATAGAGGAAATGGAATGGGCCATCGAAGTATTGAAGGCAACAGGCCTTCCTGTATGTGCATCAATGTGCATTGGCCCCGAGGGTGATCTCCATGGGGAATCAACTGCATCTTGTGGCGTTAGAATGGCTAAGGCTGGGGCAGATGTTGTAGGTATTAACTGCCATTTTGACCCAGATATTTCAATTGCTGCTGTTGCAGAGATAAAGAAGGGACTTGAGGCTGAGGGGATTACAAAGCATCTAATGGTCCAGCCATTGGGATATAAAACGCCTGATGTTGGCAAACAGGGATTTATCGATCTTCCAGAGTTTCCATTCGGTGAGTTTTATTTTACTTCTAGCATGTGAATTGCTTAAGCCAGAAACTAGGACTCAGTCCGGTAGCTGGGAATGACAGTGCGGCACAGCTCCCCGCCACCCGACCTCATTTTATATATACCTTGAAAGAAAAGGATTATGTGAGTAGTCTGTTGGCACTAAGAAACCTTTTTTAGCATACTGAAAGCACTTCTTTCGTCTGACACTCGTCAGACGGACCCGACGTTTCATACCAAAAGCACTTCTTTCGTCTGACACTCGTCAGACTGATCCGACGTTGCATACTCTGACGAGTTTCGGACGAAAAAAGTGCCTTTCAAGCTCTCACATTTAAAAAGAATACATTATCTGAAACATTATAGCATGCTAATATGAAAACAAAGTCTTTTTAGATACTTCTCTGTTCCTATATATGTATATCATATTGCATTTGGCGACAGGTCTTGAACCAAGAATATGTACAAGATGGGACATGCACAAATTTGCAAGAGATGCGTATGACTTGGGTATAAGATATATCGGAGGATGCTGTGGTTTTGAACCATACCACATAAGAGCAGTTGCAGAAGAGGTGAGACATTTTTGAACAAAAAGTGGTGCATTGTGTACTATATTTATATATATATTTATATACATACACTCGTATTCATACATATTGTTGTCATCAGTTAACTAAGTCTTATTTCGGTTGGGTTTGATTATGAAATATTTCAGCAAATACTTAAAACCTGCAATTGAAACATACTGTCATGAGTTGGATTGCTATTATGATTCTTGCCATGTCTTCTGCAATAAATACTCTTTAGTGCCTAATAGACGTCCCCCCCGCTAATTAATTTTTTCAAAATTTTCCAGCCAGGACATTCTTATTGCAACCCGCCTGGCTACTAAATTTTGGGGAAAATTTCATAAAAAACTTTTACGAATGACGTGAATAATCATTTTTCTTTGTCTTCGTGTTTTCTTTTTTGCTATTATTGGCTTCAGAAAAAGTTGCACTGCTTAGAAGCTTTTTCAATACCCCGTCTATTAAATTTAAGGCAATTTTCCAACCCCCCGTTTATTCCAACTCCCCCACTAATTAGGTTTTGGGGATTTTTCCAACCCCCCGACTATTCCAACCCCCCTTCTATTAGGCACCAAAGAGTACTTAAAATTCTCGATGAAGACAAAATATGGCGGGTCACAAGAGTAGCCACTCCTTCATCCTTTGGCCTCTACTTTAGCCTTTCTCCCATCTCCTTAAATTAGTCTCTCCTCGTTTGTCTTTTATCATTTATGGTTATTTGCCACGTCTGCTAGTTGCGTAAACAATATACCTTAAGTATACTTGAAACAAACCGCAGTTTGAACTTCTGGTTATTTTTAGCTCTCTCACGAAAGAGGCAAGCTCCCGAAAGGAACAGAAAAGCACGCGATGTGGGGAGGTGGTCTATTGATGCATACAAAGCCGTGGGTCAGGCAGAGGTACGCCACAACTGTTGTTACGCTGCACTTACAATAAGCAGTCATTTTGACTTTACCTCTACGCTCCAAGGACAGCGCATCAAATTCACTCCCCCCCCCCTGTCTTGTGCATCTGTGATTGTATGATCAGCTTTATTTCCACCTTCACAGCAACATTTCTAGGTGTTTAAAACAACTTCAATCCACAAGCCCCAAAGCTTATTGGCCAGAAGGAGTGAAAGCAGAAGTGTAGGTTGAGCCTTTAGCTATCTAGCTCCCCTTTCCCCACTCCGTCAAGCCTGGCGTGTGTCACAAATTGGTGCTTATCATGTCCAGAATTTTTGCTCTTTTCTACAGCTAGGTAATACTTATAATATTGTCTTCCTAGAGCTAGTAAGGATTATTGGCAGAACATCAAGCCCGCTAGTGGCAGGCCATTCTGCTGTGCGATGTCAAAGCCTGATGCTTGGGGTGTGACAGCTGGAGATAAGCACCTGGAGCAGAAACAGGAGGAAACATCTGAAGAGGATTTAAAAAAGGAAAGTAAAGAGCTTGTTGGACATTAGACCTTGCTCTATAACTTGGAAAGTTGCTTAGCAGTTCGTAGAATTGTAACATAAATTGTACTGTTGTAAAATTTGTATGTGTTTGAAATACTTCATATTCTTTAGAAAACTGATCTCATATTTCTGCTCACCATCCTAACCACTGAATGTACTAATAACAACCAAATGGTAGAGAGACAGGATTTCAATTCATCTGCTAACTGGCACTTTGCATTTCTGTCAATTGATGAAGCTCCACGTATTCTTGGAGTTTAAGGTTCCAGTTTTGATCGATAATGTGGAATAAGAGTTTTAGGACATGTTTTGAGAACTTTGTCTGGAAAGAAATAATAACCATGATATCAAAATCCATAGCCATGTCTTTATCTAGTGATGATATTGATATTACTATTTCACAGTTGGATACGAATGCATGTAGCTAACATATGTTGTGAACTCCACATCAAAGGTTGGAGCAAAAGCCCCGTTCACACACTCTAATAACTGATGTGATCTCATAAAATGAGGCCGGCAGATTGAATACAAAGTGCAATCTCACTGTTAATTCGAATAACAGATAACGTTGATACGCCGAGAAATTGTTTATCCTCATTTACTAAGCGCCATGTAGTACTATTAACTGATTAGTACAAATAGGTGATTGTATCTGGGAATATATTCTTGTGCTCATAACAGTTTACTACCTTCACTTAAGGCTGCATTTACACAAGGATTTTGGAACCGTTCTATATGGAACCGTTCCGTAGAAGTACTGATAGGCTTCCCGTTTACACGATGTCTTGGAGCTGTTCTGTGCAGAACCGTTTCTTTCTATGCGTTCACGCATGGGTGGTTCCATATTTATAGCCTACAAATGACCTCCCATTGCCTCATTTCTAAGCGTACCTGACGAGAACCGTTCTGGGTGTTTACAAGAGAACTTTACGGTGTGGTTCCACACGGGACATACTTTCTAGGTGGACCCGTTTGGGTACGGCTAGCAGTTCTGTTTGGAACGGTTCCATCAGTTCCCGTGTAAACGCAAAGCTTATCCGTACCTTTTTGGGTACGGTTCCATTTGTCTCCATTAGTGACAGTTGATTCTAGATTTACCTGAAGCCGCCATCCAGTTATCGAAATTTGTAGAAGATTGCACTTAAACTAAATGCGTGAGTGGCTCGTGTGACATTCGTTTCATCTGTTCAGCAATCCGCAATTCGAAGTCAAATGTACAGGGTTAAAGTAGAGTTGCAGCACGCTAGCTGCTCCATTGAATGCATTAAAGACAAGAGAAGCGTGCAGATAAATGCAGCAGTATATTCTGCAAACATAATAGCTGTTAACATGCGGTTTTGCTGCTTGTTACTCTAACCTCTAAGAGTCAACAAAACACGACGGAAATTAAACGTTACAAATATGGTACATGCACTTTGTACCGTCCACATGGCGTATCTCTTTCCTGAATTTGCATGGGGCTTAACCCTTTAATTTCAACGCTCAATGTTTTACCACAGTAGACTTCCGTTAAATGCAAGGGAACTTGTCCTAAACTTTCTTGAGTATACTATTCGGAGCCGACACAGTTGTTTGTGATACGCAGGCTAAGTTAAGAGCTCATACTTTTTGAATTTTACTTTTCAAATAAAATACAAGACGTTTTTACAAGAAAACAGTTTATAAGAAAATGAGGCTCAGAGTGCCAAAATCTTAAGAAAATGTTAAGAAAATCATGAGGCTCAAGGTCGGAACTTCATCTTTTTTACGCGCCAGAAATCGATATTAACTCATCTTTGCAAGCTCCTTTACAAAGATCGAAACTTTTCTTTAACAACCCTGGTTAACAAAGATCCAACTTTGTATGGCAAATAGTGGTAACCTCTTATCCAGTTCATTCCAATAGAAGTTAAGAAAGTTTCAGCCTCAATTTCAGGAAAAGTTAAGAAAATCGAGGCCCAGATAAAAAAGTGGTTTTCTTATGAAAAAACGTGTAGTGCATTCGTCTAGCAACGAAAAAGTTGCACAATGCCAAATACCTCAGCAAAGCCTTTTTTAGACGTTAAGGCGATTGGCGGGTGGCAAACACAGATGATGCTCTAAGTCTGGTATCAACAAGGTGCATGGCGATTTCGAGAGAATTGAAAATTATACCGAATTGCATACTTGCCTCATTTCTCAAGTACTCTTCTAACTTTTCTCTAATGTCGTTATCATTTGTCTCAATTAAATTGCTCTATGGACAGGATTTAGAATATACAGTAAAAACAAAAGAATTGATTTTGATTATGTCACAATTATTACTATACGGATGCTTAAGAAAAGGGAGCAGATCTAACAAAAGAAAATAAAGGACATATCCATAATAATAACGAAAATCTATCACTGTACATTTCGCTTTTGCTATAGTAAATATTAATTAGTGATTGCTAGTGATTGAACATTGATTAGTAATAGATAGTGATACTGCAACTGATATCTCAGTCAAAGCAATTCATGAAACAAATGATCATGCGAATACTAAACGTATTTACTATTTATCAGCGTAGCAAGCCATTTTATCACTGGGCCAATAGGTTATTACTGCACAGTAAAATTAGGCAAGTAACAGTGTCGTCTCTAGGTCGAATGACAGACTGAGCGGAATATGAAGCGATTGTTCGAAGGTGATGACGAGGAAATTGTACTGCAAAGTCATGAAGTTAATGAAACAATGGATAAATAAAGCAAACAATGAACCAATCAATACTAATAAAGCTTATGGGGTCATTCATTTAGTACGTACGCACAAAGGGGGGTCAAGCAAAAGCGTACATTTGTGTAAAAGGGTGGAAGGGGTTGACACGTCCAAGTAAGTACGCAAAATGGAAAACTAATGGCTTTTTGTGCATGTATTCTGTAATGGTCTTATTCCCAAGAAAGCTCCGTCTTTTCTATCAATGAAAGTGTTTCTGCACACCACTAGTGGTGTTAGTAAAACAACTAAACGATCCGCTTGAAATCTATTTATCTACAAACCATTTCGGATCGTCAATCAGGCACTAATGGATGAATGGCATAATTTGTGCAAACGATATTCAAAAATCCCCGTTTGAGATTGTGTCAGATGGGTGAATGTACTTACGCAAGAAGGGGGGTCCTAATTAGCGTACATGTGCGTATGAAGGGGAAAGGGGTCAGATTTTCGTCATGTAAATGGGCACGTACTAATTGAATGACCCCTGTGGCAAGTATGGAAAACTCATAACGATTATACCTTATCATTCTCTTCATCCATGAGACTGTTGAGATCTTCTGATGTCATATTCAAAATGCTACACGCAAGATTGCGTGCTTCTTTCATTGCCTCTCTCTCATCTTGTCTCTTTTTCTCCTCCTCTCGCTGTTGCCTCCTCCGTTCAGAAATCAATACTCGCAGTCGATGAGCATCTTTAAGGAGGGCTTCCACAAAATTCTGAAAAAGAGGAGTTTCCATATGTTTCGTAGAGTTTGGGGAACCAATTTTAAAAGAAATAATGGACTTAATCATTTTGCCATTGTAGGAAAAAGGAGGCCTTTCTGTAGAAAACTGAAATTGCCTTTTGCATCCGACAATAATCTCCCACGTTCAAGAGTGCAGTATCGAATGAAGCAGCTGTGATGGAGTTATGGCAGCCTATCATAACTCCATTACAGCTTCTTCATTCCAAACTGCACTCCTCAGCGTGGAAGACTAAAAAAGCAAAGGGTCATGGGAAACTAAACGGGAACAATGGGTGATAGGTAACTAATTAAACCTTGCAAACAAATCAACAGCACAGTCTACGAACAGAATTTTCCAAAAAATGCTGCTTGAGAAAGGCAATACGAATATGTTCCACACCAAACCATTCAAATTACCTTAATGATCCATTGATATTCTTGTGTCCTCTTACTAATATTTCCCATATCTGTTTTCAACTTCTTTTGAACCTTCTCCTGCTGCAGTGCTTGTTCATGAAGCTGATCGAATGCAGCTTTCTCCATTTCATTGACTGCTTTCTCCGCATGATTACACAAGTCCTGACTTTGTTGCAAAAGACGAGACTGAAGCATGAAACAAAACATGAGACATTCCAATCGCAAGGGAAATAGTGGGCTACTGAAAGGGAGAATAAGGGGTTCCAGATTCCAACCATACCAAAATATGGTCCTCGAGGTTTGCCCAAAAGAGTTACAAAATTTATGAAGGAGGGGGTGAGCAGGACATCTGTGAGCGACAAAATTTGCGAAACATAAGGTTCTGTTGTGTGATAATTACGCGTAAAATATTGTACCATTTACCATAGCTAAAAGAAATTAACTACTAAGGCCAACATTTTTCAAAAAATGACTTTCCCATAAGCAGCAGTTTGAAGGGCGTGGCTTAAAATCATGTGTTAGGAGCTGTGCTCCCAAATCACCCCATTAGAATCCTACATACGCCTCTGAAGCTAAACAAATTTCGACATGTTCCCGACATAATTAACTCCCCATGTCACTACACTGGATCTCAAGAGAGCCTAGTTCCTAGTCAACAATTTGTACCCATATTTTCCAATTTTTTTCTGACACTTCCCTTTTGATCTTTCGTGTCTTATTTCCTGTAACAAGACAATTCTTGGCAGAACTCCCTATATGTTAAAAAAATTTCATGAGACAAAAATCCTGACCAAATATTTTGGTTCAAGGACCGATCTAACTTTAAAACAAAAGCCCTAAATAAAAGTTCATATGCAGAACTACTAAAGGTTGAAAGCCCTTGAGTCTAAGAGATAGAAAAATGCCACTTCGTAGCTTGCCATTTGTGACATGGAAATTAACAGCCAGCTATCGAAATCATATGACAATCAGACCTTCCTCTTCAACTCTTCTTCACAGTGAGATAACTTCTGCTTAAGTGCTAGCTTTTCTCCTGCCATTTCGTTCATCTTGTTGCGGAGATCTTCCACCTGCAGCAGAAACGTAGAGAGACTGTGACTAATAGTTACTGAACACATGGCCTCTAGGAACCGAATACATCTAACAGCCAATGAGAGAAGACTTCTACAAAACAGTTAAACAACACTAACTTATCAATTTCAACGTCAGCAAATCATCTCAGCTTTTCAACATAGCATTACGGATATACTTGAAACTGCAATCTCATCTGATTCAGTGTATATTTAACATGGAAAGAGTATTAAAATCTCCCGTGCTACACTAACTGTTATGACGTGAGAATTCTGGAAATGGGCTTGGAGTAATTTGGACTATTTGAGTGGAAACAATTTATAATACATAAAAATTGGAAAATCAGATGGGAAATGCAGCACAGTAATAAATCGCAGGATGATGATGACGATATATAGAGTTATAAATATTATATATTATTATTACCATAATAATATTGAATAATATTACAAAAGCATGATAACATTGGGTAGGGTGATCTCTTTCTATCGTAGTCTCATCCTGCAGTTCTTTGTATAAAAGTACTTGAACGGGTACTATTGGAAAGTATACTTGTGATGTTCATAGCCGCCAAATGTGTGATTAGTTCTAATCAGAAAGCTCTGATCAGGTTTATTTTCTCCCAACCTAATTGACCAATCATCATGCAGGATTTTGACAACACATGCTTTCCATAGCTAAATTTAGGCCCATTTTGCATAATCATTGGTCACTTAGATTGGGAGAAATTAGACCTGACCAGAGCCCTCAATCTAAAAAACACTTGGCGGCTACTGTGATCCTATGATGTGCAAGGGCAATATTAGCAACAGCCTGAAGCTGTTCCAAATAGTGAATATAGTGGCCTGATAATTAAAGTTCATCATTTTCAAACATTCTCTCTCCCTGTTGTAAACTGACATCGTGAGAAAAACGAAGTGGAAAAAACACAAAATAAGCATAATATCTGTTGAATTACATATTGCTTTCTTTGTTCGACATTTAGCGTGAGGGCTTTGTTTTTTCGTTTGCTCTCATCCTGAAAAGATAATATACATAGAGAGGCAGGAATGCTCTACATGAAGAATTAAACTATATCGGATAATATGATTTTGGACACTGCTCACACCGCACACCACACGCACACCACACGCACACACAGACACACACAGACACAGACAGACACAGACAGACACACACAGACAGACACACACAGACAGACACACACAGACAGACAGACAGACACACACACACACACACACACACACACACACACACACACACACACACACACACACACACACACACACACACACACACACACACACATTCATATACTCATACATATACATACATACATTCATTTACTCATACATACATATATACATACATACTGTAGATCTACATATACATATAGTGGAGTAGAGCTGATCTGAGAGCGAGTGGGGATCCTTTCGTACACGTATTTTATAAGAAACTAGGTATTCGGAATACGTACCAAATTCTCCTTTTCCTTCGCTATTGCTTCTGTATTTTCCTTTAGTTTCTCTTTAAATTCTTCCAGAAGCTGTTTCTTTTGATTAAGTTGCTTCTCTAACCATGTAGTCCTTAGAATAACAACATACATATTAAATCACTAATGATGTTAGAATCAGTCACTATAAAGTACTCAGTCATTTCAATCAGAAGGAATCTCACCAAGTAATGTGCAGAGAAAAATGGACTTTGACGATGCGGGTGGGATCGTACAATTAAGATGTCGTCAAAGTTTGAACTACTATTTCCCTCCTTTCCTAATCGAACAATGTAGTCTCAACTAGAGCCCCCGATTTTCTAATGATGAAAGGTGTCGAATTTTGATCTATAGACTCATCTTTCCATTTCACGCAAATAATGCAAGTGAATAGGAACCAAACATCACAATATTGATTCTAGAGCCAATTCAGAGAATCAGGAGAAATTAGTGCAACGACTTCTTCCAGAAGAAACCCCCCTCCCCCTGGCCGTAAAACATCGAGCATTAACCATACCTCTCCCCCACCGGATGACGTCATATATGCATGAACCTTGTTATACAAAATAGAAGACATGTAACGGTGATTAAGGCAGTTTTGATAACGATCAAGTGACAAAAATACAGGAATGACTACAGCGATCAGAGACGTGGGAGACATTTTGAAAGTGAAGGGGCACACGAAACTGAAGGGCACTTATGCCACACCCTACAATCTAAGAGCCACACCCAATCGAACTTAACTTTTGCGTAGTACTAATATTCTCATTGAAGACTGAGGAAGATGGAGAGGATCGATGCAAGATAAAATTGAACGAAATAGCTGAGTGAAAACATAACTTGTGGTGAAACAAATAGGATCACTCTGATTTTGCAAAGTCCCTCGCTCATAGATTGCTCTCCATACCAAGGGTAATATTGAGGGCACTTATCTTCAACACTTGCAAAATTGTAGGAGAGCATAGATCCCAGTGCCCCTCCCCCCCTCCCCACCCCGATTTCTACGTCTCTGGTAGTGACAGTATGACTACGATTGAAAATTCTAAATAATTCTTGATCTAACACCTTTCTCGCAATTCTTTTTGCTTTGCAGTCAACATTTCATTTTCTCCCCTAAGCGTCTTCACTTGAAAAGACAACTTTGCCGATTCAGTTGTAGCTAGTTTCCATCTGTTTTCCAATTCCTTGTACCCAATCTCAGGCAATTTGGTCTTCTTTCTCTCTGTCTCTAGATCCTTCTCCAATTGTGTTCTTTCAAGAGAAACTCGATCGAGTTCTTCCGAGAGTTTCTGTTTAAAGGACAAAGTTGATATTGACTCTACTTGCAAGGTAGTCCATATGACGATACCTAGTAACTTTAAAAAACATCTATGTTTAACTGGATAGACACAATCATATATTAAATTCAAGAAAATCTTCACTAACACAGTAAAAGTGGTAGTGGGGTGCTTATTGTCGAATGTGAACAGGCCATAGCAGGGGCTATAGTGTCCTACTTGTCTCGAAAGAGCACTTTACAAGAGACCAAAGTCTGTGACAAACTACAATCACTGCCAAAAGTCCTGGAACACCTATTGCATAATGAAGTTTATTTGACAATAGTAAATTTCCGGTCAAATTTGACAGCTACTGATCCCCTCCCCCCTTGAAATAATGTTGAAGTAAAAGCTTAGTTGCTAGGGCGCTACTTGAGAGCAAATTGACGTGTCTGCTGCGGGTGAACCCCTGATTAATTCAAAATTGTTCTGAGGGGGAGAGGGGGAGTTTGCTCTATGAGTCAAAAAGTAATGCAAGTGTTTCAAGGCTTTTGGCAGTGATTGTAGGTAACAAACAGTGGTGGCAACAATAATGCGTTGGAATGCCTTTTGTCTACAAGCCGGTTTTTATGTCAGCTTGTGGTCAGCGAACTCAAGCAAACTGGTTTGTTAGCAGATAAGATCAAGTGCAAGATTTGATGAACCGGTTTATCGATCAAGTAATGCTTTGTTAATATGGGGTAAGACCCTGAGCACGAAACTGGAAAGCAGAGGTGTAAAAAACGATTTGAATGCGCACTACACATATTGCATTTGATGAACCGAAGGTCACCCTTAATTACCCCTTTATTTCTCTCTCAACAAGTGATTCACAACCTTGTGTAGGCTATTCCTTTCGAACAATGCTTATACGATTACAAGTTTGTTCATAAGTCGCCTTCAATTTTAAGCCACAGCAAATGGCTTCATGAAAAAATAAGCTACCCTTGATTATAGACTGTACCTACAAACCAAGAGGTACTTGGTTGAAACAACTGAAGCTAAAATTTCGAGAAACCTGTTCACAGGGTCCAGAAAAATGCCCAACCTCCCTCCGGCTGTCAAACCTTCATCATAAACCTTCCTCTTTTAAGACTATCAAAACTAGTCAAAGTGTCTGAACTCTACATTGGGTATGTCTCGGAAGCTTTAACTGTAAATGGGCTATGCCTTTCACAGTCGATGTTGCATAATATGAAAACTTTGCTGAAACTGGATTGTCGATACAAATTTCAAAACCTTCCTCAAATACGACATAAAGAGTGAAATTTTCCTCCGGCTCAGAGCCGTGGAGCCGTGACTTTTTCTGGACTCTGCCTGTTCATACACTTACACCTTTAAAAGCCGCCTATTGGAGAGGTGGACTTATTCAAGGGGGGCTTACAAAATTATTCTACAAATGTCGCATAAAAATCTCATAGCTTAAGCTCCTGTTCTCCATAATATTAAAAGAACAGTCTAAATTTAAGCATTAGTCTTTATCAAAGCCTTCATCATCATCTGTGGGTGGGGGCTTACTCAAGGGGGCTTATTAACAATTTGAGGTTCTAGCATGGGGGCTTATTCGAGGGGGGCTTTTTCTAGGAGAGCTAATTCGAGGATTTACGATAACTGAGTGAATGCGGCGATTGCTTATAAAATTCTACTGCTCTCCATGTGATAATGCCTTATGTGTGAACAAGATATAGTTGATATAGATACATATAGATTTGTGGCATATATACAAATCTTCCAATAACCACAAAAAATTTATCACCAAATTAGCTTTACAAGTTTTTATTCAATACAAGGTTGAAAAGTTCTGCTCTGACTGTCACACACGTCATTACGGAATGCTCCATACATGCTATCCTGCTAGAAAATCCAAAAGATAAAAATCGAACGTTTGAATCTTTGCTTGCTAAGTCCCCATTTCCTACCCTTCTGTTCTTGTGCAGTTCCCCTATTTATGATATGCAACGAAAAGTACCCCCATCACCAAAGAAAAGTGAAACTATTTTACTGGATATACACCAGCTGGTATCATTATATGTTACTGTACAAACCAAGCACAGTGCCACCTGATCACTTGCTCTATGGAACATCAGATATAGAGAAAAGCTTCGGTTAGGCAGGTAGTGTTCGTCAGAACTTGCCACAAAAAACACTATCTTCCCATTCCCCATTAACAGTTAAATCTTCCTCCACTAAGGACGGGGATTCATCCCGGGCTGGGAATCGTAGTCAAAAATCAAGTTCATTTGCCTTCTCAAAAACCTACCTACCCAAGCATACTCCCATGTTGGACTAACTGCTCCCAATGTTTTGCAATGAGGCACAGAGTGCAAATAGGTACATCCATAGGAAAAATTCGAAAATGAATACCCGCATTGTCGTTCTATTCAAATCCAGCTTTCTGGTTGCAGACTCAAGTTCTTCCCCAATCGTGTCGCATGCAGATTTCTTTTCCTGCAATTCCTGGCTTAATTTAATTTTGGCATTTCGCAACACATCGACCTATGAAAATAAAGATCTGAAGTTAATTAAGGTTCACTCTTATGAACATAAGTAGGGAATAGTTTCGATGTCTAGTTGTTTGAAATAAACTTATAATTTTGGGAAAACCAAGGCACTACCGAAATATACAAAAGCTTTCGAATGCCCTAGTCTAGAGCTTTCAAGACATTGTTACCCGAAAGCAGTTTGGCAACTTGTTTGTATTACTTTATGTTTACAATCAAAAGCAGCTTGTTTTTGTTAGTGGCAATGGTGTGAGTTGACTCCTAGAAACAACATACTCTCTAGTCCTTTCTTTGGGTTGTACGTCATACGCAGCAGATTCATACTGGCGCTGTACGCAGCTAGATTCATACCGGCAAGAAAATCTATAAAGTAGGGATGAAATAACTTCGAAAGGTGAAAGGGCATTCCTAATCCTGAAAACCACATGAGGATAATCGAGGATTTATGGTATATTTTAAAGTGAAATAGAACACTTTCAGCATTCATCATCTATGATTTCAAACAAGGGTACAACAGCTTTCGGGCTTGCAAAAATCAAAATGTACGCTGAGAGTTATAACTCAATCATCGTGAAATCCATGCTAGAACAAGTGTGCTCGAACACCAAGGTTGCGCCAAAAACCTAGGAATGACATGCTCCAAATCATTGCTTGGCAGGGTAAATTCAGATTTATTCGACAAAAAGCCGCAGCCATATAAACAGGATGAATCTATCTCCACACATTCTGTGAATCTTCTGATCCTTTAGTATATTTGCTACATCTATTGGTCGATCGAATACAAAGCAATTCATTCATCACCGCCGTTTACGTTTAAAGAATTCTAGTCAGCAACCAGGCAGATATTTCACATCAAAATTTTTATGTATTATACTCTTGTGGGGCGAGTGGCGTGGCCAAGCGGTTAGAGCGCTTGACTACTGAGCGGAATATCGATGGTTCGAGCCGAAACGTCGATATTCCGCCGCTCAGTAGTCTAGCGCAATAATAGGGAAGTTAAAGGCAACGAGGAAAGAAACTGGCTGCCCTGCCTCACTATTCCGACGGCTCAGGATAAATGTCCTCTCTAAAGCCTAGCGCATACAGCAGATTTTTGCCGCCGGCGAAGAAAATCTGCATTGCTCGAGAAACACAGATGAAAGATTTCTGTTGTTGACGACGATCTTTCACATAAAACTTATTTCATGTTTGTCTTCGTCGCTGACGACAAAAGACCAAGATCTTGCTGTGTGCGGGGACTAGACACACGATTAGAATGCATTCATCGATGTCCCCATCTGACAATAAAGAAAACAAATGCAAAAAGACAAACAAGTACATAAACCTAGACATTACCTGTTGTTGCAAACTCAAGACCCTAACTTTCAAGCTCGTGTGTTCCCTAGCAACAGGGCTACTTCTTGGTGGAATTCGTCTCTTTTTCAAAACTCTGCCTGCCCCAGCTAGTGACCCAGTGTCATCAACTTTCTGTCGTTTTCGATCCTTAAGTGTTTTAAGATCATCAATTGACAATACGTCTTTCTTTCGGATAATCTTCTCCTTTCCCAGTTTCTTCCATCCATGTCCATGTGGACTTCGCTTTAGCCTCTCACTTGAAGATGATTCCTCTTCAGAATTTGTAGTCTGCGTGCATTGACTTAAATAGTTTAATTCTCTTGATGGGGACCTTTTTTTGAATGGGGAAACAGGACTTGTCTGGATGTATTGCTCCACCTGCAAACAAAGCCAGTCTTATTGGAGACAATATTCCATTAAACGATCTATATAATATATAAATATATATCCATGCAAATAAGTAACTATAAATATACATATATATATTTATTTAAATCTTCTTTATGTATATATATATATATATATATATATATATATATATATATATATATATATATATATATATATATATATATATATATCAGGCCTGGGTAAATTATTGAACTTTTGAAAAGTACTTAAAATGAATTACAAATAACTTTTCCGGAAAAGCAATTAAATTTAAATTAGAAATTACTTTGAAAAGTAACTTAATTACATTCAATTAACTTTCAAATATTGTCTAAGAATCGGACATTGAGTGAGAAAGTAAGCTTGACAAATGTAATAAGTAGGGTAGTTGGTGAAGTAAGTGTTGCAAGGAAAACATATTGCTACAGTCTTGGACAAAAGATAATGAGACTCCAAAAAAACTCTAGGTAGAACTACCAATTCCTTAACTACAGCTTCATACAGCACTAGTTGATCCCCCCTCTCCCTTTCGATCAATGTTGAATGATAGGGAAATAACTCGTTGGGGAGGGTGATGTGAGCAATACCAGTTTGTACGAAAATTTCAGTCTGTCTCATAATTTTTGTCCAAGATTGTAGTTTGCTGGTGAAGTAAGCAATACACGGCTAGCAGTTCGTTAAAGTTGGATGCAAACAAAGGCAAACTAAAACAATTAAATGTATGAAAGAAGAAAGCTAAACAAAGGCTTCAGCATACAACTATTCTGTGCATAATTTAAGCAAGACAATAGTAACTCCTAACCTCATAAGATGTAAAAATGCAAAGGAGATAGCTTATGGTTGCTTTCAGAGTATTAATATTCGAAAATTCTCATCATACAAAGACTTTCCTCTTCCAACTAGAATGATGGATCAACGTTTATATTATTGAGAAGAAACAGCAGCACAACAGAGTAGAAACATGTTTCGATGCATTGAAAAGATACCACATCTTACTTAAGGAAAAACAAAACAAAAAACATTCCTGCTTAGACAGATATCCCATCATTTACTTACTCTAAAAGTAATAAGCTTGAAAAAGTATTTTAAGTACAAATTACATTTTGAAAAAGTAATTAGAATATCTTAGTAATTAGTTTCCTAAAAAAGCAATTAAATCACTTTTCTAAAAATACATTGCAATTTATAATTCAAATACAACAACTTACAAGCGGAAGTGCACGTCCTTCGATAGAATCAGGAGATTTGTTTGCTTCCCTTCCCATCTCTGATGCTTGCACTTCTGCATCGATTTTGTCCTTTATATTTCTATGAACATTGTCTATCTCATCTGAAAGATCTGCAATCTCTTTCTTGTAATACCTACAAGAGAAAATTGCATTTCTTTTTAAGAAACACGTTTAACGTGGTGAACATTTAATATGTTCATGAAGAAGTAAATATGATGAACATTTATTATATAAGAAGTATATAAGATGACTTTATGATGCATAAGATGAATATATCATATAAGATGAATACATAAGATGAATATATGATGCATCAGATGAACATAAAATACATAAGATGAATGTTTAATTGAATACCACGCAGACAAGAAAGTTCATAGTAAAGCTAAGTGAAAGAATTCTTATGATGCCGAGGCAAATCAATGAGAACATGAACTTTTACACAAAAGAAGAAAATAAAGGAATCAATCAATCAATCAATCAATCAATCAATCAATCAATCAATCAATCAACAGATTAATAAGTTGATAAATGGTAAAAACTCAGGGAAAACATACCTTTCCCTTTGTTTCAAAGCTTGGTTTTCATTTTCCAGAGCTTCTTTCTGACGTTCAAGCTGCTTCATCTGCATCAATAGAGTTAAAATTCCTGTAATAACTGTCAGATAGTTGTGCACCATTATCGAGAGTATAGAGGTACAAAGCTAACTCATCACAATACAGCAAAGCAACACTCTCTATGCGGAAACTTCAAAAAGAACTTCTGGCCAAATGTGCAGGCTTGAGGCAATCTATTATCGTTTACATTCTTGTCAGATTCGCTAGGAGTAACTTAAAATTTTCCAAATCACTGGGCGTCGTGAGAGATATAGCATCCAACCAAAGCCTTGCTAGATCAACTTATGCAACCCGAACTGATAAAATTTGAAATGCATCACATAATTGCAGTGCTAAAGGTTCTGGGAAGGATATTTAAATTAGAAACTCAAATGATCACGATATCTTCAAACTTAATAAAAATGTACACCAGCAAATGCAGCCACGAAATTTTTAAACGTTTTCACCTTGCAGCATATTCTGATTGCTGCTAAAATCACAATTATACCAAGAAATGGCCCACTGGTACAGTAATAGCCCGCATACAACAACTTCGGTTTCGAGAACCTGCTAGGCTAGAATTTTCCTTTCAGGCTCAATCCACATGAGAACCTATTAAGGCCAAAATTTCTCTTTAAGGTTCTCATCAGTGGGGTTTTGATGTGTATGTATTTCATAAGATACCTACATTGCAGAAGGTATATTCAGACGAAATTCGTATGAAGATATAAGAACCTAGTCTAAGCACCTACTCTTAACTCCCAAATAGACGGAGCGGGAATAGTAGGGGTGGTTTGAAATTTCCAAAAAAACCAATAAACTGGGGAATTGGAATAAACGGGGAGGCTGGAAATTTTCTCTAATTATAATAGCTAGAGGTGGGCTTCACAAGTCGTTTTAACTGTAAACAAAACGAAAACCACAATTTCTCACGTTACTTAATACTCGATCGAATTACAGACTCAAAAATAATAAACTGGGGTTCTGGAATAAGGATGTCCTGGGTGGATTTTTTCAAAACATTAATAAACGGGGAGTACATTTATTCCGGACTTAAGAGTAGGTGGCCTAAATTTGCTTTAAACGCCATTTGCATAAGTACCTACTTACAATACTCGCCAAAAGTCCTGGGACACTTCGCACTTTTTGTATTCTGCAACGAACTTTCATCCCCCTCTCCCCCTGAAACAATGTTGGTTGGAAACAATGGAGAAGTACTTGCGATAATGGGAAAATTTCGCGTGCACGCCAACTTCAAGTGTCCCACAAGCGAACCAACATTGTTCTAGGGGGAAGGGGGTGCATGTTTGTAGCAACTATGACAATATGTAAAGGAAAGTGGTTTTTATCTGTTTCTTCTAAGTGTCCCAAGGACTTTTGGCGACTATTGTAGGTTAAATTGAAAAATTCAGGCTCTTATGGTAATCTGCAGGTAATATGTGCACTATTACAGTATTTGTTTCGCTTTTTTGCAAAATGTCAGTAATCTTGCAACTGGTCATAAAATCGTAAATATTTCATTGAGTACTGGCATTGACATGAATGCCGTAGGAAATACAATAATAACTGACTAAAATCACCAGAATCCTTTATAATCATTACTCAAAAAGCACCGATGATCATTAGATATAATCATTGACGATCATTAATCATAACTAATGATATCAATAATCATACCTTGCTATGTAATAATTCCATTTGAGTCTCAGCGGAATATAACTTTGATGGACTTATAAATTTCTGCTTTGATTTGATTTCCTCTCTAAGTCTGGAGCATTCTGTAATTGCAACCCAACAAAAGAAGTAACAAATGCAAACATTTTGTCTTACCAGGGTGTATAAACAAAGTCAAATTTTTTGAATAATCATCACAGCATATAAAAGAGTGGTGAAATAAACAAACTTCCCCTACCTTCTTCTTCTTCGTGAAGTTTCAACTCAATTTGCTTCATGTGCACATCCTTATCAGCAATTTTCACACGAAGACTGTCAATTTCTTCCTCAAATTCTTCCCTGCCAAAAAGAATAAAAAATTTGAACTATACAAATATTAGAAAGGCAAGGGGTCCAGCCTATTTCCTTTGGAAGAAGTTTAAATAACTCGAGATTCTACAGGGTCATATTGTGATCTGGCCACATCGTGCAGAGTTTACCTAAATACATCTTAACAATATCAATCCTTTATGATCTCTGCTTGTCGTACGTCTATGTCACGATTTAAAGTGATATTTGATTTGAATCCTGATTAACAGCCAGACTTGTGGATGCCATCATATGAGATTTAACTTACCATTTACAAATATTGCTTCAAAGAGAGATGAGCAACGGATCGGGAAGCTAACTGTTCCTGTTTGCTGACGTTTTTAAGATATCAAAATAAATATGCTACGGTGTAGGTGTCATCATAGTTAACTGAATTTGAAAAGAATGAAGGCCAAAAATAGACTTGATAAAAATTCTAATCACTTTTCCAGAGACAAACCTTTCCTTCTTAAGTATCTGGTATTGTTTTCTGAAGAAAGCAAGCTCATTCCAAACAGAATCACTGTTTTCATGTTGCAGAGTTTTTGGATCAGCACGTCTGGTACTGTCATGATGAACTATCCTGCAAATTATAAGAAATATTTTAACTGAATGCTTATGAAAATCCTCCATAATCATTGCTCATCATATCAAATCCTCTAAGGTAAAACAAGAATCATTAATGTTCATTTGACCGACTAAATCACATTCTATCATATTCTATGCCAACAAATAAGAGAGGCAGCCCCAGATAGGATGAGCAATTCAATGCATTCCAAATATGAAGAAGTCTTTACTTTAGTGGTATGAGGTTGCCTTTCTATCTATAGTTCCTTATGTCTCATCACCACGTAAATACAAAATCATACTCTTATTCAAACAGCACAGAATCTCTTGCAATAATTATTTTGAATCTAGTCCCAGTCTTTTTCTCATCGCTGAATATCTCAAAACTTACGTCGATTCATGCTCAAATGTCCTAAGCTGCTCGCTAACCATGACATAATTCTCCCTTAGTGACTTGTAGCGCTGTAGTCTTCGATTATGTGCTCTCTTCGTCTCTTGCAGTTCATTATCCTGCAATACAATCGAACAAAGCAAATTTGATTTCAGCCCAGAACTATATGGATTGTAGCTATGGAAGCGCCCCGCAAGGTTTTAAACAATAAACACGATTCAACATTCTCTACCTGTAATCCCTGAAAGGTACCCAGCTCTGCCCCAAAAAGGTGTAGCTTATAAAACCAAAGATGACGGATAATCCATTCTTTGATTTTTAAAAAGGAATGTACAACTAAAGTTATTTCTCTTGTCCATTCCTCAAAGGGTTTCAATAGACTTATCCTCTATATTCCTATCTCTCATTTTCATTTCATTTTCATTCAGTCTTTTGTATACATGATACTCAATCAGTTTAAAAATCCGTATCTCTCGATAAAATCTTGGAGCAAATAGAAAATGAAAGGTAAGAAAAGGGTTGACAATCAGTTAAGGACTTAATGATTCTAAGGTTGAATTAAACTGCAAGCGCAATATCAAAATGGTCAAAAATACTACTTTGATTCAAAAAGTGCAGACATTTCACACGTTATCTTCACAAAGTCTCAGATTCTGTTCTGCACCTCGCAAAGTATTGAAGAATATGCGAGATGGAAATTAACTTGGGCGTGTGGATCTAACCTTTAAAGATAGCAGCGCATCAAGATCTTCGATTTCCTTTTCTAATGATTCAATTTTTGATCTGAATCGCTCTTTGATTGTATCAGTTGTGTGCTATAAGAAATAAGTTAAGGACAAGAAACATAAATAAAAATCACGACCAAGTCATCAGAGATAAAACGATCCGTGCTAGGGGAAAGAAAAATTGTATTACAGCAAAATAAACCACAGCTCATACCCCCCAAGACCTGAGATCGGAATAAAAAGTTTATGGGAAGAAAAGAATAGCAATACACGGAGAGCTAAAGAGTAAATAAGAGAGACGCAGTTAGAGACAAGTTTTGACGGGTGATCCGTGGGAGACAAGAGATGAGAGACGATCGATGAGAAATGGGAAAAGAAATGCAAATTTAAACAAAGTCAATAAACTTTCTATCACCGTCACCTCTGTTCCAACGTCCATTTCATTCTCCTTTAACGCTAAATTTCTCTTTCGTCTTTCACTTAATACCTTTTCCAATGAGGATATTCTCCTGTTATATTGAAAATAATTCATTGCATTAGAAAGTTATCTCCGCACTCTTGACAATCTACAAGTTGGATACCATCAACTAACCAAAAATTAGTGCTATCCTTTTCTCTTTTGTGTAAATTTGTTTTTTGTAACAATTTTGTAATACCTGTATCTCTATGTTAAGTATAAGTCTTAGGATTGTTATGTACTTCCATGCTTGCTTTTGTATTGTAAATGCTTGTTATTGTAAATTTTATGAGAATAAAAAAAATATTTTGATAACTAAATCTTCTGATCAAGATTAGTGCCAAACAGTGGGGCAGAAGGATTGCATCATGGTCCACTCATAAATGCACCCTAATGAGCTATAAAATTGTTAAAATACTCCAGAATATATCGAGTCAATTCAAACTGTGTAATCTCTGCTTCTCAAATCATCATTGCCACAGACTGAGTAAGGCTTTATGATTCAAGGTGAGCTCTCTTCGTAAAATGAATTATCACACAGCAAAAATCATCTGTGTTACCTTCCTCTTTCGTGAATAATATCCTTCATATTGTCAACCTCTTCAATCGCATCTTCAAGCTTTCCTTCCAACTCTCGACAGCGATTACATTCCTAAAAAAACATAAAACATTCACTCATATTCATTAATAAAACATTCATTATGCCATAAAAACTTAATTTCTATAGGAGTCGGTATACAATGCAGAACAAAATCCCCTAAACGTATGGAAATCAGCCAAAAGACCAAAGAACAGATAATCAAAACAGTATTAACTTTTATACTAGAATGAGAATGTGTTGTTGCACTACCTGATCCACTGTTTGTGTCTCTGAATCATATCCTTCAAATCGGCGTGTTAGGCTTTCCCTTAAATCAGCGATTTCTATGTCTTTTGCTGTGCTTTTTATCTGCTGAGAATTTAGACCCTGCAAAGATGAGATGAAAACCCCATAGTATTTATCAATCGGAAGCAGCTCTGTAATCACACAGGATAGATGATCTAATATATCACTTCTTATATACAACACAACCAAAAACTAAATCAAAATAAAACCTTACATATTCATATCAGAAAATTCATACACATCTGTATATTGAATCTTATTCCTCATACAAATCAACGCTACATATGCTCAGTACGTCCAAGATGTGTTCATTGAAAGAAGCTAGAATAATAATCGCACTTTAACTACAAGAAAGATACCTGCTTTCGAGATTTCTAAAAAGAAGAGAGCTACAGTAAACTCCAAAGCCAGGGTGATGAAGGAAGAAAAGATAACTATATCTGAACTAAGAATAGTAACAACTATTCTGTCACGATCCTTCTCCGATTTACACAAGTAAACTGATATTAACAATATTAACTGATGTTAACAATATTAACTGATATTAACAATATTAACTGATATTAACTGATATCATAAAACGACCGTCAGCAATGCTGGAAAATTGCTATCACTGTCAAAAGAGATTCACCAGCATCATAACTGCCAAATTTCTAAGACCTCTGATCAGGTCTGCTTTCTCCCAAACAAACAGGCCAATCAGCGTGCAAGCTGGGCCTAATTTCACCTGAGGAACGCATGTGTGGTGAGAATCCTGTATGATGATTGGGCAATTAGGTTGGGAGAAAATATATTTGATCAGATTTCACATTTGGCAGCTATGCTTTGATCAGCTACCTTTCTCAGTGCTTCTCCTTCACCATACAGCCTTTCATTACTGCACTGTAGTTCAATACACTTCTGTCTCAATTCTTGCAATGTCTGGGAATTAGGAATAGACTTAAAAAAGATAAACTGAAACAACACATTTTAAAAGGGGAACAGTAATGAGCATTGCATAGGACAGCAATGTTATTTTACCTTCCGATGCTGAAATACCTTTTCTAAATCTACAATTGACTGAATAGATCCAACTTCAGAAAATCTGAACACAAAGCAATTTTAATGATAACAAGTCATCTTCTTCATTCACGATCTTTTAGCTAATTGCTCAAAACCGTCATTAGGTGTTGACCACTATTAAACATGCTTCTCATTACAAATCAATACTTACTGTTTTATACGACTTCGCTTCTAATTTGTGACTATCTTGTTGATTCCTCAATACTAAGGAGTCAAATGTAATGGGCATTATCATACCGATAAAAAATCTGACAAATAATGGCTTTGAATAAAATAGAATTAGATCACAGGAACTAGTTATAGCAAAAAAACTACTTCTAAGCGCACAGAATATTGAAGAGGACAGGCATATTTCCCGAATATTCTGTTGGCACTATAGAATTTTACTATTACACGAAACAGCAAAAAGACTTTTAAGCATAAGGGAAGCACCTTCTCGGCTGACATTCATCTATAGGAGTATGAGACATCGGATAATAAGCGAAAAGAGAGCCGAAATATATACCAGATGCTGGCAATTTACTACATTGCATCTATTGGCCACATGGTAAGGCCAATACACCCATACTGATTCCTCTTAGCTTCCTCCTATTAAAATAACTCATGAATGAAATATATATAATGATAGTAAAGTGTAGCAATGAATACAGAGAGGGTTTGCTAGATGAATGTAGATGAATGAAAAAAGGAGACCTTGCTGAGTCTCTTCTTGCAGAAGTTGCAAATTTCTGACAATCTCATGCTGCTCATTGACATGATCAAAACACTCTCTATAATCATCTTTTGCCTTTTTCAGCTCGGCACTGAAAACAATAAGAACTGAATGACAATGGGGGAACAAACTCAAGCACTGCATAATGCAAACAAAAATAACACTGAAAATCATTGAAAATGAAGTAGAACTTCTTCGGGAATCCTTGACTGCTCATCATCATCATCATCATCATCATCAATTTATTTACAGTTGGCTTTGCTATATATATAGCTAAAAGAAGCTAATTAAGGCCAACTAATACTAAAATTAAAGAAAAACAAAACTAAGAATAATCTAATTACCGGTAATTGTTAAATACAAACTAATTTAAAAACCCTATATCCTTTATAAAAACTTTACACAATCTGCAGTTGCAACTTATTTCATCCCAATGTTTTATTCTTCTTTTAAATTCTTGCAGAGATTCACTGTTTTTCATACTATTGGGTAGTGAGGACCATAAGGAGCAGCCTCTAAATTGAATATTTTCTATGCCATATATTGTTGTTCTTACATTCGGCAGTTGAAAATGATTTGGATTTCGCAAGCTATAATAGCTATTTTTTACTACAAAGATATCCTTCATAAAAGTTGGATTAAGGTTACTCTTTGTCTTGAATATTTCTATCATAAGCAACTGCAGATTGCGTTGATGAACAGTCAGAGATTTATTATAATTACAATAATTATTCATAGAATTATTTCCACTATCATTGCATGCAATTCGCAAAGCTCTCTCGGTGACCTTATTTATCTTGGCATTAGCCCTTCTGTCGTGGAACATCCAAACAAGTGGACAGTAGTTGAACTGTGATGTAATGAAAGCATCCATTAGTAGTTTTAATTTAATAGGATCTATATAATTAGATAGTCGGGCAAGCGCATGCAATTTTTGGTGTGCCTTTTTGCATAAATCTTGGACATGTTTTGTGAAGCTTAGCTTTTTGTCAAAAGTGACGCCCAGAAGCTTTTCATATTCACTTTCTTTGATGGTGGATTTACCAATGGCAACAACTGAATCTTTATTTTTGTTGCCAAATATCATAAAGTGGCATTTCTCTTCGTTCAGCTTCATGTAATTCTCTGAGAACCATTTCGCAAGTATTGAACTGTCCGTTTCCAATCTATTAATTATAGTATCGAGGTTTGAGTTGCATGCGTAGATAGTGGTGTCATCGGCATAATTACAAACGCTAGTATTTTGCACAAATAAGAAAATGTCGTTAATAAAGATATTAAACAAAAGTGGCCCTAGAACTGACCCTTGCGGTACCCCTATTGTGATATCTCTATATGTACTATATGAACCATTAATTTTAACTCTTTGCTTTCTCTTTGTTAAATAGTTTTTAATGAGCTTAAGAGCATCGTGACCAAGACCATAGGCAGCTAATTTCGCTATCAAAAGATTGTGGTCAATGCAATCAAATGCTTTAGAAAGGTCCATTAGTATTGCTCCAGCTAGTTCCTTATTATCAAGACTTGCTTTGCATGTCTGTAGGAATTTTAATAAGACGTGCTCGGTGCTACATCCTTTTCTAAAGCCACCCAAAAGTGGAGATAGAAATGCGCTAATGTAATCGATCAATTGATTGTAAATAATACGTTCAAAAACCTTGGAGATGGCTGGAAGTAAGCTTATTGGTCTATAATTTTGCTTTTTCATATTATCATCTTTCTTGTAAAGTGAGGAGATATCCGCAAGTTTCAGGTCATTTGGAAAAGCGCTTTCTACTACAAGCTTGTTGAAAAATTGTGTCAGCGGTAAGGAAAATAAATCGGCATTTTCTCGTAGGATTTTGGGTGGAATAGCTTCTTGAGGTGTCGCTTTTTTAGGGTCGAGTTTTATTAACTGATCAAACATTTCTTGGATAGTAATTTGACGAAATGAAAAAAGTTGGAGACAGCACACAGTAGCTCCAATCTTTGCAACGCTAGAGTGACAGCGAAAGCGTTCAATAGTCGTTTGCAGAGTATCTTCTGAAGAGCCATCCATGTTTGTAGGATCCTGTTTTTTAGCTATACCTAATCCTTTAGCAATATCAACAAAATACTCATTAAAAATTTCCGCAACGTTAGTATCATCGGATACAACGACATTATCCTCAAGAAGAGTAATGCAAGGAGTTCCGTGAATTTTGTTCGAAAAAAGTGGCTTTACAGTTTTCCAAAATTGTTTATTATCACTGACTACTTTCGGATCCAGCTTACTATAGTACGATTTCTTGCTTTGACGGAGTAATTTTACACAAAAGTTTCTTTGCTTTTTGAAAGCAATCCAGTTTTCATTTGTCTTGCATTTGTTGAACTTGTTTTTCAATCTTGACCGCTTCATGATCGCTTTTCTAAGCTCTTTGGTCATAAAGGGGCCATCATTTGCTCGAACATACTTTTTCTTACATGGAGCGTGTCTATCTAGAACTCTTTTCGTTATTTTGTTGAAATCAGTGAAATCTGTATTATTTTCCTTGCTAAATGCAAGTTCTCCCATAAGTTCTGCTGTGAAAGCTGAGTTTCTGAATTTATTATAATCCCTGTAAGTTACAACTTTTGGGCCTCTTTTGTGAAAACCTCCTTTCAGAGCGGTAGCTATCATAACGTGAAAATCCGACAGCCCAGTTTCAATGGTCGCAGTATTTGTGAGCCTGCTTGTATCACTTGTAAGTATCAGATCAATGCATGTCGGGCTGTCAGATTTAAAGCATGTAGGTTCCTTAACGATATTTTCTAAATTAAAGCTATTCATAAAGTCCTTCAAATTAGAGCTTTTCTCATCTAAGTTAAAATCTCCAACTATTAGAAAATTTTCGTAATTAGCTAAATAAAGTTCCAAATTTTTACTTAGTTCTTCAAAGAAGAATTTTTCTGATTGTGATGGAGGACGATAGATGCCAATAAGAAGCCATTTTGTTTTGTGAAGATTTATTTCAACAACCTTAATTTCCATTTCTTTGGAAGTCAGTGTTCTTATTGCAACTTCTCTAGCAGGAACACCATCTCTAATATATATTAGAAGACCTCCCCCATGCTGATTCCTATCTGCTCTTAGGGGTGGCATATAACCATCAATACAAAATTGGCTTGTTGGGAAAGTGTCATCTACTTTTGTCTCTGCTATAATTAGGATATCTATATTTCCAGAAACCACACATTTCAATGCTTCTATTTTATTTCTAATAGAATTGATATTCAGGTGTGCGATTAGTAATTTATTCTTAGTAGATAGTCGCATATTTTTTATAATCATATTGGCACTCTCATCCTCCCTCTCATCATCATCAGCATCATCCCTAATATCATTTCTATGAGCTTCAATATTACAGCTCAATTTTACTTTTAAATTTTTATTTCTATGGTACTCACTATCATTGGTTGTATATAAGCAACTGCAGTCGTCCCGTCAATTACATCTAATGACGGACAAATAATTTAAGGCTAGCCTTGCATCGCCAAATCTGTTTAAGTGGAGTCCACTTTGGTTCAGGTGTTTCTGAGAATCAATATTTCCATTGTCAATAAAGCCAATATGTCTTTTTATACACTCATCCTCTAATATGTTGTTGATGATATGAATTCGAGTATTCTTTTCTTTGTCAGCAGTTTTGATCAAACCTGATATAAAAATTTGACTTTCGTCTGATTTAATGGATTCCGCTAATGTGAGAATGTCTTCAGCAACCTTTTCGTTGTCATTTTCATTGTTAAGATCGTTCACTCCTGTGTGTAGTATTATTCGGTTAGGTCTTTTTCGAGATGTTGGTACCGAATAGAACGACATATCGTCCGTTGTTGCTCCTGGGAAACTTTTAACATAAACTTTCTCTGTATTACTCAACGACTTCCTCATTCTCCAGCTTTGCACATTTTTAACCATCGAATCGCCAATAATAACTGTTGTTGCTGCCTTTCTGTTTACATGATTTTCCGATTCCTTACGTCTCTCTTTCTTATGAATTTCCGTTGTTTCAGTTGTTTCCAGCTTGTTCATGGAATGCGAATATTTTGAACTTTCATTTGATTTTCCTTTCTTCTGATCTCTGGTAAATTTTCTGAGTTGTTTATCGCATTGGTCTTGTTTTTGTGTTCTCTTTTTGTTCTTTTTGCTATTCTCTCCGTTGTAATTTCGCACTATTTCATTGTCTTGAATGTCCTCTATTACAACAGGGCACATTTCCTGCGTTTGAATTGAGTTGCTCGAGGATCTCGGCATACCACATACTGATTTATTTGGCGAATAACGCATCTCAGTATTGACATTTTCAACCTTTTGGGATTCTTTGAGTTCCGAGCGTAATCTGTTGTTTTCCAGTTTCAGTTCATAATTTTCTAAGAGCAATTTTTCATTTTTTCTGGCAGATTCATCATTTTTTAACTGGAGGCCTCTTACATCTTCGGTCAATTTCCCGACAATGTCTAAAAATGTCAGAAAATCCGTTTTCTCTATAGAGTTGGCTTCTCTTTTGGGCTCAAGCTCAACATGTGGGGTGGTTAAGTCAATGTCAACAACCTCATTTATGTCACTAGATGTATCAGCTTGGCTCTCAAGATCTACAAGATCTTCATAGTCTTCTATATTTGATATATAATAAGATTCGTTACCTTGCATCGTTTTGACCACTCTAATATTGCCCGAATTTACGAGAGAGAACAGGGTCTCCCGAAGTTGTTCCATGGCTAGGCCATTCGTCTTTGACGCTTCTGTTAGGATATTCTTTTCATGCGGTCGTTTTTTGTTGATTTTCCTGATGCGTATTATTGCCTCATATATTGCCTTCTCTAGTTGTTGCTTTTCCATTCCCATGATTATTGTATTACGAAAGATTAGTTGCTATCATACGAGTGAGGAGTCATTGCATTGCTGCGAAGCTCATTACAAGAACATAGACTGCTGGCAACGAATCGTATATCAAAAGTTCAAATGGTTTCAAAAACCAAATTCAAGTGATATTTTAGCTTACGCAGTGAGTGAGCTACTTCTCATATGAAAGCCAGAAAGTAAGTAAATAAGTAGATACATAAAGTTTCATTCAATATATTCCATTATTAGAATAGTATGTACAATAAAAATAGTCCGGTTCTAAACAATAGAACAAGGGCAGAGCAAACAAACGTTTCAAAAGTAAAAAGTAAAGCTACAGATGATAAGAAACATCCATCAGTAAGGAAATAAGGAAATAAGGAAATAAACTTTCATTGATTATGCTCCATTATTGCCATTGAATAGACAATAACAATGGTCCGGTTCTAAACCATACAAAAAGTACCGGGCAGAAAGGAAATTTCAAAAACCAAAAGAAAAAGTAAAGCTACAAAAGGACAAGAAGGATTATAAGCAGATGTTCTAGAACTTCATTTTTACATTTAAAATTTTACAAAATTTTTAAAAATTTTCAACTGTGACTATATGCTCTTTAGCTTTCTGGTGAGTTTTACTTCTTACTCATCATAAAATAAGTAGGTAAGTCACTGATAATTCATTTCAAGTTAGCATTTATATACAGCAGGATAAGATAGAGTCCAGACTCATGTACGATAGAACCCAGAGATATCTCAAAAAGCAACATTCTGAGGTCGGAGACAGTTTAAAACGGGTTTCAAAACAGCAGACATCTCAAAACACTTAAGTGTGGAGCCGAAATGGAGACATCTGAAAACGATGATGTAACTCACGGCCAAGATTCCCAATAAGCCTGTAACCAAACACTTAGTCACAATAAAGAAATCGTGTATGTTATCAGAGAGTTATCAAACTTGGGCAGAAAGCCGACTGAACACGACGAAAACGTAACAATGTGTACAGATATGTTTTTATCTGATTAGTAGTGTGGGTGCTACCGGCAATCACGATAACGGAGATTTTGAAAACGGAGCTTTTGAAAACGGAGCTTTTGAAAACGTATTAGTGTGGACGTACTGCAAGTGAACCTAGTTGTAAAATACTAAAACAAGATATCAGAGCAAACCTCAAATCAAGATATCGAGAACAAAGCAAAAAGGAAAAAAGAATGAAGGGGTTTATTATGAATACATAAGCTCATAAATGTTTGTAAGAAAATGAACACATAGGTAAACGAGTGAGTATGTAAATAAGTAAAAAATTAGGGTGGATTAATTGTTATTGAGTACTCCATCCTAACAGTTGGATATTCTTTAATCGCTGAATCTGCCAGCAACAAAAGTCAATCTACCAATAGAGGTGTGTGTATTATTGATCGATGATGTGTGTGGAAAACAGGCATTTGTGCGACTAATTCATAATTCCGGCAGCCTTAAATGTTTCTTAAGTCTTCTTCTTCTTCTTCTTCTTCTGGCTTAAATCCCAATGTAATTGGGGTCGCCGGTGCGGATCTTCCCCCTCCACTCGCATCTGTCCCATGCCTCACTTTCACTGATTCCTCTCTCTTTCATGTCTTCCTTTACACAGTCTTCCCATCGTCTTCTTGGCCTACCTCTCTTCTTTCTTCCCACCTGCATTCCTCTTATCCGCTTACCCACATATTCATCACCTCTTCTCACTACATGTCCAAGCCACCGCAATCGAGTCTCTTGCATCTTGTCTGTGATGTCCCCTACTTCCATAATCTTTCTTATTTCGTCATTCCTAATCTTGTCCTTCCTTGTAAATCCAAGTGACCATCTTAACATTTTCATCTCTGCTACTTGAATCTTTCTCTCCTGCGCCTTTGTAACAGCTAATGTCTCTATCCCATACATCATTGCCGGCCGTACCATTGTCTTGTATAATTGCCCTTTCACAGTGCCTGAAACCTTCCTGTCACACATCACTCCTGTTATTCTTTTCCATGCTCCCCAACCTGCCTGTATTCGTTTAGCAATCTCCTTGTCTATTCCTCCATCTGCCTGTATCGTAGACCCCAAGTACTTGAACTCCTCCACCTGTTTCACTACTTCACCTTGCATTGGTACCGTTCCCTCATCTTGCCTATCACCTGCTCTCAATTTCAAGTACTCAGTTTTCTGTCTGCTGACTCTCATCCCTCTAACTTCCATTGCCTCTCGCCACATCTCCAGCCTTTGTTCGACTTCTTCCTTTGTTTCTGAGCATACCACAACGTCATCTGCAAACAACATATCCCAGGGGGCTTCTCTTTGTACTTCTCTTGTCATACAATCCATAACAACTGCGATAAGGAATGGGCTCAAAGCTGAGCCTTGATGCAGTCCCACCGTTACTTCAAACTCATCTGTATCTCCCGCTGCACATCTTACCAGTGTTTTGCTGTCCTTATACATGTCCTGTATTATCCGTATGTACTTTTCCTCTACCTCCTTTAGCCTTAAACAATTCCATACCTCTTGCCGTGGGACCCTATCATAAGCCTTTTCAAGGTCAATGAAGATGCAGTGCAAGTCCTTCTGCCCTTCCCTATACTTCTCAACTAGCTGACGGAGTGCGAATATTGCATCAGTTGTGCTTCTATTCGGCATGAAACCGAACTGTTGCTCTGATATCTCCACTGTACTTCTTAACCTTTGGTCAACAATTCTTTCCCACAATTTCAAAGTGTGTGAGGTCAGTTTGATGCCCCGGTAATTTCCACAATCCTGTATGTCGCCTTTATTCTTGAATATTGGGATTAGGATACTGGCCCTCCATTCGTCTGGCATATGTTCTGTCCCCATAATATTTCTGAAAACTTCGGTTAGCCACTCTACCGCAGTTCTCCCCATGACCTTCCATGCCTCTGCTGGTATATCATCCGGCCCAACTGACTTTCCGTTCTTCATCCGTTTCATAGCAGCTGCCACCTCTTCCTCTTTCACTCTATCTACCTCTCTTTCCTCAGCCTCCTCCATTTCTCGTTTCACCCTTGGATTCTCTACATTCATTAATTGTTGGTAATATTCTTTCCATCTTTCCCTTATTTGTGCCTCCCCTGTTAGTATCTTCCCTCCACTCTCCTTAACTCTTTTTGCTTGGTATATGTCTTGTGCTTCCTTGTTCTTCTGCTTTGCTATCCTAATAGCTTTTCTTTGCCCATCTTTTTCACTTAAACTGTTATACAGGTTCTCATATGCTTTACTTTTGGCTTTCGCCACCTCAATTTTTGTCTTTTTATTTGCCTGTTTGTAAGCTGCTATAGTCTCTTCACACCTATTTAAATCTTTTTCCTTCTTCCGTTCCCTCTTTTCTTTCACTGCCTCTTGTACCTCAGCACACCACCACCAGGTCTCCCTATTCTTCCCTTTCTTTCCTGATGTACGTCCTAGTACATTTCTTCCCGTTTCTCTTACTACTGTGCTCAGTGTTCTCCATGTTCTCTTGGTCTCTCCTCGTAACTTTGCTTCTACCTCTTGGACAAACTTTTCCCTATATTCCTTTTCGTTCAACTTCCACCAACGTGTTTTCTTGGCTACAGTTGGTTTCACTTTCTTCGGTTGCTGCATTCTTACTTTGCAGACCACCAGCTTGTGCTGTTTGGCCACAGCTTCTTTTGGCAAGACAAAACAGTCTGTCACTTGCTTCAGGTCTTTCCTTCTACACATGATGTAATCCACTTGTGTGCGTTGTTCTCCACTTATGTAAGTTACTCGGCGTGTCAATCTCTTCTGAAAATAGGTATTAACTACTGCCATACTTCTTGCTATGGCAAAATCTACGATTCTATCACCTCCTTCATTTCGTGTCCCGACCCCATATCTTCCAATCACTCCTTCATCAAGGCTCTTTCCTCCAATGTGACCATTTAGATCACCAGCTATCCACAGTACCTCTTCATATGGTATTTTCCTTGTCACCTCACAGAGGAGATCCCAAAATTCATCCTTCTCCTCATCTGTGCATCCCACCTGTGGTGCATAGACACATACTACATTCACTGCTGCTACCCCCAAATCAATCTTTAACCAAATCAACCTATCACATTCCCTGCTCACCTGTATGACTCTCTCTTTCATCTCTGGGCTCAGTACAATGCCTACTCCATTCCTCCTATTATCCACTCCCATGTAGTACAATTTATATCCTTCCCCTAGTTCCCTCGCTTTCTGTCCTTTCCATCTTGTTTCTTGTACACATAACACATCTATTCTCCGTCTCTCCATTACATCGACTACTTCTCTTCCTCTTCCAGTCATGGTACCCACATTCAGTGTTGCAATGACAAATGATCTTTCTTCCTCAATTTTCTCCCTCCTCTTCCCCCTTTGAGCTATCTTCTTTAGCCTTATCCGCTCCTGATAAGGTAGCCGTCGTTCATTTGTCACAGCATTACGGCGGTGTTGCTGCGCGTCGCTTATGGGGAACGCCCTAGCATGGTCTTGTCCCTGTGTTATCCGCATCTCATAAAGGTTGGCCTAAGTTTTTACAGACCGGATGCCCTTCCTGTCATCCAACCCTCCTCATTTATCCGGGCTTGGGACCGGCTGGTGGCAGCACTGACTTGTACATCCACCAGGCTGAGTTTAATGTTTCTTAAATGTTTCTTAAGTATTTCCTAAAAAAACGTGTACGCTGCTATGAAAGATGATCGCACTTGGATTCAAAGCAGATATATCAAGCCGAATCATGATTGCGCAGCAGTGTTACAGACCATTGTACTTTCACCACACTCGTACACAATTACCTCTTGCAGAAAGAATACCAGCTTACCTGTGATCACAGAAAAGTATTGCAATCCCAGTTATGGTTCTTAGATTAAGAATCAAATTGATGAAATTGAGCAAATAGGTAAATTTTGATGACAATGTCATTTAGAATTAATAGCTTTAAATACATATAGAAGAAAAGGTATCTTAAAACTCAAGTAAGAGAAGTGACAATATGAACTACCTCAAGGCCGCAATCTCTGCATCTTTCTGTTCAATCTGTTCCATTTGCTCCTTTACCATTGCATTCTCAGCAAGCAGTTGAGTTTCACGTGATTGCAGACTTGAAACTTGTTGATTTTTCTGCAAAAATGTTTAAGATAATATAGCTGGTAAACAAGAAACTTAAAAACAAATACTATTTGGAGGAGAAAAGAAAGCTAATAGGGCAACAAACCTCTTGTTTTGTGAGCTCCAAGTCTTTTTCCAAGATCTAAAACAAACATCGCCTGAAATTACATCTGATAAATGCTACATTTATCGGCCGTAAAGTATATAAATGCAAAGACGACGGAAGGACAAAATCCAATAGAGTATGGTTAATTGTTGCAGATTTATTTCTATCAGAAATTGTATTGCAGAAGAAATTTAGACTTAACGCCAGAAGAGAATGATGGAAATCAACAAGAAAAATAAATGAATAAGCCAGAAAATTAACGGTATATTAAATTGCAAGTTTGGAAATAAATTTTAATACTTGAATTTACTTTCAAACTTACATCTATCTTATGCTTTAAAATGGCATTGGCTTCTACAGCATTCTCAATTTCAGAATTCCTCTTGTTCAGTTGATCTGCTTCTCCTTGAAGGCTGTTCAGCTTTGTTTCCAATTCTGCACGAGGAACATAACTGTAAGACAAGACTTTACCCACAGTCAAACATCCTTCCTAGTCTTTAGACTCCCTTCTCATATCAGGTTTCATTACACATTTCGTAATTAGTATATATAAACTGATTTGATTCAGGAAGGTGTCCCAATGACTTTAAAAAAGCACTCTGGTAATTCTCTGTCAACAAATCCGTGGAGAAGTTTTAGCGATGGTGCAGTAGATTGATATGGAACAGTCTATATGCACTGATTACATCATGATCCCCTAATAGGACTATACCACAAATGCTCCAGTTCAATAAGCACAATATGGCCATTAAGAAAATAAATCGCATTCCGCTATATTGTCCAATAGAATAGGGAAATTGTCCTTTGCTATGATACTTGAGGTTATTGCAGTTTGATATAGTATTTCTTGCGAAAAAATTATGCTTCAAAGCAATTGAGTTATTTATTTGGATGGCATCCGCGATGAAAAACTAACGTATTTATAAACAGAGAATTAGAAACAATTGGATCGGCACATTTGGACAGAAACTGATAAGCAAAGGAAAGTGAAAACTAACATTTCCATTATTCATGTGCCCATATCACTTTTGCATCAAGAGTATACCACAAATATCAGCTCAATAAATGACTTAACAAAACTTGAGCCTCCTTCTAGTCAGTTTATCAACTAAAACAATGGTCCCTTCCTTGAATGCAGATTTGATATCAAATAAATGTCAATAGTGAATGTTCTTACAAGTCTGTTTCAAATTTTAATAGTATTTTAGAAAAAAATTCAAAATATGCAGGATATCACTTCTTTCAGCCTACCATTCTTCTGTCCTTCAAGACCGTCAATCCTTGACAAAAGATCACTTTGCTCTGTTTTGCTTTGGACGTCTCTAGCTTTCATCTGAAGAAAAGAGTAAAAATATAGAGAGCAGAGCAATAATGCTCATAACAGATAGAAATCGCTTTTATGAGATTAAATGCAACTGGAAAATTCTGGTATACCACACATGCAAACTTAATTCCGCCTATGTCATGATGCAGTACTCAGAAATTGGATAGAAATGTCGTTCACAAAAAAATCCAAATAAGATCAAATAAATTATCCAAGTGTACCACTTCTTGTTGATAACTTTGTTCCTCATTCAATCTGTGAACAGTTTCCTGTAAGTCCGCCAGTTTCCCTTCCCATTCTGTGCGCTCAACAAGCAATGCTGACAATCTATGAAATAGCGAAAAGCATTACTTGGTTCAGGAAGTTTCAAAACTTTATGGAGAAAATTAAATACTAGTTCTAAAACATCACAAAGATAAATCTAACATATTCAAAAGCTGTACTGAAATCATCTCTATGGATACCTACCTAAAACTTCAGCTAGAATCTTATCCACAAATTTGTAGAAAAACAAGCGGGAATTGCAATAATTCCACAGAGGACAAACAAAAAAGTACCAAACGGGGAAAAACTTGAAAAGTTATTTATGAGTATAATACCTTTCCATTGATTGCTTCAGTTGGACTTCCAAGTCTGCAGCAATCTAAATTAATCAAATAATGAATTTATTGCTTCAGTTGTTTACATAATGTGATTTAAGTCTGGAATCTTTTTACTCATTCATTGCCACTTTTCCTTCACAAACTAATTGACTCTATATTTAACTTGTTTTCATAGATCAGCAGTTTAAAAATATACATGACCTAGATATTAAGAAAAGAACAATAAATATCTGAGAAAATCAAACAAAATTAATAAATCATGTATGGTTGATGGCCTTTTCAAGTATAGCAGCTGATTTGTATTACTAGGATAGATCAAATTCCACATCCATGTTGCTCGTTCATAATCAATTTTCTCAAGCCATGACGAATTTAAACCTCCAAATGACATCAACAGGATTAAAAAGCATGAAAAATTTGACCTTGTAGCAAAGCTCTGTGATTGCAGAACATATTTCCTATGATTTGAAATACTGTATCTCAACTGATATCTATCAATGCACTATATCAAATATGGCTAACCTCCTGCAATATTTTGATATTGTTATCTTTCTCTTTCAGAATCACCAACACCTTTTGATCTTTTATCTCCGCTTTTTCTTGTTCTCTACAACATAAGCAATCAAACTGCAAGGAAATTGTACATTTCTAATTCCTGTAAATAACACGATATCCAATGTGAGATGAACTTTGCCTATCTTGTTGTACATAGATTGAACAGCAAACACCATATGCAGTTGGGACAAGATTCTCTTCCCGCTGCATAGGGTGCAAACAAATTACGCTGTAGCTTTTCAGATTCCAAACTGATTTAAAAAAACTGCAAGGAAATCCGCTTTTAATGGCAAATAAATCAAGGAACGTGACCAAACATCCATTCGAAGTATTTACATCCTTAGTTAGCCCTACTATATACATTCATACACATATACATCACTAATCTGTTAAAGCGGGTAAACTAACGATCGCAACAAAAACGTTGATGTGGATTTGCTGAGCTTCATATTGCAATTGGTTCCCAGAATTCACAACTATAAACTCAGTACAGAGAGGCAAATAACAAACACCAAAGAACCAACACATCAAGGCTCTCTGGACTCGAGCCTCCCCCCCCCCCCCACCTGCAAGAAGGGAGAGCAAATTTTTGTCGTCAGGGATGTTTTCTGCCGACTAGCTAGATAACTTACATGCAAATCTCGTTTGCATCAGTGCCACTAGAGTTTCAGACTTCATAGAAGACGCTTTTTCACTTTTTATGAGCTAATGAAGACACGCTCTACTGACGCATTTGAGCAAGGAAAGGAAGCTATGACAGCTACAAAAGTAACAAGGTTGCCATAATTCATCTCCCCATTAGGTTTGCGCAAATCCCTTATCATTGACCAATAATCATTCCAAGCAGTTGCAGCATCTTTGTCTTCATCTTCAACCTCTTGTACCTCTTCCAACGCATGCTGCATCCATTCCCTGTCAAGCTCGTTGACTTGAATGATATCATTCAAATATGGTAGCTGTGCTATAATTGGTGCGAGAGAAGGAGGGTGCAGAGCTGTGGTATTTTTCGGGTTGATGCAATCCACCATGTAATGATATTCTGCCTTCAGGTCAAATCGCTTTTGAACTTGACGTATATTTCGCGATTTTTCCCATGTTCTTATGAATATTTCGCACATTGTACTCTCCTGGGAAAACATCTCTCGAAATTTCCAACTCAACACATAAAATTTTGCGAATTTTGCGAAATATTGTGTAGAAAAGTAATTCGCGAAGAGTAAAACATTCGTGAAGTTTGCGTGCTGAGTTAGAAAATTCGCAAAACATCGTGTGAAATAGTAGAAAATTCGCGAAATTCTTGCTCCTAGAGTTGGAAACTACACGAAATGTTGTGTGACATACTGGAAAATTCGCGAAATTTTCCGCTGAAGAGGACAACATTTGTGAAATTTGTGTCCTGAGTCAGACAATTCGCAAAATTCTCCACAATAGAGAAGAAAATTCGCGAAATATTGTGCAAAATAGTGGAAAAATCGCGAAATTCTTGGTCCTAGAGTTGAAAATTCCCGAAATGTTCCGCTCAAGAGGAAATAATTCGCAAAATTTGTGTCCTGAGTCGGGAAATTCGCAAAATTCTCAACCATAGACTAAACAATTCGCAAAATATTGAACAAAATAGTGGAAAAATTGCGAAATTTTTGGTCCCAGAGTTAAAAATTCGCGAAATTTTTCGTCATAGAGTTGAAAATTTGCGAAATTTTCTGCCAAAGAGTAGAAAATTCGCAAAATTTCTGTCTCGAGTCAGAAAATTCGCGAAATTGTACGCCATAGACTAGAAAATTCGCGAAATAGTGTGCAAAATAGTGGAAAAATCACACAATTCTTGGCCCTAGAGTTGAAAATTCGCGAAATTTTCCGTCCTAGAGTTGAAAATTCGCGAAAGTTTCTGCAAAAGAGTAGAAAATTCGCAAAATTCCACACCATAGACTAGAAAATTCGCGAAATATTGTGCAAAATAGTGGGAAAATCGCGAAATTCTTGGTCCCAGAGTTGAAAAGTCGCGAAATGTTCAGCTCAGAGGAAAAGCTTCGCGAAATTTGTGTCCTGAGTCAGAAAATTCGCACAATTCTCCACCATAGACTAGAAAATTCGCAAAATATTGTGCAAAATAGTGAAAAAATCGCAAAATTCTTGGTCCCAGAGTTGAAAATTCGCGAAATTTTTCGTCCTAGAGTTGAAAATTTGCGAAAGTTTCTCCCCTAGAGTAGAAAATTCGTGAAATTCTACGCCATAGACTAGAAAATTCGCAAAATATTGTGTAAAATAGTGGACAAATCACAAAATTCCTGGCCCTAGAGTTGACAATTTGCGAAATTTTCTGTCCTAGAGTTGAAAATTCGCAAAATTTTCTGCCAAAGAGTAGAAAATTCGCAAAATGTCTGTCCCAAGTCAGAAAATTCGCAAAATTGTACGCCATCTAGAAAATTCGCGAAATATTGTGTAAACTAGTGGAAAAATCACACAATTCTTGGCCCTAGAGTTGAAAATTCGCAAAATTTTCCATCCTAGAGTTGAAAATTTGCGAAATTTTCTGCCAAAGAGTAGAAAATTCGCAAAATTTCTGTCTCGAGTCAGAAAATTCGCGAAATTGTACGCCATAGACTAGAAAATTCGTGAAATATTGTGTAAAATAGTGGAAAAATCACAAAATTCTTGGCCCTAGAGTTGAAAATTCGCGACATTTTTCGTCCTAGAGTTGAAAATTTGCAAAATTTTCTCCCGAAGAGTAGAAAATTTGCAAAATTCTAGGCCATAGACAAGAAAATTCGACAAGAATGCTTTGTGATTTTTGCATGCAGAAAATCCATCCCCATTTCCTTTCTTCAAGACAAGAGACTACTTTTCTTTTAAAATTAGAAAAGGTGACAGCAATCAACAGACATACATGTGTATTGCTGAGCCAAAGTGAAAATAAATTTAATACCTTGAAATAACCATGCTGACAGCAGATGAAATATCAGGCTTCTCTGCTTGGAGTCGCTTCCATAGTGTCCACACAAAATCTTTATCTGCCTATGAAGTAATGGTCACTTTAGATTCAGACAATAGCCAAATAAAGTGTTTCTAGCTTACATCTGAATTAGTCAATATCATGAATCAATGCAATATTTTACAAATCTGTAAAATCCTCACATTCATAACTACCCTACATAAAAAACTGCCCTGGACTTGTGCAAAATATGAGCATGTCAAGGGAAATATTGGGCTTCAAGTAGAAAAACATTTGGTTTTTATTACTAAATCAAATACTGGAGCTGCTTAGAGCAACTACCTCACTAACCCAGGCTGAGTCATATCAAGGAATTCAAAATGGTAGCACCTGGTTCTTCTCTGGTGCTTGACATCCAAGAATAAAGTGGGAAGGTTAAGTATATGTAGCTACCAGTGGATTAGTCCTTTATGGTAGAGATAGGTGTGACTCTATGTGGCACTGATGTGGGGAGGGCTTTGAACTCCTTTACTGTGATTACATTAGATGGCAAAAAGCCTTCCTACACCAAGAACACAAAGTTAAATCATTCAACCAAAAGAGGAACCTGGCATATTAGCAGAAAACCAATGGGGATGACTTATATACTTACTCTGCATTGTGCAAGCTCTTCTGACAAAGATTGATTCTGTACCAAGAGTTCTTCATATGTAAATTTCACTACAAATAACCAATGCAATTGAGTTGAATACAAAAATCAAAGATAGTAAGTACAATATCAAAAGAAAAGTCTACTTAAGGTGTAATTACACATTTTTCAGTGCAGATGTTATGAAAATCTTGAACTATAAATGGTTTATAAGAAAACAGTACTCAGCTGCTCAGAAGTTAGGAAAGTTCAGTAATGGAGTTCTGAGGCCTGAGAAAGTTCATAAGTTCATATACACTTGAAATTCCAACTTTCACATGAGCTCGTTATCTTTTTCTTTTAATTTTCATAGATTTTAAATGGAAATCTATGAATTGCAGTGTTATGTTTGTGCAGTACCTATCTGTCTTCACAACACTCCAGCATTACACAAACTCAACTATTCTTGCTAAGAAAGTCGTAAGAATGTTTCAATACTGAAATCATGAAACAGCTAAGAACTTTTCAGTACTGGGCAAAGAAATACTTTCATATAAAATAAAAAACGTGTACAATCATCTGCTTGCTATCAAGGCAACTGTCACATTACTCCTAGGTGCCTAACAGGCGTCCCCCCCCCACTAATTAATTTTTAAAACATTTTCCATTTTCCACCCAGGACATTCTTATTCCAACACCCCCCACCTATTAATTTTTGGAAGTATTATCTCAACCAAGGCAATTTTTAGAGGAGATACTTTGGCCTGCAAGTACAAAGTATAGTAAGAAAAGTACGCTGATCACATGTGTTGTATGGTTCAGCCTTTTTTCTGTGGACTTGGTAATATTACTTAGATACACATTTGTGATAAGAAACCATAGCCTTTTCTACAGTATTTGTGGTCATTTTGCAACCCTTCGTGTATTCCACTCCCCCCCCCGCTAATTAGGCTGTGATGATTTTCCAGCCCGCCCGCGACTACTCAAACTATCCCAAGAGTATTAAAATTCATCATATAGTGGTGCGGTCAAGGTTCATTTCTCTGAAGAACACAGTGATGTACATGCTAATTTCGCAGATTTTTTATATGTTTTGCCCTTTTTTATCATCCTTTGGACGAATTGAGGTAAATAAGTAGGTTATTCTTTAGCTATATGGAGTGCGCACTTAGGTAACGACCTTCCTCTATTTAGGCCTAAACAATTTCAATATCACCCTTGTTCACTTGTACAAGTCAATACGTAATGTTTATCAATAATTTACCTTCTCTTTGATCAGAACCTTCTGTTGTATTTTCCATACTTTTTCTCTTCTATGCTACAATGTTCTATTCTTTAGTTAAAGCATTTGATCTACCAGCGTACTTTGCGAAACCAGAGTGTTTTGATTAAATTTACGCGCCCTTAGACACTGGACTGGAACACTGACGCCAGCAAGGGCTAACCTCTATTTGAAGCTATTTGTTTGATGATGTAGCCTCAATTTCTATCTCTATGATCTATCCTTGATTTTCAGCAAGAGTTTGGAAGGCTCGAGAGGTTATTTGGGTTTACTCTGCACTTTAACATGGAAGCCAGAAGGGAAGCACGCCGTAGAAGAATACTTGAAAATGCAGATAGCCGAATGAGAAGGGTGATGGAGATCCAATCTATAGCTAGAAAGAAACCGGATAAAAGTGCAACTTGTGAGAAAGATGACGATGACAACATCAAACCTTCTTTACCAGCATGTAACGACAAAGACGAAGCAAATCTAGATACTACTGCTGAAAAACAATCAGAGATTGAAAAAGATAGTTCAACAATGAAAACAGCAGAAAAGGAACTTCTTGCGCATGAGAGTGAAAATGATGATATTTTGACGTACGAACAGACACCATCAGATCTACACAAAGCCAATGGAATCGAAGAAGGAACTGGCTTCCAACCGAATGCACAAGTACTGAAATATATAGAACAGAAGCAGATGGTTTATAGAATTTTGTTGATATTTGGACTGGCTATACTCCTTGTCATTGTAAGCAACATGAAGACTGTTGAAAACACTAGATATGGGGAAGTGAGAAACTCGTCATTTCTTCCGTATTTCATTACATTGGAGCTAATATTACTTTGTTTATTCCCTGTCAGGAGAGAGTTAAAGAAATCTTCAATGATACATTTGGTGCTAGCAATTTTTGGATTGAGTGAGAGTAATCTTAGGATATTTCATATTGGTTTGAGTTTAGCAACTAGGCTCTTTCAGGATTTTGCTTGGTTTATTTTCACAGTTGCCATCCTAAATTACTATATGGCAATTTCTTAAGATGACCTTTTTCATTCAATTGCTTCATATAGTTTCATTGTCTCAAATCAGCATCCATGTTCTAGAGAAATATTTACATGGATCTAATAGGAGCAATGATCTCCTCTGATATTATATTCTCTCTAATCAAGTGGCCTCATTGCAGCCTACCCAGAGTTGAAACATTAGTGAATAACTGGAATATCTTTCACTATGCACCAATCTACAAGCTTTTTGGTATTGGACAAACAAAATCTGCCTGGTGGTTCAATTTATGCACAATTAAGGATACAGATAGGGATATGCATATTTTTATCTAGAACTGATATGGTTGGACTCCTATTGATAGTGTGAATGGGGCCTGTCAGATCTGTACAAACCAATGTACAAATCTATGTACAAATGCACACCTCATGGCTGAAGTTGGCCGTTCAGTACAGTTTTCACTTTAGCTGTCATCTGTGCTTACTGTATTTTGTGCCCTACTCAAATTAGTGAAGTGTTCTGTTCGATTAAAGAGCTTAATAGGGGAATCTCATAAAGGGTAATGATGTTGTATTGGTTTCATCATTTAAGCTCTTGGTATATAGGGAATGTTTGTGGAGCCACTTGTTTTTAATTTGGGATAATAGGTAACATTTACTAGATCAAAATTTGAAATTTAAGTATTTCAAAATGCCTAGTAGAAAGAACATATCTTATTCCTATGAACTTTCACTTTTGTTAGACAATTCTTTGGTTAATGAATTCCCTTGGGCCCAAGTGAAGAAGCTCAGTTCAAGTAAAAACAATCTTCTCTTAAAGTAAACATGTCCTTTATTCTCATTTTTGGATGCACCTTTGCTGAAGGTTGGATGAAACTGATATATATGTGACATTAGATGATTGACTTACCCAACAAGGTGTTTAATGCAGAATTGAGGCAGTGCTATAAACCACCAAAGTAATCCCTCTCAAGAAGCCCCCTTTGAAAAGCCCCCATTCTATAAATTCAAATTGTTAGCAAACCCCCTCAATTAAGAGCCCCCTTAGATAAGCTCCCATCAATGAAGATGGTGAAGATAGTGTTAGACTAACCTTTATTTTTCGATCATTCTTTTTATATTATAGAAAGATTTTGAAATGAGTTTTTATGTGACAAGTTGTAGAACATTTAATAAGCCCCCTCATAAAACCAGGGCAGAACTAGTGAGGGTTTTGGGGCTGCAGTCAAACAGTCAATTTTTTGGGCAATTTATTGGCTACTCACAAATTAGTTGGGCAATTCTGGAGAATTTCATTTACTGTGCTCTTTCATTGTTGCTTTTTGCACTAGAATATTATAAAGGTTATGGAAAGCAAGCAGACTTAAGTGTTTTGCAGTTTTTGTCCCCATCTTTGTGGCCTAGTTTCCGTTGGGCACAATGTACCCTTTATCAATCATGCTGCACCCTTTTGCAGGACACCTGTGCATCATACTCCTTTAATGAAAACAGTAAAGTTTTGCCCCTCCTCAAAGTGAATAGCCCCTGTTGTAAAGCATTAGAAATAAATTTGCTTCCATGGGCTGATTCGAGAAGTTGTGTTATATAGCACTATTTTGTAATGGAAAAGGCGGTTATATAAAACAGACTTGTAGCTATATTCATTGTGAAAATATCAAGCACATCATTACTTGGAAAATACAGAGATTTGCATGCCTTTCATCTTGAATCATTGAGCTAACTACATTGGAGACTTTCAGCAAGACAATTTCAATTGAAAAGACAGTTTAATAAATTGATGTTTTTTCAAAATTTTCTAAAATGTAGCGCTCCTACAGTTCCATATTAGGATCTATGTTCCTCGATCTTCGGAAGATTCCGTGAAAGTGGAAGGAAATGTACATTTGAGATTGAGGCAAACTACCTCATTTCTCGCTGACCTTGGATTTGTGCACTGGCCTTGAGAAACCTCGAAAATGGATGCAGATTTTCTCCCAATCAAAGTCTTGTGAAATATAAAACTTCTGTCAAACTACCCGCACCAATCAAATTGATCATATCCTCCTAGGATGTGTTTCAATTCATGGTTCTTCACTCAATAAACTATTCATTAGGTTTTTTCTGAATAATCATTATAAATGGTGGTAGTAAACACTGCCAAGCCGTTAATTCGATTGAATTAGCGAAGTGGTTTGTTTTCCCTGCAACATAAATAATGTATCTAGGGTGGGCGTATGTGTCCGGTACCAAGCCTAGGCAGACTAGCTCACTCTAGTGAAAATCAGACTGTCAAAATCGACAAAATTTGCCATGCAAGTTGCAATGATTTGTAGTGAATGCAAGAGATCAGTTGGTCTTTTGCAATCAGTAGAAACCCAAACAGTTGAACTAGACTGGGTTGGTGAACTCAATACTGATAACCTTCAACCAGGTAGACAGATAGAAAGTGAACAGGACTGTGGAGAAGAGGAGACATCGAGGAAGAGTGACACTGTTCACATAGAAGACATTGAGTTTATAGAAGCATGTAGGCCTGAATATCCTCAAGGAAATGCTGCAGTTCCACATTGTGCTGTTTACCGAGATGTTTCAGACGAAGCATTTGAAATGGACCGGGACATGGAACTCGGTACATTCGCTGAAATGTGCCATGAAAATGACAAAATTGTGGCCCTTACCAGAAGTTTTGAATGCCCATCTCATGCTAAAGATCGATGGCAAAAGGCAACCAGTGTTGGAAAGGCAGCCAATCGATTCGGTCGCTTGAAGAAAGGTAAATCGCCTGGGATTAGCGAGGGCGATGGTATTCTCTCTGATTCGCAAGTATACACGGGTGGATGTCGTAGAATTGTGATTAGCAGTGGAAAGTTAGCTATAAATCGATTGGACGTGAAAGGAGTCGAAAATGAAGGTACGTTGAATGGAGCAAAAGAAGAGGCCCATGAAAATTTGGAAGGCAATGTACAGTTATCAAGTATTCTTAAGGAAAGGGGAGTAGAGGAAATAGAGAGTTATGGTTCAAAGTCAGAGGAGGAAACTGTAGTTGATAGTGATAGACATATTTCCAACAATATGCTCAAGAGAGTAAGCCACGTTTTAGGCCCGAACAAAAGGTGCCTTCACCTTGACGAGCAACAAGAGCAAATTGATCCAGAGGAGTATATTGATTTGTCAGATACTGACAAAACAACGTACAATGTTGTTGTTGTAACTCGTAGTTTTGAATGCGGAGCTCTGTCAGATACAGAGAAGCAAGCAGGAGCTAGATGGAATCGTGTAAAGAATGCAACTAAATTCTCCAAAGCATTAAGTCGTTTAAGACAATCAAACGAGCGTAGAGAAGGTGACCATGACCAAATGTTGTCGGAAGATGATGAGAACAACTGTGCACCTTTCGTAGGAAGTGGATATCGGCGAATGAGCATGAAAACGATCGAAGAAGTTGCAAGTTTGGCTAAGAAAAGGAATCGTTTTTGGAAGTCACACCGATAGATTTCACTATCTGTTTATTGTAGTGTTTACTGAGTATGGGAACTTTGAGTCTGATGCATGAAGCATCGTAGAACATTTATCATGTCACCCAACAAAATATATTACGTTGCTGTGCTTCAGTGCTACATTCTAGCATTTAATATCTACTAATAATCTATTTACTGTTCTGTATTAACGTCATAAGTACTTTAGCTTTCAAAAGAAAGGTCCAAAGCTTAACTTCATCTTTGATTTCATTCAAACACAAATGTTTATATCAATGTTACGACCTTCAATGTATTCACATGGAGGATGAGTCTATCTTACGTTTAGTTTTCATTCAAAGCAACTCATTTGAGTTAGTTGACTGGATTGATAACAGCTATATCAATACCTTGCATCGACTCTGTAGTTACCTATTTCACCGATGTTTCTAACGAATATCGACGATGCAGACAAGCTTTAATGCAGATGGTATGTGTAAGTGTGCACTTAAGAAAAATTTGTATTGTTAAATTTAATCTTAAGAACAGATTCGTGGTAAATTTATGGTCTGCAGCAACTCGAGACTGCGCTCAGTAGAGAATCATGATTGTTTCCCTTATGGAGGTATGAAAGCAACAGTAAAAATGTTACAGCCAGTCAGATTCTTGCTCTCGATCGCTATAGAAGCCAACCAGAGCTCGCAAATGGAACTTGAATTTTGCTAATATGTCAGCACCGAGTACTAGCATGATTTGTCTTCTTATTAATTCTTTGAATAATTTATCAGTCTATTTTTGCTACGAGAATTTTCGCTTGTAGCAGTTCAGAGTTCGTAGTGCACTTTCTCACAGCTTTTTGACCGGCATTTTTGACATTTTTGCAAGATTCAAGTAACTCCTACAAGCCTGATTGGTTCATAAGGAAACAAGCTGACTCAAAACAAATGGTGGCACAAACTATTATAAATTGAATTCTGATCATTTACCATAAATTTTATAATAATTAACTGGTGCAGAAAGCAGCAAAGAATGAGTGACAATAAAGGAACTTCTTCTACGGAATTTCATTACTGTACAGATGGCATGGGCGAGTGACCAAGCGATTAAAGCACTTGATTACTGAGCGGAACATCGATGGTTCGAGCCGAACGCTTGGACCAAAGGTGGGATACTCGCTCACTTTCCACACCCAGCAGCAAATGGGTACCTGGTGGTAACACTATGGAAGTTAAAGGCGGCAAGGAAAAGAACTGGCCATACCACCTCACAGTGCCGTCGGCTAGCCTTTACTTTGATCTTGTACAATAGAAGGCAATCACTCTCTAGTAGAACGTTGTCACACTTTGGTATAAGCCTCTCATATGAAACTAGTCATATTGTAGCATCTTTCACAATGTTATACAAATGAAAGGGGAAAGCTGAATTCTCAGGAGCATTTCGATTATGATTATGATAGTGTTAGAAAACTTCCGCTCTACTTCCTTTATCAAATGAACTTGTCATATGCTTCCATCTTTTCTTGGTCTTTCACTTCAAATGTTTTGTGCAATGAGGGATAGCAAGATTCAATGCCAATAGGGTAGGCCAATATACACGTTTTTTTATAAGAAAAAAATTTATAAGAAAATGAGGCTCAAACGGCCAAAATCTTAAGAAAATCCTAAGAAAATCATAAGGCTCAAGTTCAAGAAAATGCTAAGAAAATTACAGTTCATCTTCTTTACATGCCAGAAATTGATATTGGCTCATTTTTGCAAACTCTCGTACAAAGATCGAGACTTATGGTTCCCCAACAAATACAGAGTAGCCTGTTTCAGCCAGTTTTTTCCTGCAGAAGTTAAGAAAATCTTAAGAAAATCTCAGCCTCAAATTCGTGAAAAGTTAAGAATATTGAGCCTCAGGAAAAAAAGTCTTTTTCTTATAAAAAAAACGTGTAGCTCAGACTATAAACTTCCCTAGCAAAAGAACAATGTATCAAATATATCCTTTTCCTAAGTTACGCACAGGAAGGGAGTCTATTTTTTAGCTTTCTTGTTCACTATTGCCCTTTGGATTAGTGTCATTTGTTACCTAAGAAACTTAGGAGCTGTTGCTGGCATGTTTCATTGACTTGTCCTTCATTTCCTTCAGTTTGGCTTTAAACTGCACGAAGTCAATCACTGGCTGATCAAGCTTTAAGCAAATAGAAAGTAATAAGTATGCCCTGGGGTCTGAAAAAGGCCTAGGTTTTAGCACCAAGATTGATATAATCCTTAATTACAGATAGAACTTGCATTTCACCTGCTTTCCATTGACGCTGGAGAACCCACATCTTAATACTTAGAATAAAGGTTCAATACACGAACTCTTAATTGCAAGACAAAATCCTTACCACTGCCATTATCATATCTGGTGCTTGAAAAGTAAACAAATTTATCTACCTGTTAACATGGACTTACGCCTATTTAGCCTTGCGGGTAATTGGCTTCATTTATGCCAGAAGGCATTAAGTCCTAAGTTTGGAGATTGAATCTTTTACTAGCTTCACTCTCACCATCTGTCTTTTTCAAGGCAAATTTCACACGGTTGTAAGGACGAAGGAGTTTGGTGCTAGAAATGAGTGGAGCTTTAGTGGTGTTCCTTCACTACACTAGGGTCAGATATGAGAATCTAAATGAGAACTAGATGCTACTTCTACACTTAAAGGAGAACGATCCTAAGCCATGCTGACTTGGGACTGGCAAGAAAAGTTTGAGATCACTTTGAGTGCTTAAGTATTTGCTATTCGGTGACATATGTATGTGTAGCCCATGCGATAAAGATCAAGTACGAAACTTGAATTAAATCTTGGGTATGGCAGACAGAAGTGCATCCCCTGACTACACGGGTGCTCCATACAGTGAAAATTGTGAAGTCTCACGATATCTAGAACATGCGAGTGATGGAAAGTGTTCGGACTTAATTGACGAAAAGATAGCCAAGAGCACACATTTAGAATATGATGGACACCACGATAATTTTTCAGCTACAGAAGGTCGAGACGTCCCAAGAAGTGGAGTCCGAAGAAGGAATGTACCAACTGGTGTGCTTGCTAACTCTGAAAATCCTCCTTGTGAAAGAATTAGGCCGAAAGGCCGAACCGCCTGGCTAAGAGCTAGGGAATTGCTCGGAAGACAAATGCCCCAGGAATCTTCACAGAAATACAACAGTAGTTTGGATGGCAATGGTGAGAGTACTATCAGACTCGAACAAATCGCTGAAACAATCTGCAAGGAGCAATGCTGCCAGCGTAATCTTGCAGTGAAGGCCTTGCCTGAGGGTGCTCCTGAGCACAACACGGTCTTGCTCGTGACACGCAGTTTTGAAATCAACCCAACAGTGAGAGAAAACTGGTCTTTACTTAGAGAAGCGGTATTCTCCGGAAATATCAAGGACACAAAAGAGGATGAAAATGAGAAAAGTGGTTTGAGAAGGCTGAGTTTGGTTCCCAGACAAAGAGTTGCTGATAAAATGGAAATTTCTAGCCGGCAAGGCCGAGGTGGGTGGCCAAAAATCAGAGCAATAATTGGCAAAAAGGTGCTCAGGAGATCATCAAAAAGTGAAGTCCTTGATGATGGGGGTAGCCTACATTATGTCGATGAAAGCGATGTAGCAGCCGCTGAGAACATCTCAGAACCGGCCTTTAACACTGGTGAAGTAGAGTTATACACAGATGTTGATAGCGCTGTGCAGGCTCTTCCAATCGACATCGTTGGCGAGGATGAAGTTGTTTCAGTAACCAGGAGCTTTGAGTACAATAGAACTTGGATAGATGAACGAGAGGTTCTTAAGAGGCAATGTAAAAATCAAGAGGGAGAAAATGTTTCCAAACAAGAGAAAGATAACAGAAACTGTTTGCAGCTAAACCCTCAGAGAAATGTGTCGTCAATGAAGGATGCTTGTTGTCAAACTGATTTTGAATCGGGAAAGATATTTGAACAGAAGGTAATGAAGCAACTCACTTGTGAAACATGCGGATCAAAATTAGAGGAAAGAAAGAAAAGAAAAACAAAGAATATAAAGGGGTACGTACCCGTGGAGAATGGAGCTAGACCATGTGAGGATCAGCATAAAGGCAATGAGCATCTTCTGGAAGGTAAAGGAGAGTATAATGAAATGCGACTGGTTGCAGAAAAATTTCCTTGCAAAGAAGCTGTATCAAGGCTTCAAAAAGAGAGAGATGAAGAAACCAAAGAGAGTTTGGTGAACAGCTATCGTGAAAGAAAAGAAAATCCTTCTGAAGTACATAGGTCAGAAAGTGATGTTTACGAAGTCGGTAATTCAGTAGATTTTGAAAAAGATGAAGAGAATAATAATATCTTCTATAACATTATGTCTGAAAAGCATGAAAGTGGACAAAATGTAGCGAAGAGGACTTCCATTCCAGAGGAAAGCTTTTTGAGCCCAACAGTTGATAACAGCAAAACAAGTGATAGGAGAAAGTGGAAAGAAAATCCAAGTGAATTCGAAACTCCTGGGGTTGGAAAATTTATCGCAACACAAAGCGTTTCTGCATTAGAGCAGAAAGAGAAAGAAGGTCTAAATGCAGTTACTCGTGTTCATAATGAGAGGACGGTAGAGCTTTTAAAAGCGGGTTTGATAATGAGATCTGCGAATGTAAAGAAAGAAAGTTTGCTTGAAGGTGTAAGACGCCCATGCAACCCAGTAGCAATAACTGCAAAGTTTGTTGATTGCAAGCAACTGTCGCTTAAACATGTACAAATAGTGAAAGCTGTGAGGAGTGTTGAAGCTGAACCATGGACCATAAGTTATGTCTAGAACATCCATAAATTTATCTTACCTATTATATCTTGACATTTGTTTTCTAACTAAGATTGTTTTGTAAAAGTATTAAGACTGGCATCCTAAATGAGAAGTCGGGCTTCTTCGTGTGGAACACATGTCAAGACGCACTCAACTTACTCAATTATGATTTAATCCGTCAACCAAGCCACCTGCACATGGAAGATATCCAACAAAGATCATCTGGAAAACCCACTTTCATTTGAAAATGCACCTAATCTTGACGATTTATTGAATTTTCCCAAAAACCATCGAATAGTCGACAGTCAGTTCTCATATCTTTCATATTAGTACTAAGTTGGCGTGTCTTTAGGGCCTGACTAATGCATTTAGCACCTCAAAATATTCTTACCTTAATACACAGCTTTTATAAGAAAGTTTGAAATATATAGATTAGCATATGAAATCTAAGAAAATTAAGCAAAGGAGATGATGATCTTTCGTGAAAATTGGACCTTCAAGTGTGTATCAACTTATCAACTGTCTTTAAGAACATCCAACAAAGATCATCTCAAATAAAGATCATCTCGAATGCCCACTTTCATTTGAAAATTGGACCTTCAAGCGTGTATCAACTTATCAACTGTCTTTAAGAACATCCAACAACGATCATCTCGAATAAAGATCATCTCGAATACCTACTTTCATTTGAAAATTGGAACTTCAAGTGCGTATCAGCTTATCAACTGTCTTTAAGAACATCCAACAACGATCATCTCGAATAAAGATCATCTCGAATACCCACTTTAATTTAAAAATTGGACCTTCCAGCGCGTATCAACTTATCAACTATCCTTAAAAAAGCTAATAAGTTGATACGCGCTTGAATGTCAATTTGACTAAGGATCTTCATCTCCTGTGCTAAATTTTCAAAGATTTCATGTGATAATCTATGCATTTCAAGCTTCCTTATAGAAAACCGTGTATCAAGGTGTTAAGTTAAGAATGTTTTGAGGTACCTAGTAGGCACCATGCATCCAGTATTGGAAATTCTAAACTTCTTCAGCAGTCTACTTTGCCTTCCTATAAACCATTTTCTTATGAAAAATTAGGCGTATATGCTTAGAATTTGGAGTACACACTATTGAAATAAAGCAACATTTAGTGCTTTGTTTGAGTTGTTGAATTGTCGAATGTCAACATAGTTGTTTTCTTTTGTTTTTGTATATTTTCTGTATTGGCCATGGGATAGTCAGCGTATATTGCTCCCCATGGTATCGTCTTTTGTAGTGTTGGTAAAGTAATATGAGTAATGTATGGTTAACTGTAAATTATTGTGATTGTTATACGAATAGAACAAAATTTGGAGTGAATATAGTGTTTACTTCACCTTAGAAAATCAATCTTAAGATGTTCTTGCTTTGCATTTATGGTTTCCTTGCCAAAACGTATCTTAATATTGACCTACTTTTATGACGATAAATGCTTTGTTCGTTACTTGATATTTCTACTTTGTACTATAACCTCTTTGTATTGCTATTTTAGTGCACTTGAAAATTAATCAATGTAATAACATGATGACAGATCGTGAAAATATCCTATGGTAGCTTGGAGTTTTTTCTCAGTTCCTTCATTTTGCCAATTCCAGTACTGTTAGTCGAAAATATTTTCTCAAATTTTCAAGAAAGGAAGACTTAAAAATACTTTCTTTCCTGGTGTTCACAACATTATTGATCATTAGAAATTCTATCTACAGTGAATGTTGTATGCAAAAATGCTATATTCTGAATTCTAAAGAAATATATGAAGTTGTATCAGCAACTTTGCAATTACTAAGGTTAAGGATGCAGTTAGTTGTTAGTTTCTATCTCTATTAAAATTGGTTATTTTCTTGACCCATCGTAAATCTATGAGTGATTACACTAGGCTGATCATAAAGCAGTCTATTCCAGTAAATTGGACTTTGCTTTTTTCTCTCTATCAGTTTTCTGCTCTAGAGCCATCGACAGCATTGAAATTTTCTCCTCCATTGCAGCTTTCAGGTTTCCCGTCATGTGCGAGAAATTCTTGCTCCATACTAGGAATTACTGAAATGCAGTGCACCCCTCCTTTCATCTGGTGTTTTTTCCCGTACATTTTCAGGAAGCAACTCCTTCTCTTCTTGGACATACTTGACAGCAATTTCTCACAGAAATATGGTCGATTTTCGAAACTCCTTGAAACTATTTTTGGCTTGCAGCAACCAAAATCTGGGTCAAAGTACTTTACGTTAACGTGAGCATCTCGCTCTATAACCTCATTAAAGCAGCAGCTACAAACATACACAGTGTGATCCTCGACTCTGTTATCGTAATGAGGTACACACCGTATCCCACTATCTCCACCAATTTGTGACCACGACCCGTCATCTTGTGGTTTTATCTCGTCAATCAGCTCTTCAGCTGCCTCGCGGATTGCGTCTGCACCTTCACAAGCTTTTGTATAGACTCCACCAACGAGGCCAGACACTTTCTTTTTTATGGAATCTTTAATACTCTCAGTTGTCTGTCCATTCTCACAAGAGTAGCTTGAGAAGATAGGCTCACTGTTGTCCTTTTCATGTTTCTTGCAAATGTCATCAAACTGAATCATGCAGTCGCTTTTTTGCTGCTCGAGTACATCTAACAGTTTTTCAGCAAACTTTGAAGTGCATTTTTTGATCGCGTCGTTAAGGTTTTTGAGTCTACGTTTAATCGCCTTTTCCTGATCATCTTCAACGCCTTCATTTTCATGTTTACTTTCCTGCTCATTCCCTTCAATATTTGCTTGAATTTCCTCACCCTTTCCACCTCCCAACAATTCTGCTTCTGCTACAGCATCCTCTTCTTCTTTGATTAACTCAGAAGTACTGGGCTTTTCCTCTTCACCTGAATTCTGTGAATGAAATGTCACAGTGGTATTAACCTTATCCAACGATACGATTTAGTCATATTATATAAATTTTTATGAACTGGTTACATTTCTAGATGGGCGAGTTGCCGAGTGGCTAGAGCACTTAGCTCCTATGTGAAACACCGATGGTTAGAAGCGAGCCGTCGCACCATGCAAATGACCGAAATTTAAATTCATTGATAACAAATTCCAGATTGAAAACTGATGAAAATGAGCTAGCTTTCGTCAAGAAGTAAGGCTATGGCCTTGGTATTTTGCCGAAAACTGACAGAAATTGAAGTCCATTGATTTTCAATGCACATTGAAAAGAAATGAAATCTTGCTCTCTCACACCCCACCCAGAAATAGACTGGTACCTAGTGACAATATTGGGGAGTTAAAGGCGGCGAGGAAAAGAACTGGTCATCATACCTTAATAAACAGATGGCCCAGGATAAATACTATCTCTAACAGGCAGTTTTTAATGTACGGAATCGTATATGAGACTAAGCTTTATACATCTAGCCATTGATATATAGCATAAGAAAGTAAACAACAACAAAAGCAACAGCTCAAGTCACTCACAGCTGTGCCCTCACTTTCTTGTCTATTTCCTGTGGTGGCCATCTCTGGCATTTTAGTTGTGCTTAATCGTCTGCTCTTTCCTCTAACGTCACCACTACCTACTTTATTCCTGTCTTTACCATCAGGCTCACTACTTGTCTGATCAATTTTCTGTGCACGTATCTTTGTAGTCTCTGGGTCGTACACGCTGTTGTTTCTGTTTCTATTCCTAGACCAATCATACTTCTTGTCATCGTCCTTTTCTACTTTCTTTTGCCAATCCATGTCGTCATCATAATCCTCATTTACAGTAGACATAGCTCCATTTTCTTCTTTGCTTGAGCCAGTATTATGATCGGAGGTTCTAGGTCTAGCTTCTTCGTGCTTGTTCTCTTCGTTGTTCTCATTGATCTCATCTTCTTCATCAAATATTCTACTGAAGTCCGGTTGAGCATAATGAAGCTGCTGATGCTCTATTATCTGAGGTTCTTCCTCTTCACCATCTTCAAACTTCTTCCGCTGCTGATACTCGTTGTCCTTCTGTCCATCATTCTGTCGATTTACACCATTATACCTCATGGTTTGTGGGCCATTTGACTGATTTTGTTGTCCCTCCGATGGCTTCGGTCTCCGCATCCACTTTGGTTCATCACCATAACTAGTGCTGTCATGTCCATGCCTGTTCCCGGCCTGCAAGGTTTTGCTCTGCACATTTGTCCTGACTATGTTCCAGTGCCTGTTTGGGAGGGGCTTTGTTCCATATGTCACACTAGGTCTGCTTAACAGGAATGTTGTTGGTGGAGGAATGTATCTCGGTAAAGGTGCCCTCGCTGACATCACAATCCAATTCAACTGAGCTCAGGCCACCAGAGTGAGTATCAATCCTAAAGGAGGTATAAGAATCTAAATTAGTGGCCCTGATGTTGAAGCTAAAAATGTAAGAAACAACGATTCTATGATTAGCTGTTTAGAACATTGTACATTTCGAAGCATTCTAGGCCAGTTTTGATGCATCTGGTTCAATATTTCAGTCCAATTTGAAGTTAGAAAGTGCAGCTTCAGGATAAATCTCAGGATAAGGACGGAGATAGAAAGGAGACATTTCTCTTTACATTCCAGTTAGAGTTGAGACAAGCCAGTTAGATAAAGTTTGACACACATTTTGTATCATGACATAATCATTGTTAACAGGGGTTTCGACCTAGAGTCATCATCAGTGAAAGTGGAAACAGTCTCATCTCATCTTCTTGATTTCATTTCAATATCAGATAACCCAATTCATAAAATATGAATAGATATTAAATCTCCATTAATATCAACAAGTGCTTTTCACACTAGGGGTGAAATACTAAACAAGTGTGGAAGCTGACGTAGTAAAAAAATGCTTGTAGCGGGACGATGACCCATAGAGAGATATACTTTAATATTTGGACTGCAAACTAGATGTATATAGCAATAATGGTATATGATTATTTTAAGCTATTTGAGTAATAATAAGCAGTAAAAGTCAATGGCTAAATTACAAGATGATACATGCGTAGGTACATGCAAGATATCTTGAAGGCTCTTACCATTCTTCTTCAAGAGAGCAGATATCACGGCAATGCTGCTTCAGGCTGACTGTTGGTATATTTAAAGGCAATGTTTTCATCAACATTCATATGATTTAAGTCAAGTGAATACCTATTCATGTAGAGAGATGCTGCCTCATCTTAAATCATAAATATTTAAATGCATAAGGATTCTATGGTGTAAAACCAGCACGTCAAAATCCCATGTCACCCGCAATCACCATTCGGTAAAAGTCGTCTTACTAGAAGTGGACTTTTTCACTTTCAATGTACTAACGTTGGTTGTCAGCATACGCTTAGGAGTGCTACTGAAAGCCCCCCTTCCCCCCTCAGCAAAGATTCACGGATTCTTTTCGTATTCTTTATGAATCTATGCCATATTTTATGCTATTTTAAGACATAGTCTCACAGAATCTATGCTATTTCATGCAAACCTTTCTTAACTTTCATGCTATTCTATGCCAACCCATTCGATTATTATCAACAAAGCCTAACCAAGTCATACTTCCTTTTGTATGGGGACTCAAGATTAAACAAAGTGAGATTCTGAATATGAATATGAGAATGATAAATACTTCAAGGATTAAATATGGACAAAAATAGCATTTATGATCAAAATATTTATGAAATTCTACGCTAGCTCATACCTAGTCGCTACATTTTATACCAATTTAGACAAAATTAAGCCAAACCGAAAGTCTGTGCTTATCTTATATTTTATGGTGTCTGGGAGGCCTATGCTAGTTAATCAAAACAAGGTATAAAGGCCAGGTCAAGCGCACCCGAAATGTCATCCAACACCCGCAAAACAAATGTTGGGATCCAGGATTGGTAAAGTGATGTTGGATGAGGGTTGATCGACATAAAAAACAATCGATTTTTTTGAAACGTTGGATGCGTTTGACCACCTCATCCAACACTTCATCCAACATTTCATTTCTGGGCATACGTAGGCATCGTAAACTCGTCGCTGCGCAGGAATTATCAGATGATGGAAATGGTAGGGGTGAAATGTTGGGCGAAATGTTGCATACATTTGACCACCTTCATTATCATCGACGAGCGTTTAGGTATCTTGGGGCTAAATATTGAATGAAATGTTGGGTGCGTTTGGCCATGGCTTAAGTTATAACGTGACATGCTATCAGTGCTTTTTGTCCTAGACACAAATTCTATCTAGATCGTAGATTTTAAGAGAGTACTCGAATTAAAATAACATGTATTATTCATTGGAATTGTTTGAAAGTTCATTAATTGCAATCTCAATGCTATGTTGGTTCTATTCATTCTAAACTCACTGCTATATGTAAACAACAAACCACGTGCCACGGGAAGTATTTTCCACGCCCATCCATTAGTTGTTCAATGACTAAAATGTTCTGGGAACAGAACTGCTTCCTTGCTACTACTTTGTTGGTATCCTATGACTGCCATGCGAATTAAACGCGAGATAAGAGTGCTTTAGAAGCAATACAAAATTTTAATAAAACGTTGAGATTAGCTTCAAATAAATTAGATCAAAGCAAAATATTTCATGAAGGTTTTCAGATTTTCATAAGCCATCGTTTGTCTTGACTGGCAATAGAATGATAATAGCAGTCCATTGGATCCTAGGAAATATCAACAAGTTGCTTCCTATTACAAACAGTCTACTATTTTTAGCAGCAGATTGCTTATTCACAGCGGGAATTTTTTAAAAGGTCAGTCATGGTCCTGTTGGTATTATGCGATAGGTGGTATGAATCCAATTCAAGAATGTTAAAGGATTCATGGAAAGGTGCTTTCAGTGCACCAATATAGAATCATTTGGAAAGAACTACTCGATGTTTGAGAGATAGCTATCGTCAATAAGACGTATCAAAAAATTTTTAAGTGATATAGGAAGCGGATACTAAATGGCAACGTATATGGTAAGAAGCAGATGTCTTTGAGTCAACCAGTTTCACTGAGTAAATCTAAAATGACTAGTTAATGACTGGACTTCTGGCGCAGTTCTCTTTGAGTCAGCTAGCTTCACATGATTGGACTCTCGCAAACTTCTCTCTGACATATCCATACTGTTCTTTCATTTACCTTGTTGCTGGTTCCAATATCTAAAGAGTTTTCACAGCTCATAGTCACAAATACTTTCTTGTTTGATTCTGAAAAGATCCCTGCAGCATTAAACTCGCGATGTTCCCCATCTACCGTAGAGTAGCTCATCTTTATCGCGGAGTCAATCTTCTGTTCACTGCTTCCTACTCCAGAGGTGTCATCATTCATGATCTCAGTATTGTAGTCCTCAGTCTTACTTTTAACTTGTGGCAGCACACATGTACTATCAGCAGTATACTCTTCGCTATCTATTCTTTCATTCCCATTCTTTGTCTGATGCTGTCCTGGATGCTGTGCACTCCACTGGCCTGCCCAGACAAACTCTGACAGTGAATCCCCGGTGCCCGAATCTGACTTTGCCAAAGTATCCGTAACAATATTATTCACGTTTGTATTGCTACAATGTCTATTGAGTTCCTTTGTTTGTTCAATTGTATGAAGCCATCTTTGAACCCATTCTTCTGGTTGGAATTTTGAGCTATTAGAATTTTCTAGGAAGTGATCCCATTCAAACTGTTGTGCTTGCATATTAGCCAGGACTTTCTCACAGTTACTTAACTGTTCGCTTTCCTCCCCTAAACATTTCATCTTTTGAAAGAAGCGACTTTTATGCCTTTTCTGTGTTATGATCTTCGTGATTCTGCTTCTCCGATTTCCTACCAGAAACACTGAACATGGTGGAGGCTTGTATGCGTTCGGTCCATTTTCCATGCTTGGCAGCAAAAAGTAGAATAACCCCGTGCCTTAATTCTAGCTGCTCAAGAAAGTGCAAGTTATATTTCTCTTTGCTTTCCTCTTTCAGTTCATGAGAAACTTAATTTGCCTGGTTCTTCTTTGAAGCAATCAATTCCTTAAAACTATTTGATACCATTTCATTTCTTAGTTCTTTTCAGCTGTAAATATTCCTTCCCTTTGTCATCTCTACTTTCTGTGGAAATTTTAATCCCTTTATTATAATATAGATTATCTTCCTCTATAACTTCGGAATCCAATCATTGTACAATATTTCTTTCTATGCTGCTTTTTTTTATTCGTCCTATATTGATCCTCTTCTCCTATCCAGTCTTTTCTCTGTTGCATTAATCCTTCCTCTCTGACTACTTTTGCCTGTGCATCAAGAGATTTGCTCTTACATTTATGGCCTCTGTGTAGGTCAAATTACCTACTGCGAGTGAAGTAGTCATCTAGGTATATCAGCAATGCACTATGTGCGCATCATTGCTTATTAATTTGATTGACCCTGCACCATTGTTTTCACAGAGCGTGCCGCTAGGTCATGCTAGATTATACAAAACAGGTGATGAAACTCTGTGTTGTACCTGTCATTTTCTGAATAACAGGGATGAGCATGCTTGAATTCCAGTACTTGTCATGCAGTAAACAAACAGATAGTCTTGACGCAAGGACAAACGTAATGTAGAAGGTCAAACTAGGTCTGGATAATGCAGTCATTAGATGCAATTGCTTAATGATCAATACCCATTTGCATGAGTCACTTTTGGGTTGCCATGTATTGAGTAATAAACAACTGATATTCCTGTCCCCCTCTGTACTCTACCTTTTTCATGTGCACAATGCACTGTGAGAGGGAAGAAGGTGTGTCTGCTTTGTGCCAGAGGAGTGCACTTTGTGTTACTTTGTATTAGTCGCAATACATGTGACATAAAAGTACATACTTGCTTTCGCTTTGTTGCTTTGATCTGGTGAAGTTAGTCCTCATAACAGGCACCAATTCTAACATGCATCTGATCAGGTCTGATGCTTACTGCAGTGAGGTGAAAATATTGCTTGAAAATGCATCTAAAGCCTAACGTGGTAACAACATCAAACACACGTTAATGTTGATACCTACAGCAAGGACTGCTCTGATCAATACTTAATTTCGCTCTTTAATCTGGGCCAATTTGCTATTTACAAGGTAGAAGCTCGTGCATAAATGCTATGAATTGCTTTTACAATCAATAGTTTCTTGTGTCTTTCCTTGCCCCCTCCCTCCCCCTTGGACAAGATTATTATATCCTAGAGAAACATGCACTTGATGCAAAGATCATTCTGATATACATTTTGCTTGTCTCTGATCTAGTACTGATGATCTATAAAAGCAACACGACATTGCCTTTCTCTTCATGTCATTACTATTTGCTTACTGCATTACGAGCAGGCTCTGAAATAGAATAATTAACACGTGATGGTAGATGCCACTGATCTCAAATGAATTTCGTCTCCATTATTATAAAGGTATCTTTTCTCAAACTGATGAAAACAAAGAGTTAAGAATTAATATGCTATACCTGCAAAAAAATTCAACTGGGAAAGACCTAACGTCATCCGTTTCCAATTGTAATTGGTTCTTACAACCCAACCTTATTTATACCATAAATACAGTTCACACCTTACGAAAATATCTGAACGGTGGTTCTAGCTCATAAGAGAAGGAATTATGCGAACAGGTAGAAATATATCAAGCTTTTAGTAATGGATGGAAGTTTTGTATAAAACATACTAATATAGATTTGTAGAGCAGCAGAAGAAGTAGAGCAGCTATTGGTAAATTCAATTTGCAACAAATACAGCTGACAATTACATCATTTCCTGTTTGATATTCTTTTGGCATAGAATCCCCCATGTGGCGTCATTGGGTTAGGTACAGTCTTGTTACTGACTCTATGATCAACTTGTTTTTCAACGGACAACGAGAGAAACTTCTCTTTGAAGCTAGCTGTGCTCTTTTTACGATTTAAAATCTCTTGAACGTCAAGTGGTTCACTGTTGATATCGTCCTGTATGAATACCGATTTTCTTCTAACCACAGGAGCTTCACTTTTGTCAGCCTCATTTTGGAGCACACCCTCTTTATCAAGCTCCTCAGTTATTCTTCCATCAGTGCTTATCTTTTCGGACGCCGTTTTCTGCTCCTTCTTCAAACCAGTTTTAAACTTTTCCTCGTTTTGCTCACTTTTCCCATGGCCGTTTTCTTTCTTGTCCTTTAAGTGTTCTGCAGTACTTGTTTGCTGCTGATCCTTGTTCTCTAACGCTTCTGGATCCAATCGTTTGAGATATACAGCTCCCAGATCAGACATACTTTCAATACTTTCATCATTAATCCCTGCATCATAGCTTGCATCATTTTGAAATGAAAATGATAAAAACTTCTGTGATGGATTAAGCTCACTCTTTTTTCTACTCTTCATCAATTTTCCAACATCCACTGCTTGTCTGCCGATTCGGTAATGCTCAGAACCTGAATCTTTTCTTGTAGGCAGCTTATCTGTCGAATCAACATCAGGATATACTTCAAATAGTGTTCTTGATTCGATCAATTCTTCTGTAAGCTTATCGATTCCATTTTCAGCCCCTTGAATACGTTCCACTTTAGTAGTTTCTTCACGTCTTAATGTTGGAGTTTCAAGTGTTTGCACAGACTCTTCTCTATATCTGTCCCTTTTGTCTCCTTGTCGCAGTTCTATGGAACTAACATCTCTGTGTGGAGGAGTATTGAATAGCTCTTTTTCTTTCGGATAGCTCTCACGGAATAAATTTCTTAATCGATAGTTTTCTTGCTTTCTCCCTTCACTCTCCAGCTGATTAATAGTCCGTAACTTTACGACCTTCTCCAATTTATGAGATCGATTATCTGTGGTTTTAACTGTGATTACTGTTGAAGGTGGTGGAAGCCAGCTGAAATACTTTTCGATTTCTCTTCTTCTATCCATTTGACTTCCTTATTAAAAGTCACAAATGTTCGTGAGCTTCTGGGATCCTCGGAGCACTATAGCACACTATATCGCAAATTGACCACAGATATGATTCAGTTGCATGTTAACAAGGCAAACGGTATACAACCAACATATCGCATTTCTCATATAGGGCAATGATAATCAATCCATTATTAAAAGTAGCTTGCTAAATATTGCTACCTGTTATGCATTTTCAATTCTCAACAGGAAGAGGTCAATTATTAATTATCGCTAATGCAAGTGCTTTGTTGATTTTACAAACGTCACACAGGGACTCACATAATATTTTAGGAAGTGCTACGAAACCAAAGGAGAGTTTGTGCACTGAATCTTTAGACCGGAAGGAATCTAATAGCATAGAAATATAATCAAATCTTCCCTGATTTATCTACAAAGTGATTGATGCTGCTAAAGGAAAAATCTGTTTGTTTATGATTTCTCTGTAACTGAAGGTAGCTGAAAACTCCATCAGCCAACATGTGCAGCTATGGGGATCCTGGGGATCCGGACCCTTGCTCTTTTCCACAAAAGAGTAAAAGTGCCCGTTCTCTTGGAAAATTTTGAAACTGTTTATCGTATTTTGTTAAGTAGACCTGCTTATAAACCATAATTGAACATGAAGGTAACGATATCATGAAATTCCTGTAATATTGTAATTCTAGTAATGATTTTCAGTTTATCATCTATGATCCTTCGTTTCTCTAGTCAGAGCTTTTTAAGGAAAATTTAGAGCTGCACATTTTTCTCGTGACTACTATATTGAGGAATATCTGTTGATTCATATAAACATAAACAACATTCGCCGTCATATTTGATACCTCATGAGTAAACACTGAAAGTTTACATGTTTCGTTGCTAGACTTGTTGGAAATGACAATGTACAACACTCTACTTTAAATAAAATCTCCTTTAATAGAGATGCAATATACTCTGCATAAATCTCTCTCCAGAACTTCACACAGAGTTTGTGTAGAACTGCATGTTAAAAACCCTATCTCTAAGGAGCTGGTTATCTGGAAGAAACTGTCTCGCTTTGCTGAGACGGAACATTTTGCCGGGATCTCGCCGCTGTAGTCATTCCTATGTTTTTTCATGTTTGGATTACATTGTATAATATCTTCCAGGCAAAGCGGGGACCTGCTTGCACATATTAGGGATCCAGGCTCGGCGGGATGATTTTCCTTTCACCCTCCGCCTAATACGTATGCGTAATACTAACACTTATTAGCCAAATTCTGAACTTCTCTACGTCCCATTCGAAAGGTTTCCCCAAACATAGTCTGAAAACACTCTATCCATCAAATTTTGCTAAAACCTGTAGGAGCAACAAGCTGTGGTCAAAAGGGCAATAAGTCGTTTGAAAGAAGCACCTCTTTCTTACGGATGTTTTGTAGAAAAACAAAGTAATTTTCCATCATTTTTTTGTACGCAGACAAAGCTTGGGCGACCGTTGCCAAAGTAAATGATCCCATTTTTGGATCAGCCATGTTTGATTTCAAATTCTCCAGCGCAAAAAGAAAACATCCCGTCCTGCTTTGCGGGGATAAGTTGTTTCGTGTGACATCAAGACAAAAACTTCCCTTGTAATTTGTCGTCTCGTTCAGACGGGACAAATTCTGTCATACAACCAACCTCTAATTCAAGCATCATACAGCTAGAGCATAGGCTTAATCACACGACTAGGCAATGCTCGAGGTAGCAATAGCCTGAGAATTTATTTAGTTCCCTTATCTCGTCCGATGTTAATGATATATGACAACTAAATAACTCAACCCCATACCTACAGTGGGGTGCAGGGGTTGTCGCACCTCTCGGACAAAAATTCATGTCGGTAAATCACGAAATTAGCCATGTCTTTTGGGAAACTACTTCAAATTTTTGCTTTCTAGAAGCCAAGGAAGAATAAGTACTTCGGTGCTATGGCGCCGAAGATAGCTCTTAAATTTTTTATATTTACAGGGTCACACAACGTATGTAGATAGTTTAATTCATGGGAACAATGCTAAATTTTGTCTGCAAATTGCAGGTCCTGTAACCCTCTATGAAAATCGCTAGGAAAAGTCGTGGCCCTAGGAGTAATTGGATTAATGCATAATAAATATTGAAGGAATGTATAGTCTACTGTAGACAGCAAAGCACTTAGCTTTTCGTGTGTTTGCTGTACATAGCTGTGTTTTGATAAATAATTGATATTTGATGCACTCATCTGATAGTTCATAATGAAGATGGCGCCTTTGATGATGTCTAGAGAGGAGTTCTTCCGTAGGGCCACCATGAGAAGTGATTCAGTGATAAGTGAATTCCGGTAGCATTGCATAAAAAGGCATTGCTGTTTTCACCAAGAGTTGAGATGAATGGCTACAGACCGCTCTTTTGTTCTATGTTTATGAATAAGAAAAAGTTTAGAAAATGATTTCACAAAAGAGAAGAGATAAAGAAGACATTTATATCTGGTAAGGGCAGAAAGAAAGCAACAGCTCAAGTTCTTCAATGGGTGAAAAAGCAGACAGCTGGAGATTTTCAAAACGCAAAATAATTCTGGATTGAAAGATGACTTACTTGATCGCTTAACTGCAAACTACATGCAACTAAAGAAATGAACCACAAAATCAGAAACAGAAAATGTAGCTGAATTTTAAACGAACATTGAAAAGTCAAATGCTCCTAAATATTTATGCCATTATTTCAATTATTGCGTATTTAAGAGTAAAGTGTCCCTCGTAAGCAAAATAGAGATTGACATTACAAAGTTGATAGGATGATTATAGGCTCGACCAACTATTATCATTGATGGAAGAAGATGATTTCATGATAGTGGCTTTAAAATGTAGTTTATGCTCGTTCATGTTTGCTTTTCATAATTATTGAAGTTATTTGCACAAGATCTTTTGAGGTTTTATTTGCCAGTCATGCCTCCTTGCAACAATGATATCAATAATGATGATACTGTTTCCTCATCTTGTCATACCATTAGCATTTTTCACTTAGTCTGAAATCTCTTAATGAAAGCCATAGTCATCCAGATAACTGACCAACGGGGCAATGCTGTTCTTGGTGCCTTTGATTTTTGCTGACAGCCGTGAAGGTATGGCAGCATGATTAACTTTCAATCACCCATTCATTGCCGCAAAGAAGTTACTTATCAGGAATCATTTCAACGCTTTATATCTGATTTACCTCCTTAAACGTTTTTTTAATATATAAACAAAGAAAATAAATAAAGGAGACTATAGGCTTGCGTCAAAATTAGAATTTCAAGTGTGAACTTATCACCCAGTACTGAATTCTCTTAACTTTTTGGGTAGTCGAATACTGCATTCTAATGAGCCACTTTTTTTGTAAAAACGTTTCCCTGTTATATTCCAAAGTTTCCAATCGATACCTCTTCATTTGTGGTTCTACATCAGACTGGATTATAACAATAAATCTCTGTTTCGTATTACTGCTTGCAAGCTATGGTACCTTTTGCTGGGAGAACAGTTTAGAAAAGGGTCGCCTATAGTGGAGCTGTTTGGCAAATCTGCCTAATGCACTTCTACACATCCCGACCTTACTTTCTTGTAGGCCGCAAATTTGCAAACCTTACCATATTCATTCACTTAGGGTATCTTGAACGTGCGTGACTGTGGTTCTTGAACAAGTCTCTCAGACTATTATTAGTTCCGATAATGGAAAGGCATTTTGCATGCATATGCTAAGAGTATCATTTTCCTTCATTATTTCACATCTATCAAGTAGGAATGGTAAATACGGTTCAATGCAAATATGATGGTTGAGCACTAACAAAGACAACAAAAATGAAAAAATTGTCTGATCATATCCTATAGGCATATCCATCGGCAAATTACAGGAAATTATCAGCTTATTTTTTAAATTCAATTATTACATGATTTCAAGATATCTGATTTACTCGCTGAAAAAGGGATCTCATGCTTCTTAAATCTACATCGATACATTCCAAATCACTTATGAAGGAAACTTTGTGGCTTTAGATACGAAAATTGACGTTGCTTACACAATGAAAATGTATAGAAATATACACATAAAGTATTTTGTATTCTTTGCTATCACCGAACTGCTATAAGAATTTAAGTGACATGAAGAATGAAGGCACTTGATAAGGTCACGCAACTAAACATTGTTATTCTTAGGTTTTACATTCTGATACATTTTGTTTCCATCTCTTTTATCATACTCAAAACACCATGTTATATAGACTCCATTGTCTAAAAGTTTTGCTACATTTGCACCAGTTGCTCTGACTTCATCAGCGAATAGTTCGGAAATACTCATTCTCTTTTCAGCCGGCGATGGACGGTCGGATCCAATTACCTCTGAACCGCTAGCATCCAAATATCTTCCCATGACACTCTCGTAACTGTTACCGCTAGGTTTCCTTAGCTGCGTCGATTCCTTTTCATCTTGGAGTTCTCTACTCCTTTGAGGAATGTTTTCGATCAACCCGTGTCTGTTTCTATTTGCTCGTTTGATTCTAATGCATCTCCTTTCCATGGCAGTTTTCATCCACCAGGGACATTTCAGGTCCACAAGCTCGTGCTTTCTCTTCTCCTTCTTCATTGCTCTCTCGCAATCAATGATCCAATTTGCAACAACCATCATCTTGCGCTTTAGCATGTCCTCTTCTGTGCTTTCTTCTTCTTTCTCATCTAATGAATGTGACTTAAAGTAGTTTACACAACGTGCCTTGCTTTGCATTTCATTCGCCCTACTCGTCTGTAAACACTTTATATCAGGTTTTATAAAGTTATCCGGTTCCTTTGAACTCTTCTTCAGTCCAGCTGCATTTTTAGATACTTCACCTTTTCGCTGTAAAAAGTACTTTGACACAAAAGGCATTTTTGAATCCAGTTTGATCATTTCCGTCCTGAAAGATCCAACACTCTTTAGTTGAGTTTCAGTAGGAATTTTGAAGTCTGCAATGCTGTGAATTGGAATAAGCCTTCCTGGTGCCGTTTCAGCGTTTTTCTTTATCTGGTAGTTCATCGCTGGAGGATGAACCTGAACGAGTCGTTTGTTCCTTTTACCTAGCATCAGTCAATAATTGATATAGCTATGTTGATCCTTTATGTTCGTCAATGCTTGCTTTAAGTACTAATACTACTAACTCTCTTTCGCCTTGAAAGCTTCCACTCTTTTACCAGTCGTACAACCTTCTGACATTACCTTGACAATGAGAACTATTAGTGCCCTGCTCTTGATAAATATTCATGCTATTGCCTCACGTGTGTGAGCACAATCTAAAGCTAGGTTTTTTACGTCATTTCAACACCATTGACATACAATCTTACAGGTCACAATATAGGCGAAATAATGATTACAGATCTTTTAATGAATAATTCATAACAAATAAGCACTCCTGGGCTTGAGATTGCATAGCCTGCGTGGTTAAAACAATTAAGCTCCGGTACGCTTACGCTCTCGCTGTCAAGACATGATGAAAACATGATGGCTAAAGTTGCTAACCAATCTTGTCAATGTGTGAAATTATATCTTCAATCCATGCGTTCTCATAAGGTTTTCTTTGTGACGCGATGCTTTGTTGTTTTCTCGTTCATTCTGCAGCAAACGTGCATTCTTATTTTTATATAAGCAGAAATGGGTCAAGGATCGATTAAATAAAGAGAGGGTATGGATGAATTATGACTAGGTAATGGAATGCATTGTTTGTATGGAAGGTAAGAACTTAGGCCAGCATCTTGAAGGTACTGTAGTGCAAAAGAGTATCTCATGATTTACTAGATGAATGATGTACGAAAGTAAGTACTCTACTGAGTGGGAAAATCATTAAAACAGTAGAAGTTTGAAGTAGCCACAAATTCGTCGATTGACTCCCTTAAATTTGCTATACTATTTTTACTGAATGAAAGAATCGTTGATACCAATAATAAACAAACAAGCTGTTTCAGCGTAAGTAACTGAACTGCAGAAGATGACGTTTGGTGAAATACACGTGATTAATTCAACTGGATTAGGATGACAGATGAATGGCCTCTCCTCCCCAACGTTGTCCTTTTTCTCACCCATAGGTCTCTCTATGAAGCCTCATAAAGAGGCCGAGGGCAGCAGTGCATAGGCCTTGCTACTCTGCTTTACAATTAAGTTACATAGAGACGAAAATACCTATAACCCGAAGATGAGTGGAAGGCAAAATCCAAGTGATTTTTTGAAGCAGATAATTGGACGACCAGTTGTTGTAAAACTGAATTCAGGCGTTGATTACAGAGGTGGGCATGCAAAGAGTAGCTACTTGACTTTCGTAATAAATGACTGAATGAATAAAAAACCAATAGTAATACCTTAATTTATTCACCTAGGGCTGTTTCTGTTTACAATAATAACAAAGCGCAGTTGCAGTTGTCATGTGATAGTTGTGAAATACGCCTGTTCTTCATAAAATTCAGAAATGCTGTATTGCTTCAAGTATATGAATAAATCTTTCAGTGTGTTTTTATGATGTTGTACAATTTCTCTTTAGTCACATTGAACTTATATGGTATGCTCTAATGATTTGAGTCTCTGTTAGGAATTCTTACTTGTCTTGATGGGTATATGAATATTGTTCTTGGCCAAACAGAAGAATACTTAAATGGACAAGTATGTATACTATAGATTCATTGGTTTGATCAAATTAATTTCTAGTAATTTCTTGTTTCTCCCTGTACTCAATGAAAATAATTTGAATGCATACCTGACTTGGTCCTAATTTTGCCAAGTGATGCTACATTAGGATGCTTTGAGCATACTTTTATGGACTTTCAGTTAAGATCAATTTAGAATGAAGTTTTGCAAACCAAAACAATATTGTTATCATCTTTTCATTAAAACTTTTGCAATATTTTGATTTATTTCAATACAGCACTACATCACCTTTTTTAAATATATATATATATATATATATATATATATATATATATATATATATATATATATATATATATATATATATATATATATATATATATATATATATATATATATATATATATATATATATATATATATATATATATAGTGTCTAATCTATCTTTTAAATTTTCAGCTGAAGAACAAATATGGCGATGCATTTATAAGAGGCAATAATGGTGAGCCCTTTGTTTTTCTGTAGTAATGTGCCCAGAGCTGACTTATGGATACCCCTATAAACTATATTAAAAGAAATCTTCAGAGGTGTGTGTAAGTTCTTAGTATGAAATATGACCAAGATTGAGGAATATAATACAGTGTTTTTTGTGAAAAAATTGTCACAAAGGCAGTACATCGCCTGCACATATCAGTCTTGCAGGGTGATTGAGTGACAAAGTTTTTGCTTCGTAGGCATCCCTCAGATGCATAAGCATGCAAGACATAGGGGCTGGAGGGCTGCAGCCCTCCCAGTTCAGCAGAAATCTGTTTTGTTCGGGTAATTTCTTCAGAATAAACAATATTTCAATATTTTTTCCAAAAATAGCTCCAGCATAAAAGGGCTAAACAATATCTCATTTGGGCAAAATATTAATGATTCAGGCATACAGCTTGCAGCCCCCTTATTCCCCTGCCCAGAAGCTCATCCCCCAGAACCACGATTCAATAGCATGTCAATATTTTATAAAACATTGTTCTGGGCAGAACCTAGTTATACTGATATGCATAATTAACATTTCACACCTAATTTACACCAAACTGTTGTGGCATTTGATCTTGAGCACATCGCACAGAAACAGGTTTACAAACATGAATCTACTTCCTTGAGCCTCTGCATGGAAGACTTTCAATGATCAGTGCATGTACAGTTATTGGCATTTGCCCATGTTATCTATCTAAAATAAAGTGGTTTTTATTGCTCAATTGTATTTGTTTGTTATTCTTTACCTATTAGATTATGATTAAGGTAAGTTAGAATGGTGTGCATGGCATTGCTATAGATTGCATCAGGGTCAATCTAGTCAGGAAAAATCAGGAAAAACTTTTTTTAGGGACAGTCAGGAAAAGTCAGGAAAGTCTGAAAATTTTGTTCAAATTTGAAGAAACTAAGTAAAATGTCAGGAATGTTTCATTATCCATACAAATCAATTCTATGGTGCCCAATAGATGACTCTACACATTGCACAGTATTTGATATTTTTGTCTCTGTTTGAGAAAGTAGTTGTCTGGAGAGCCTCTGTTTTTACCAATATTTGAAAAATAAGTTCAATTACTTTGTTTCAAAAGATGGATCAGTGACATCCACTGTAGCATCAGTTGGTCAGGAAAAATATAATGTATTTCTGATATGTAATCAGGAAAAACACCTTCATTTCTAGAAAACAGTATGGAAAAGTAGAGGAAAATACTAGGCAGGATGTTTTTGAACCCTGTTGCATAGACACCAATTATGCCACTTTTCAGAAAAGGAGTAGCCTTAGAAGAGATACACCACTGCTTTTTGAAATTGCATAAGAGTTTAATTCAGACCAAGCTGTCTAGTTCACTCTACCTATTATTAGTGTCAAGGTCAAAGAAACCATGACTTACTGACTGTATTAAATGTTTTCTTTTCTGTCTTTCCTTCTAGTTCTGTACATCAGCACACAAAAGCAGCATAGGATACATCCTTAGTTAAAGACATGGTGGGATTTTTCCTATTCCACTGTAGTATTTGCTACTTGTCAGTTAAGGATTGCCAGAAGAAGCGTTGATCTATGGTAGAAGATGCTTTATCTCTATGGAACACCTGGTTGTCTAAAAACTGAATCAAGCTCAAACTGTGATTATGTCATTTAATAATGAGACTTTAACTAGTGTTTATAAATGACACTGATATGTTGTTTTGGGTAATATCTGAGAGATATTATCAATGCATCAACATGCTATTCTTCTTGTCATGTTTTCTATTGTTTGAATTTCTATGCCAACAATTGTCAAAGGGGGTTTATTTTCAGGCCTCTTTCAACTGTTTGCATCCAGGAAAGACAGCTTAGCTATATTAGACTGACATGCTGGACAGGCAAAAGTCCATTACATGCTTGTGCTGTGTGTCCAGAATTATATATCGTATTCACCATGAAATAGGTGCTGTATGTTCTGAACACTGTTGATTACATTTACTAGTCTTTTTGCAGCTCTCTGATGAGAATAGGTTTGTAATATTGACGAACAATGTATAGCGGATTAATATTGCATGCAGGCCTATCAACTACTACCTTTATGGATTAACGCTGCTATATATATTGGTCATATGAATTTTATTAACAATTGCAGTCATGATACAAAACCAACAAGTAATTTTCACTCAAAGTTTATAAGAAAGTCCAATAATTCTTTACTAAATGACTGAAATGCATTTGATTCCTTTTATTTCAATTTTTATCATATTCGCTACTTCAATTCATGACTCTGTGCTCACATTTGTCTTCTCTGTCCAATCGTCCAATCTTTCATTTGAGCATCATTCAGCTGTAATGTATCATACATCATGCTCTGAATCTTGGGAGCAATCCACTGACCTACCTTCTCCCTCACTTTTCTTCTTGTCATTATGAAGCTCATCATCAATAACTCCTGTACCTTCTTCCTTAGCTTGTATGTCTTCATTATCTGATTTATCTTCAGTGAACGTTATAACAGGGATGGATAGGCGTGGAGCAGTTCTGTGTTTTTCGTCAAATTCTGCATCTAGTTTCTCTTGAATCTTTTTTGCATCAATTGTGGAGTAGTCAACACCAATTTCCCTCCCTGTCAGTTCTTCAAAAAGGCTTACTGCTCCTTTCTTTCTTTTCTTCGTCTCTGCCTCTTTGCCAGTGTATCGTTGTGTGACTCTGTTCATGAACTCATCAGCAGCATCACTTGACTTTCGCTCCCTTTCACTCTCAGAATCATCGTTCTTTGAGATCCAATTCTCTGATGTTGTTCCAAATGAAACTCGCTTTTCTCGTGCCGGCGAAGTTGTTGCGCTTCGTGATCCTTCATTGATTAGTCCCAGAGATCTCCGGCGTACTCCACTGAGTAGGCAGTCCTCTCCGTCAACATGTAACTCCGCATTAGTGATTTGTGAGCCCCGTTCAGTAGCCTTCTCCTCGTCCAGGCAGTGACATGGTGGTGTTGCAGATACCATTGCAACAGATCCCTTTCGAATCCCTTGTGTAATGAAGCGAACGTCTTCTTGGCTATTTTCACTGCTAGGCAGGGAGGCGTGCTCTTGTCGTGAGTCTTCTGCTTGCTGTCTACATGGAGGAGCTCCAGAAACCGCTGCTACGGAGCCTCTTCGTACTCCAGTAGTAACTAATCTTACGGGGCTCATACGAAGTAACTCGTCATCATTTGCAGTTTCAAGTTTGGTATCCCGAGCACATTCATCTATGATCTCACTTTCCTCATCTCTTACATCTTCTGTACCCTCTTCTTCCATGTTTGAGTCTAATAGCAATGCAGGTAATAATGACTTTCTCCGGATTCCACTGCTGGCAACTAGAGGCTTATCTTCATCTTCGCTCTTTTCTTCTTTGTTCTCATTGTTTTGCACCAGAGTCTGGCTACCACGACGCATTTTCTCTATCAATTTCAAAGGGTTTATCTTGTCAATCAAGCTTTCTTTTCTGCCTGGTAGATTTTCCTGGACGGTTTCAAAACTTCTTGAGATGAAATTCACGTCACCAAGTGCAAGATTGTCATCTGTTGATATAGCTTTGTCTGCATCATACTCAGCGCTTTCCTCTTCAACTACTGTGCCATTATCTAGCTGAAAGCTTTTCCGTTGTGCATTCTTCCCCACTAACTGACAATCTTCCCCACACAAGGCCTGCAATTGGTCTTGCGAATGTGAGCTATGTCCCAATTCATTATCATAATTTCTTTCAACGTCTTCAACCTCTGATCTCCTTGTTTTAAGTGTCTCGGGCGTCAGTCGTGCTCCTAACGCTTTAATGGCATCAACAATCACAGCAATACTTGAACGCCTTGATTCTTGTGGCACTGCTTGATTTTCAAAGCTTCGAGTGACTAACACAGTCTCATCAGGAGCAGGGTCTTGATCAATAGTCACAACACTTTTATCATATGGCACTTCTTCCATCACTTCCGTCACATTCTGCGCACTTCCTGGTCTAATTCCGTTTTTTATTTTATCAATTATTTCCAAGAATGGTCCAGCTTTCGTTTCCGTCAATAGTTCACATTGTACAGAGTTGTCCTGAAAGGAGACCATGTGCGTTCTACATTTTGGGCAGTGATATTTATCTGCGGTTCCCTCAATCATTTGAGTGTCTCCATTTGAGATATCATCCGTGTTTTTCTCATTTGAGTTCATTTCCAACGAAGAGTCCTCTTTGTTGAGTTTCATTGCTAGAATTGAACTTCTTCTGTTAGTAGGGTGCGGAGTTTTGCTTTTTTGTGTTCACAGTTTCAGTGCTGTGAAAAGTCAAGTTTTGGCAAGACAGTCCTATGAACAAATGATGTCACAATAATTTCATATTTCATGGGTTAGTTTTGTAAGCGACATATAACTTAGTCTTTACATTAGTTTTAACGGGTTTGGTGCTTATTCCTAATATGTTAGAATTGGTGCATGTCACTAAGGATCAGAATTACTTTCGATCGTATATAATGGATAATGACTTATTTGGACTTTAGAAGTGCGTTAAGGGGGAGCACATCTTAGTGCCTAAATAATCGTTGTAGTTCTACAAGTAAGCACATTTCCTTATTTTGCCCTTACTTTCACAAAGTAAGATATGTTCTTAGCAAATCAACGTATTGACTAGAAGTACTTTAAAGCATTCCAAACCTTTAAATCATTGATAATTCTTATGTTCTTCTGTTATAGGAATCCAAATCTTCCAGGGCATTTGAGTTACCTCCAATTGTTTGATTTTTGAATGTGATTGTGTGGTACTTGAGCATCAATAGTAACCACATATCATATGGCACAATCCTCAGGTGTCCAGCTTGAATGCCCGCTCCTCGCTTTGCCACCAAAACATCGCTCTTAAGACTCAGGGAATTTATTATTTATGTAGATAGTCTGTTGGTACTGCAGAACTTCACTACAGCACGAAAAGCGGCAACATTTTTTAGACGTACTGAAAGCTTTTTTCGTCCGACACTTATTCATCACCATCACTTGTATCCGCATCTGGCTATATACTTCGGTTCGCCTTTCACTCGTTGTCCGACGTTTCATACTCTGATGAGTGTCGGACGAAAAAAGCTTTCAGTATGTCTAAAAAATGTTGCCGCTTTTTCGTGCCGTAGTGTTATTTATGTTTACGTTTATAGTGCTGTTGAACTTTTTGACAACTTGAAGAATGATACACATGCAGTTGACAGTGTACCCCAGTAGCACTACACTGTTCTACACTGTGCGTTAACCTTGACTACAAAAGAATGCAGTCTGGAGTACACAATCCACGACATGACAAAACTCGACTTTACAAAATGTTACATGACAAAAAAGATATAGCAAGGCACCATGTGGCAAAGTGCCTTGTGAAGTTGTATGTCATTATTGGATACACTTCCGTGTATGAAGAGATCACAATTTAGAGTAGACACATCGGTAAGCTTCGTGGTTCATTAAATATGATGATATCATAAGTGAACCTCTCTGATTTACTAAACAGAGTAGCAGCAGTGGCGAGCATCTATTAAGAATGAGAACAATGGCCAGACAATCTTTAGGGAATGATATGCTTACGTCCAGAAGAATGATTGATTGTCTGTTTGTTTATCAACTTTTTGGCCATTCATTTTATTGTTTGGATGTGCCTTTTCATTCGATAGTATTCAAAATGAGCTATTATAAGACGAAGGCCAAGGCTGGAGAGGTAGAAATGCCCGACAAGGCCTGATGTAAAATCCAAGTTGGCAGACCGATCTTATGAACTACATCATTTGAGAATGAAATCAGCAAACCAATTCAAACATTGCTATAGGCCTCAAAGCGATAAGTTGAAAAACACGGAATGGAGTTCATGTGGGAATGGTTTCTATTACTGGCAAAGCTTAATTGCCATTTAGTAATTCTGATTAGATTGCTAACCACTACAGGTGGTTGTTTGTTCATGAAATCAATCGATTAATAATTTGCTCTGCACGCCAAATGATACAACACGATGTGGCTACCTGCCTTATGAAAAACACTCATCGTTATCATAGCCGTACAAGATTATGCCCCTTGACCATGTTATCCAAGGTAACTGCTTTTGTCAATCAAAATCGAAGTCATGGAAAAGTTATTAAGAATTAATCTACTGCAGTCGATAGGATTGGGGTATATAGGGAAGGGAGCAAAGTTAAAGAAGATTTCAAGATTAGTGTTAGTGAAAAATCCTAACAAAACAAAGTAAGTAATGATATCACTTATGCAACTTCATCGATAAGTTCTATCGTCTTCAATGTTGGTAAAACTCTTCACTAGATCAGGGGTATGAAATATCTCTATTTTTTGCAAGGTCTCAATGATGATGATGGTCGTGATGATGATGATGGTCATCATCATCATGATGGTGATGATCATGATGGTGCCTGATGAGCATGATGGTGACGGTGATTCCAAGGTTTACGCGGAACTGCGGAGCATAGTAAAGTACTTTTTACATGAAGTACTTTAGTACGCATCAACATAAGTCTTTTGAGTGGTGCCTTTGGCCTAAGTGAGAAACGCTGATCATTGGAGACTGAAAACATCAATAATTATGGTGAAGTTAAACGTTTCTCTCCTTAGATATATGTCTAGGGAGGATTTCAGACTCCTCACCGCTGTGAGTACCTTGAGACTGACGTGACTTTCACTTTTGTTTATATCAGATTGGAGAAAGCAAGTACAACTACTATATTACATAGCACAATCTTATGATGATTGTCATCCTGACGACAATCTCTATCTGAAGGAGTAAATAGGAGTACTTTCATACGCTTTGTGTACCTCATAAGTTTACTTATTGAAATGTGACGAGTGAACTCGATCTGCATGCCAGGCTACTTCGTACTTATGCTGGCTTCCACAACTTCTACTCCCAAGAAACCCTTTTGAAGACATCTTTTGTGGATAAGAAGTAGTTTGAAATTACATTTTTAAGGAGAAAAAGAGCTTTGAAGCACCTTAAGTAAATTTTGCAATTTTCTTGTAAGAAAGCTAGGAACCATGGTATTATTTAGCTTATCTTATTTGTCCTTTTTGTTCACCATAGCATTATGAGTTTGGCTAGTTTAGTGGCCTAGGCAATCAAATATGATTGGTTTGAGCTTCCAGCTCTGTTGAAGGGCAACCCTTCATATGAAGTATAAAAATGAAATGTGAACCTTTACCTGCATACAACTATAGACAATGAAGAGAAGATTTTTATTTTGTATTATTCAAGGTTGAAATGGGAATGAAAAACCATGAGATTGTGCCAATGTCACTTATTATTCAAATAGCAAATCTGAAGCATGGAGGCTGTCACAAAATCATCAGGGAGCTGGTAAAAAACAAGCTTTTAGCATATGACAATACAAAACAAGGTAGGTGTTCCTTTTTGATCATTTATATATTATTTGAAGTGCTTTGACATAAGAGTCTATTAGCTATTCACATTGCATGCTCCTTTATTTTCAATGTAAAATGGTAGGCATTCAAGAAAAATTGAGCCCAATCATTAGTCAGGTTTAGTTAAGTGGCTTTATTGCCCTGTAGTGGCTAGGAAGATAGAAGGAGATTTATGTAGAAGATCTGCCAGAATGATTGTAAGCTCCCAAACTTGCAGAATTTCTTTGTAGCAGGACTGCTTTTTTCCTAGATAAACATAGAGATCTTGTTTTCTTTTAGGATCTGGATATAGACTTACATATGCTGGTTATGATTACTTGGCACTTAAAGCTCTTACTACAAGAAGTGTCATTCATTCTGTTGGGAATCAAATTGGAGTAGGAAAAGAATCAGGTAGCCTTTATTTGATGAAAGCAGATTGAAACTCTATTTGAAGAGCCACTTAGTGATATATGCAATGAAAAGTCTGTTAGTACAACAGAACTTCACTACTGCTTGAAAAAGCCGCAACATCCTTAGGGCATACTAAAAGCTTTTTTCATCTAACACTTGTCAGAGTATGAAACATTGGATAAGGACCTAAAGGTGAACCAAAATGTATAGCCAGATGTGGATGCATGTGATATGATGAATAATGCATATAGGTGGCCCTATGATTGGCCAATGGGTACCTATTCACCATTGTTTACTTAGAGAGTCTAAGTGAGAAAATGAACTCTTTTTGTTTACACAAGAGTGGACTAACTTAGAATTTAAAGCTTATGGGATGGAACAGCTAGTTATATGCTTATGTCTAATTGGTAGTTACCAGGTGTGCTTGCCTGTTGGATGTGTGGGTAACCTTCATAGACTAGTATTTTAGAGTTATCTTTTTTTCTAGATATTTACATTGTAGCTGATGAAGAGGGAAAACAGTATGCAATGAAATTACATAGGTATTTAACTTTATCATCCAGCAACACCTAGCATAGCTGCCAAATGTTTGAGAACCCTGTCAGGCCTATTTTCTTCCAACCTAATTGACCAATCATCATGCAGAATGGACCTAGTCTTAGCATCTATGGTCAGAATCCTGCATGATGATTGGTCAATTAGGTTGGGAGAAAATAGACCGGACAGAGTTCTCAAACATAATTGGCAGTTATGCTGCATCATCACATTCTTATATGTTCTTTTTAGCTTTGGTCAAGTTTGTTAGGATCATTCCACATATCCACTAGAACCTAGAATGGCCTTCTGGTTTATTCTTCATATTGTTCTTTGTTATCTTTTATCATTGATATTTTGAGTTTTGGTGTGTTGTATCAAATATGTATTAATTTCTCACTCAACAATTCTATATGTTCTGCAATGTCCAGGCTTGGAAGAACCTCCTTCAGAAAGTTGAAAGAGAAGAGAGATTATCACCGCCATAGACAAAATACATCCTGGTTATATCTGTCGAGGTTAGCTGCCATGAAGGAATTTGCTTATATGAAGGTATAGAACTTGTACATCCCCTGACCACTGTCTTAAAGTTTTCTTAGTTTCATTGTTTACAATGAGGTATCTGCTGTAGAGAAGGTTGGCTGATAATGACAGGAAATAAGAAGGATTTAGCTACTCTTTAGAAAGCCCCATCTTTTCATACAGTATTTTTTTCAATTCAAGTCACTTAATTGATTTGTAACCATAAATTTTCAGTGTCACCTTTTTTAAGTTTTGTTTTGAGCTTTTTATATGTTCTGGAGTGTATTTTTTTATTTAACTTCAAAAATTTGTACCTCAAGTTACTACTTGATGAAGGTAGTATTAGTACCAGCATATTTCTGCCTTTCTATACTCACTGCTTTTTAATCAAATTATTGTTAGGGATGCACTAGAATATGATATGGAAGAGAGGAAGCATAGATTCTGTCTTACATCATATCTTATCCCTCCACAGGCATTACATGATAATGGTTTTCCAGTACCAGTGCCAGTTGACTTTAACAGACATTGTGTCATAATGGAACTTATGGACGCGCATCCTTTGTAAGAATTTATTACTTCAAGTATCAGTTATTTGCATTATTTGTTAGAGTATGTTAATATTGGTTTTTATCAAAGGGAGGTCTTTGTTTTTAAGTTGCCAAGCTATCATTATTTAGAAAGGTGCTTCATTTTGCAATTATATCATGCTTGTATCTGTCAATGAGTGAGTCATGTTTCATGGTATGATAAAAGAAGTATGGATAGGAAATGGTGTGGCAATGGTGAAAGATAATCTTTTGGTAGGGTTTCATATTCATTGTAAGAATGCTGACTGTGTATGGATTGAGCATTTTCTAAAATGTTCTTATTGTATGCCATTGACTCATTGCAAGTTATTTGTATCATTTTGGTCATTCTTTTAGATTGTGTAAATTTACGGTACATATCTTAGTTATGATGTATTGATCTTTGTTATGTTTCTTGTACAGTTTACTGTATTATGTATGATATTATGTATGATATTATGTGTGATATTATGTATGATATTATATATGATATTATGTATGATATTATGTATGATATTATGTGTGACATTATGTGTGATATTTGTGCTTCATTTAACAGTTTTCAAATTATAGGAGAACCAGTTAAAGTTTCATGTTGATATCCTTCTTATTAATTATGTTTGTTTGATTCTTATCTATCATGCTTTTGAACTTGGATTGCTTAGATGTTCTGTGACTCATTTTATATTCCATTATTTGCATACATGTGAAGTTGAATAACTGGACTATATTATATGTTAATCTTCATCTGCTGGCTTCTGCTAATGATTATCGCTGGACCAACTCAAAATGTGAAATCTTTTTCTTCAGATGTCATGTCAGTGCAGTTGGGTCTCCTTCATCTGTTTACAATGAGTGCATGGAGCTTATTGTTACTTTGGCCAGTTATGGTCTTATCCATTGTGATTTCAATGAATTTAATTTGATGCTTGATGATGAAGAAAATGTGAAAGTCATAGATTTTCCACAAATGGTTTCTATTTCCCACTATAATGCTGAAATGTAAGTCCATAGTAGATCGTTGTGCTTTGTATTCTAGTTGCTTTATTTATTCTGAACTATCTATATGAGCTTTATCATTTAAATTTGCTTTTGATTTCTATTCATTTTGTGGCTGCGTAGAGTAGTAGATGCAGCAACATGGTAGTTTACCTCCTTTTTCTTTAAAGTTATTTAGCTTTGTGAATTTGTTTTACGGCATCTAGAGTTGCATAAAGTGCTTTATAGATTCCATCTATGGAGCATTATCATTTTTGCAATTAGCCCTTGATTTTTCTACGTCTTAAATTTTCTCTAACATTTTCCATAAAACCCGTCCTTGAAAGCGTCATTTTACGTTTAAAAGTCATCCAATCGTGCCTTTTTATGGTGTAATCTAACACACATACTTTTGGCAAACTTAGAAGTTAGAAGTTATATGGGTTATGTCACTTGTGGCCACAAATGCCGGTGTATTGTTTACTTTTGACGATGTCCTATCCTTTGCAAAGACCATTCGTAGCTGAGACGCTCCCTCAATAGTGATAGAGTGATCTTGGATTTTTCTTTCTCTTCCAAATGGTTTTTGTTTACTAAGGAGCTATGCCATTTCCCACATGTGGCACTTGTGCTGGTATTTTTGCAGTGGTCATAACTACATCAATAGAACTCCAGAATAGGCCATTGATTCTCGCACATTAATTTCGTTATATCGACCTTTTGTAGGAAATGGCTATCATTATTTCACAATTTGCTTTGTTTGTTTGCTTTTTCTCATGTATTTGAGGTTTCTCATGCCTCGTTTTGTAGCTTTTTATTACGTTAGCAGCAGGTGTTTGCACTTTTTACCCATGTGGTTTGTCACCTATTTTCGTTAAAAATGAACTCCGCCAAAAGAAGATAGTGTCAGAGCTGGAAATAGGTCTTTAAGAAACTTGAGTCGGTAGCTTTAATCTATATCTCCAGATATTCACATTATAAATGTTACTGAATGAGGTTCACTAAACAGTTTTGAAGCATACTGTCGTGTTTCATATGCCAGTTAAAGTTCAGTGAGCAATGAACTATTAGGTGAACATAATGTGGAATGTATTATCAGATAACAATCGATCAAAGTCAGGAAACAGTAGAGTTCGAAGAATGGACATATCAAAAGCCATAGTGCCAGATAAAGGAGATGTCCCCAAAGAATTCATCGACATAGAATTTAAAAGCAGCCATATAAGGAAGCGGTTATTAGCAAATAATAATATGCAGAGAAAGAATCTTGAATGCAAATTAACTGCGTTAAGGAAAGAGCATAGGAGAAGTATATCAAAAATAGACAATATGATATCAGAAGATGCAGATTTGCTAAAGAGGACGCATATCAGTGGTGGTTTTCCTGAAAAAGCAATGGTTGTAATGGGAGAAACTTTGGTTGTTGGAAATGGGAAGGATTGCTATTCAAATTCATTACTTTTTCCATTGTTAACATGGTCAACAGTACCCGTTCTGAAGAGGAGGGTTTCAAGAACTAATACAGTCTGCACCCCATCAACTAGACGCCTCTCTGATTCTTATTTGGGATCAAAAGCGATAGAGAGGGAATTGGTAAGACCTTCTCTGGGTTGGGAAAGAACAGTGGCCTCTCAAAGTGGAGAAAGGCAATCTTGTATAGAGCAGAAGCATAGGCCCTTGCAGAATAGCAGATGTGACTTTGCTGGGCATGAGGAGCATACGAAGAAAGTATTTGAACTTCCCTTGATTGTAGTAACTGCGCCGTATTCTAGTCGTTTTACTTCTTTGCGAGTAACAAAAGGCAGGAAAGTCTCTAGTTGTTTTGAGACTGCAAAGAGCAAGAAGTTTGAAATGGTTCCTAGTACGTCTGAGAATGCTGCAACACACATGAGATCTAGTGCCCCAAAGACCTTTGCAGATACGCTGCATGTTCCAGGACATCATCATGAAGAAAGAATACTTTCGAAAAAAGGGAATTGTTTCTTAAACCCCTATGCTAGAAACAAACGTGAGGCTGTAGGGCACGAGGAAGCCATTTTAATGGCAGAAAAAGGACTTCATGTGCTAGATGAAGCGCCGCCGCTATACAGTTTGACTGCTTTCAAGAATGCATACAGCTCAGAGAGTTCTCTTGAGGTAAAGCAATCTCAAATGGCATACAGGTCTTCTGATCGACGGCATACGATTTTGGAACCCTTCTTTGAAGACGATTACTTGAAGAAACTTGCAGTATGTCATGAAAGAGGAGAGTTGATCGATTTTGAACGTGCTACAATACACAGAGAATAAATATTGTGAAAGTAATGATGCATGGGATTTTGTTTCAGATAGACGATTGTCCTTATTGTAAAGGCCTCGAAGAAACTTAAGCAAATGTAGACAATCGTCCTTACCGTAGATATTAGCATATTTGAACATAGAATTTGATGTTATTATGTCATATTCATTTGTTACTAAACCTGTAAATGAAATCGGGGTGTAACTTAAGTTCTGAGCTTAAGGACTTCTCTTCTGTTTTGATGTTGACATTGTGATACAACACTGGCTGTCAACATATTTTATTGAGAGAGGATAGAAAGGGTAGGTAGCAGAACGAAGTTGGGTGCAGAGGTAATCTGTACAGAAATCTAAGAAGGGATGATCTTGCATAATAGTTTGAGAAGAGGCTACTAAGTAGTTGAAATTTTTTCTTTTAGAATTCACCAAGCTTTATATATTTTCTGTTCGCACAGCTTCGATTAAGCCTATTGCACACGGATGATTTTGCCATAATCGACAAAAACCCAGTCGTTGACGGCGAAAATCTCCCGTGTGCGGTAGTCAAAGACAAGAAATTTTTTATCGTCAGCGATAGATTTTCGATATCAGCCATGTTTGATATTTCAAATCAGTCGCTGATAACAACAATCTTTCATGTTTGACTGCCGCACACGGGCTAGTTTTGTCCCCAAGAAGTGCGACTTTTGTCTTTCAGGACTGCAGTTTTTGTCGCTGATCGCCAGTGTGCGACAGGCTTTAAGTGTTGTTCAATTCCACGACAGAGTTTTCCAATGTGTGTAGTGTATCGTGGTGTATATACAGGCTGAATACCTTTAGTTTAAACATGCATTAGCAAGTCTCAATTAGATATATGAATTTATTTATTCTAATGGCCTAGAAGGGAAATAATATTGAGGGAAATCTGGGAAGATTACTGGCAAGCCAGGTCTCGAAGGTAGGATAGACTTTAGGCCACATTAAATGGAACACTGACTATGGCCATTATACTTTTACATCGACAAGTGATGCTGGGAAATTTTTTAAATTATGGACTATAGAGCATCAATATAAGACCCTATACTATTTTCATGCAATTGTTGAAGATTATCTACCCTCCATTTCTTTTCCATTGCATTGTAATCTGCGATTCATCATGGTTAATTCTGATTAATTAACCCCTTCTTTTCTGTAAGGTTTTTCAACAGAGATGTCCAGTGTATCCGAGATTTCTTCCTACGTCGCTTCGGTTTTGAGAGTGAGCTATATCCAAAATTTGAAGATGTGAGGTAACTGCTAGCTTGCTTTTCTATGGACATCAGATTTAAGTTTTGTATAGGCCTTTTACCATTATCATAGAGCTTCGGTCTCTTTTTCATATCCAATGTAGAAGACTTTTAGATGCTCTATATAGTACAAGGGATGCAAAACAATCTGCAGTTTATGAGACCCCAGTAGATGATTTGGTATGGCCGATATTGAGGCTCCTTTGTATAGACAGGATAAGTCTATGAGCATTTTTCTACAATAGAATGCTCTCTGCTGATACCGCTTCAGCATCATTACCCATAATACTTCAGTATCATTACCCATAATGCTTCAGTATCATTACCCATATTACTCTTGTGTCATCATGCAGTAGTGATAAAACTATCAAGAAATTCGTAGAAAATCATGCTATACTTACATGCCTTGTTCGTAGCTCACTCTTTCACTTATTTCTTCGCCAACTTCTTTACCAGCTTACTTAAATGATAGACCATGTCTAGTCTATAAGAATCCATCATTCCATATTCCTGCAATACAGAAGAAAGTGACTTAGAATTATGGAAACAGTAATGACTGTGCTTGGAAAAAGAAATTTAGAAGTTCATTTCTGTAGATTTTATGAAGCCTATCATTGTTACCAGGGCATGACTACGTTTCCAGCGGTAGATTCAAGTACAGTTACATTCACATGTATTTGCTGTGGCGGAAGGCATTTCTCATCTTTTGTATCCCTAGAAAATTGATGCCATTGAGACCAATCCATGTGAACAATTCAACAATGACATATTTTTTTAATTAGGAGAATGCATAACTTGGACAAGGAAGTAGCTGCTAGTGGTTTCACAAAAGAAATGGAGCAAGAGTTTGATGACGTAAGTGATGTGCCATAGAAGTTACTATCTATTATCATCAATTTTTTTAAGGTTGGCTGGCAAAAGATACGTAGCTATGGTATTGGCTAACTTAGGCCAACTAAAAAATCTACAATATATAAATATACTAGCTAGAAATAGTAATTAAAATAGCAAATATATGGAATGAAATGTGAATACAAAACATCAAAAGTTAAAACCACACGAACCCTGGGATGAAAGTCTAACACAGTCGGCAGTGGCAGGTTTCTCCAGACCAAGATCTGATTTTGTTTTTAACCTCAGTAATAGATGTTGAATCTTTTATTGAATTTTGAATGGTAAAAAGTCTTCAACAGTTTTTAGAGAAAATCTTCAAGGTGACAGCCAAAACGATACAGTACAACAGGAGATATTAGGTCTTGTATTTCGAACAGCTATGTTTGTTATAACGATTATGCTGTTCACTGCATTGAGAAATGGTATATTTTCCCCGAACCCGAGTAAGAACTAGATAAATAAAGGTCGAATCGTATATGGGTGGAATAAATAGCTCTTTCCAAGATTTAGGGTTTTGTTGTTGCTTGGATATAATGGAAGGACCTGTTTTGTTTAAAGAGCCGTGCATCAAATGGCAAAGCTAGACCGTTTTAGATTTTCGTAGTTAAAAGTCTGTTGGTACTACAGAACTTCACTATAGCACGAAAATGCGGACACATTCTTTTAGCTTTCAGTATGCTAAAAGAATGTTTCCGCTTTTTCGTGCTATAGTGATTTTCGTAGTTATTACTTTTCAAAATTCAAAATTCTGGAATGGAGCTTCGAAAAGTAACACGGTGGTTTGCTGGGTAAGTTTGTTAGCTCTCCTGTTTTGAAATTGCAAGAATCGAGAAAGCTGCATATAAGATATGAATTTGTTCAACATTTTCCTGTGGTCTTGATAAACACAAAGTGGTTAAATAATAAGTCTTTTATTGTTTAATGCAATATGATATCAATAACGAACGTTGAGAAGTTCAGTTTTCTTAGCTACTAAGAACAAGTGAAAATTCGTTAGACAGTAAAATATATTAAGTCCTCACTTTAGTGCTTTGGTCTAATTTCAGTTGCCAACAGAAATGATATATCAGTAACTAAACATCAGCAAATCGTCATCGATTAAGCAGAACTCCACTTAGATGATTTTGTATTTTCTTAGTTGTTTGATCACGAAGTCGTCTGATAACTGAAGGCTTCTTTGCCAGTGGACAAGAAATAATGTTTCCCTTTACAGCAAGGGGGCTATGATGTTTTGTAGAAAATAATTACAAAGCAACATATTACACATTTTGTAGGAGAGTTGGCGTTGATCTACCCCCGCTACTCCTCTTCTACGTTACACGCCCTTTCTTTCGAGATTTTTTTATAGTGGAATTGTGACAATGTTAAGTATAGGGCTCCTTCGCTTTCACTTGGCCTACGATGATGCTCGATTCATATTATGTCGAAGTTTTATCAGTAATTAATTATTTAGTGACTTTTGTTATTTAATCTAGGCAGTAAAAGGTATGAAAGTTGAAGACAGTGAAAGCAGCGAACAGGAAAGAGTCTCGTCAAGTGATGAGGATGAGAGTGGTATGTGGTATCTTTGGAATTTCTTTTTAACAAAGTAATTTTGATACCATTCTTTGATCTCAGGACAACGGCAACAAAGTAGTAGATATCTGTATGTTTTGTCCAGAGATCCTATATAAAACTGTTTATTCCCATTCGTTCAAGGGAATAATGATCACATTACTACTTATTTAGAAATGTTTTACAACAGCATTTTGAAGTATATTGTTTGTGAGTACACCTTTGGCATGATCAGTGTTGTAGAGCTACATTTTGTACAGGGGGAGCTGTTTCAAATGTTAAGGGCGTGGTAAAAGAAAACATTTACGTGACTACACCATTAATAGTTTTCGGAAACGTTTAGAAGCACCATTTCTCTTATTGCAAACTTGCGTAAAAATGATGTAGATTAGTTTTAATGAGATCAGCTGTAGTCCAGTTTGATTTGGAACCAATTGTATTGCCTTTATCGGTAGCTACAATAATACTCTCTAAAAAATAGAGAAGGGGGCTCAGCCCCTCTTCGAAAGGTAGTAAGCTAAACCCCCTCCCCGAATCCCCTCTTCTACAGCCCTATGCATAGCGTATACTATACGTGGCCTGTAGTTGTCGCATACTCGGTGTTTGTATTCTGTGTTTGTAGATCAAGTACAGTGCGTTGACCAGCTGCTGCCGATACAACTTGATGAAGCGTCAGTAGAACATGTAGATGAAAACAGATCCTCCGAATCAGAAGATTCCGAGTTTGAAGACCTTAAGAGCCATAATAAAGATTGTAAACCATTTAGGGACAACAAGGAAGGACTCGATTGTGAGGTAAAACCGCGCTCTGTTAGGCCTAGAAAAATACTAAATGATAGTGAAATAAAACGACGTGTAAAGAAGACAATTTCACAAAGACAGAAACAAGAAAGGAGGCAAAGACTTCGGAAAGGTGAATCGGGTGTTGTTACTAAAGCGAGGAAGGAAAATAGAATAGCAATTAAAGAAGGAATTGCTGATGAATAATTAACGTTGTCTTCAAACCTTGTTAATCAATTTTTTGTCGAGACTTCTAGCGCTTCAGGCCAACTTGTAGGAGACTCAGGCTCCTTTAGGAACATTTGTGAGGGCCTTTGCTTGGTTGGGAAGATCTTTTGAAATTAATGAAGCGCCAGCCTCTTTGGAATGTAGGACTCAAGGTTTCTTTGTCCCAGAGCTGTTCAGGAATTTCCATATCAATCATTTGTGTGTCAATTTATAGAGCTCTATTGTCCACTTGAATGTCACAAATTCTAACGAATCCTACAGAGGATAACTTTGCGTAGAAGGGAAACAATAGAAATGATGATAATTTGAAGGAAAGGGGCGTATAATCAATCGGATATTGTAAGAATTTCCATTATCTACATGTTAAAAATTACGTATAGGGAAAATGTCGTGTGCTGAGCTTCAATAAATAAAACGCAGTATTCATTAAGTAGTTGTTTCGAGGTGAAACACAAAATGAGATTATACGTATACCTATCATGAATTGACTTCGAAAATTTCAGTTCCCTTTTGTAATGTGTAGATTGTTTGCACTTTTGGATGTATCCTTTGGGATTAGTATCGGCTGTTCAAGGTGCTAGAACTTGTGTTATCTTGGGGTTTAAAGTTCTTGATTGTAAACAGTCCAGAGGGAATTCTCGTTCGATAGCTTGACATTGTTTGTAACAAAAGATCTCCACTCACTCCAAACTCGTATTAATAACAGACCCTAAAACACTGTACTGCTACAAGGATGGTTTGGAGGTGACATGGCTTAGCTCTTTGTGAAAAGTGGATTTGAATTCACAACAAAAGTAGGTACTTAAAATTTAGCTTCACTTTCGCAACAATAGTTGGTACTTAATAACTAGCTTCACTTTAATATCGAAGTTAATACGTGCCACATATACGATAACCGCGAAACACGCAAAACAAAACTCACTTCATCTCAGAAGCTAAGTAGCAAGTGACAAACCAGTCAATGGAGATAATTTCCAATGGTAAACCAATAAGAGATATCTCCTATCGGTGTTGGTTGGTGGAAATAGACGATAAGTCCTAGAAAGCCAGATGTTCGCTGGCGTCGGAGTAACAAACTATATCGAACAACGCGTGTAGCTAGAACTAAGAAAAGTACAAACGAGCTAAATTCAATCATACCAGGACGAAATAGGAGTTGGATCTAATTGAATCTCTACATTATCTACTTATTACCATTAAACAAATTCCCAAAATTAAACAGGCTAAGAGAACTACTGCATGCAGTCATTGTGATGATGCTCTGATTCCTCTAGTATTAGACTGTGATTTGCGAAATGCAGTGAACTATTTAGTGGAGAACAAACCCACTAAATTACCGGCCTAATGTAACCAAGTCTTTCACTTTTCCATGTTAGACGCAAACGAATGCCAACTGCTTTTCATATGCCAAATGCTTCGTGGGGTTCAAAATGTCCTAAATAACTTTACTCTCTAAACTAATATCTATCAACCAACCCACATCCTGTGTTTATAACAATGTTTGCACATGTTAATTGATAAAGATGGAGCTAATTGCCCTGCCTTTAAAATCTACATCTTGCTTCCGGAAAAATTTATGAATTACATGGCACTGAGTGTACAACAGAAGACAACTTTCTGTGGCATAGTTGTTGCTAGACCAATTAAGATCTACATCTCGTAGCAATAAATTCCCATTGTTTGTGCATAAGTTAATAGTATGGAAACTGCATATCTGATGCTCTCTGCTGGTTCATCTGTTGCTGGAAAGTAAGGATCTTCTGTTGAGCGCTGTTTGGTGACGTCAGTTGCTGTGAAGTTGGAGATTGCATACTTGGAGTAATAGGCTGTTGACCGTACGGTACAGTACCACGCAATGATTGTTCATAACCCGGACCACCTGACGATTGCATCACTCGTCTCGCCAAGCTGATTTCACTAGCCGGTAAGGTGTATGGAGACGACTGACTACGGCCACTTGGGCCAGCGGGACTTGATTCAATATAATCGTAGGACGGTTCTGAACCAGGTAAATTCAGATCTCCAGAACTGGCCCAATTCATCTGACTCGCACCATACACGGCTGGATCAAATTGAGGAGGTTTTCCAAGCACAGTTTGGGTTTGCTCTTGCTGTCTCCTTGCCAGTGCTCTAAGCATATCACCAGCTTGCGAAGTAGAAAAATCTGGATTAAGGAAACATGAAACAGTGAATTTCTAACATCAGGAAAGGTTGCTATACAGTTCGCAGTTGCATGCGGCACACCAAGTACAACATACGGCTTATGAAACTATACTGGTTGGGTTCTTTTCTAATCGCAGTTAATAAAAAAGATAAATAAGAAATAGCCTCAAGTTTTTTAATTACTTATGGGTATCAATATTGGTCACATAGGATCACCAGGATAAAGATAAATAGGTGTCTATGACAAGACCAATGTGTGAACTATGTGTGAACTATAAATAACTCAGTTCTTACAGCTCTCAAAACACCCAAGCTTTCTTGCGTCTGGCGTATACACTGAATAATGCTGGCCTCCCGTGTTATTATAGACGGGTATTTCAATAAAAAAACAGTAGGGAATTTCAAGACCTAGACTCGCAATGGTCTTGAATATCAAAGCACCTATGATGATTCGAGTCTAGCCTGTCTGAAAAAATGAATAAGGAATTACAACTAAAGAATTTTTATTGAAAATTAAGACATTGCTAGCATGTTATACATCGTACAAATTAACTACCTCCAAATGGAATCTGCTGCATGTATTTATCGTCAGGCGGCATCCGCTCATACGCCCCTACGTAATCCAATTTTCCGCTTTTCATACCTCCCTTCTTTGCTTTTGGCCCAGCAGATTTTCGTTTGCCTCCCTTCCCTCGATCGCTCTCGTCCTTTTAACGAGGAGAAATTACGCATCAGAAATATAATCTGCATAAAATGTGATAATACTGCAATTGCCAGTACTAAATGTAGAGGCGTAAATATCAACGAAACTACAGTATTTTGAATATCCAGCAAAACAGCACCACAAAAAGACCTAAAAACATCCTTGTCAGAAGCTGCAGGATGTCGACTGAACAGATCAACTATTGCAACTCAAATCGAGTTTTTGACCTGCAAGGAAGATACTGCGAAATATCATTACCTCAGACGTAATGGTGGATACAGTTCCTGATCCATACCCTAAACAAAAAATAAATAACACTAAATACAAATGTACTATTCAACTATGTCTTAAACACGCGCTATCTGTCTAGCAGGGCTTTCAAACGTGCAGTTCTACACAAAATTTACAGTTCTAATAACTGTGCAGATTAAATTGTATATCTATTCCGAGAGATTTTAGCTGAAGTAGAGTGTTGTCTATATATTGTAATTTCCAACAAGTATAGTAACAAAACATGCATACTTTCAATGTTTGCTCGTCAGGTGCATGCTCTTTTTGCTTATGTAAATAAAAAGCTATTCCTCAATATAGTAGCCAAGAGAAAAATATGCAGTTCTAAATTTTCCTTAAAAACTCTGCTATCTACTAAAAGTAAATCACCTCTTATACGATGCTGCACAAATAGCCATCAGAAACATGTAGACAGAAAAATGTAAGGTGCATGTACAGCAACCTAATGATAGCACTCGCGCACTTGCGACATGATAAGATACGCCCGAGAGAAGTCTCAGTAGCATATGAGACTGTCCTTAGCTATTCGCAATTAAGTGCTGGAAGACAATGTGCTTTTCATCTAATTTAATGCTACAAAGGATGCATTTCTGGCCATTTTGAAACTTTCATTCACCTGGGGGTTGCTGCTTTAGGATGAGGCAGTCTTGAAATTTATATTCAAAATAAGATAAACCCCCTTTAGTCTTCATTCTTAATCCTTGACACAAAAAATTTACCAAAGATAACTAACTAGGAAATTGATACAACATACTAGCAGATTCCACGACTTGAGGATAAGGAAATGAGCCCGGCATCTCCTGAAATTTTGCAGTGATATCATTGTATTGTGGCGATTTTTGCATTTCTTCACTCTGTGGACTATCCGCTTCTTGCTTTGCGATTGCTGGTACCTTCTCTAAACGACTCCTAAGAAAAAAACAGCTGCATGAACAAAACACCAAACGAAGTCTGTTGGTACTACAAAAATCTTTTATACAACTTGCTACTATGGATGGAGCACACGTTAATAGGCTTAAAAGTTTCTGGCATACAGCAACCTTCGAAGAGCTTTTTCTGGTAGGAATATATCCCACTGCATAACATACCTTCAATACGACACTCAAAAGTAGATTGACAGTGTTGAACTGCTCTCTGCGGTTAGTTCAGTCAGTGAACGGAGGCTTCTACCAATCGACCAAATAAGATTTGTCTTTCAATAAATTCCAGCGTCAACCGAATGCAATAAAAACTTACCGTACAGGGCTGTTTGTACAAATGATGTACTCAGCTTCATCTGTGTATGGGTTTTGAAAACTATAGCAGCTTGCCCGAAGAGTGATGTACTCGCCATTCTTATGTCTGAATTTGAACTTGGCGGTTAACGGCTGGCCTTTCTGTGCAATGACTGAAATTTGATAGATCACAGTCAATTTTGGAGCCTGGTTGAAATGGCTCAAACATGAGAAGCTAATTTATTTACGGGGGAAGGATACGCTCGAATGATTTGTCTACAAGAAAAGATCTACAAGAGAAGATCTACAAGAGAAGAGTGATGTTAAGAGCCCTCTTCTGTTGTCATAAACAACTTTTCAAAACAAAGTACCTTGTACGGTCAACAAATGGGGGGAGGGTACAACAGAAAGACTCAAAGCAATAGGGTACACTACTTACTATGTGAAATTTGCAATTCACTATTCGTTGAAGGCACGGCTAACTTGGTGAGCATAATATAGAAAAAGCCGAGAGGTGTGCCAATTTTTTCAAAACAGTTCAAGAACAATTCCCGAACAATCTTTAAGAAGTGGTATTTTTTCAAGAGCATTTCCAGGACAAACGAGATTCCAGAAAACTTCAAGAAACTCAACGTATACCAGAACCGGTGGTCACTCTGCTCTTGGGAATAAGATGAAAAGAGAAGAAAAGATTACCTTGCTTAAAATTAGCAAACATTTCCGCTTGATTTTCCTGATGGTAAAACTCGAAACAGCTTTTACCAAGCAGCTCGATAGGTTTATAACCGAGAATTTCTGTTACTCTGCGTAAGAAATCAAAGAGTAAGATTAGCTGGTCATATAAGAAATATACTGACTAAATCAATTAGTTCCAAAAGTGGATATCCTTAACTATGTATACCTCGTCGAGATGACTACACTATTTCACTTGCAGACACCCAAGCTCCATACTCTTCAATACAAATCTTCAACATGCTCTATTGTCTACCAGCAGGCTACTGTCTATATAATATAATCTTCCTTGAAATACTTTCCTCCGTTAATGCTCTCTTCGTCAATGTTCTGCTTCGACTGATTAAGTCTAGGTGCAGAAATCCCCAGCTAAACTACTAACTAACTGGATAATATAAAAAATGTGCAGCAACTAATCATTACAAAACTAGATTCCTAAATAACTAGCCGGCAGATCAGCCAAAATTAGAACGGACAAAGGACATAACACAAATTGAATGGATACTTATCCAAGGAATGATATTCAAAACAGTCGTTTTCCCCCCTTATCGCCACGCTAAGTAAATCGTAAGAGCGTCATAGTGTTCTAAAATTGGTTTCCAATTGATATAAAGGACTAAAGGCAAAACTAACGCCTGATCTACAAAACTGAATCTGCCATCTGTTGTTTGTCTCGTAATGAATTCAGTGGCTGGAGTTGCTTCGTTTTCCTTTTCGCTGACCATTGTTGTGGATTGCATCCTTCCGATACAAACGAGACAGCATTCATTATCATCTTGGTCCATATCTTGTGATGTTAGTGGAGAGAAATTCTAAAGAAACAAACCAAGTTTTAGCCCGGGAATTTCCTTTTAACATTCAAAAAATCGTGAGATTACACTTGTACACAGAAAACATTCATAAAAACAAAACAAACAAACCAAACGTCACTACATTGCAAGTTCTGATGGAATACAGAACCATTGTTGATTGATCATAGTCTCAAATTTCACAGACAGATCAGAAATTTTTCCAGATAAAAATGAAAGTAAGCTTCCCCGGTTATCAAAATATGCAGCTGCTATATTACCAATAACATAACAATATTACCAAACCACCAGTTGTCTAAAAAACACATTAACAGTGCTGACTTATCGTCTATGTTTTCATGTCACATTCCAGCCACAGCTGACACGTAGACCTCCGTGGTCTTTACATGAAACTTAATTATTTCCCAACTGAAATCAGGTCGTATCATATCTAGCCTAATGCATACCAGAGTCTAGAAAATTTGCAACCTTGCTCCGGCTGCCAATTCTTCACACTACACTACACTTTCCTTATTCAATAAAATCAACACCAGCCAAAGTTTTTGCACTGAATTTATCGTCTACATCAGGGCTGTCCAACGCGTGGCCTGCGGGCCATATTGGCCTGCCATGTTGTCTGGTGTGGCCGGCATTGAGATTAAAGTTGTTTGAAAATTACATTGGGGTAAAAGTCTTCATAATTTGCATTATATAAGTGGCCCTCCGTCTATGACCTAAATCTGAAAATGGCCCTCCGAGAAAAAAGTCTAGACAACCCTGCTCTATATCCATAGCAATTATAACTTAGCTCCCAGATGCATTCTATACACATTTTCTTGCAAAGGATGGAGATCCATTAATGAGTCGCATATATGAAGATTGAACTGGAAGCACTATTTTCATAGAAAGTGTTAGGTCTTGAACCTGGAACTTTCTCAGTAAATGTCATATTATCTGAAAATCTTGCTGAAACTGGGCTGTTGACAAAAACTGCTAAACCTTCCTCAAATGTGACATGGAAAACAAAATATTCCTCCGGCTCAGAGCCGTGGAGTCGTGACTTGCTCTGATGTCTATCACACACTAAGTATCACATCTCAATAGTGTATAGATCACAGCACAACACACAAGGACGGTATATTAATAGTTCTGTTAAACTTACCGGCACATATCCAGTACAATGAACAAAGGCGTAATCTTCACCATCATAAGTCTTCCGTTTTTCCTTGCATCTTATCTTTATTTCGTTCATTCGTGAATCAGAACCATCCAAATCATCTTCTAGTTTCCCACATTTCATACGAATTATGAAATTTCGTCTAGAGCCTATTCCAAGCTTGCCTGAAAAATGTTGATATTTCAATACACATACACTGCATTACTAAAAGAATAAAACTTGGCTTCTGGTATATTCTGTAAACTGCTCTACTGCGAACCCTATCAAATAAAAATCTAAATTGCACAAGAAATACGAAAAAGATAACTACTGTAATTTGTTCATGATGAATTTTCAAAATATGTAAATCATATACATTACAATTTGACGCAATAGTGACAAAAGAGAAAAGGTTTCCTATGGGCTCATGTGACTTCTAATGCTAGGAAACACACTAAATCCACGCCCAAATGACCCCATGCCGTCTTGGCTTCAAATGACAAGCATCTCTGGTTAAATCAAAGCAGTAGCCCATGATGTCATCTTCCCATGATCCTTTGCGAACTTTTTCGTTCCTTGAACATGGAAGATATGAAACATGTAGCAGACGATAGGGGTAAGGTCATTGGTCTTTCCAAGGCTAAGTGAGGTTTCATCAAGAGTAACAATGCTCTGCTATGAGGGTCAACAGCAAACATAATCTATTTTTAAGATATTTACTTACAATATCTAACATTTTCAACAGCTATGATAGCTTTCTAATGCTAAAAATGTTATGTGAACAACCATTTGATATATTCGAAAACAAATTAGGATTTACAATACCTGGAGGTCCATCTCTTTTAACACTGCCTGCTGAAATTGCAATGAAGGAATCACATTTTTGCACTATACAAAATTCAAATATTGCAAGAAAACGCAGAAAATTAATAAAGCGGGAACATACAGCATACTGATAGCACTTCATTCTTTCAACACTGAGTTGATTATAATAAGTTGGATTTTGACCCTAAGGTGTCTACTCATTCCTCACCTGGTAAAAGAACCCGAAGAAGAAAACGAATTGCGTCTGTCTACACAAACAAGCGCTCTAATCATTATATAGACAGATTCAAACATATGTAAGTAGAAAGATGATCTTTTGGATTATAAGGCGACCAAGACTGTCCTTGGACTTGTCTACTACGAAGTCCCTTCAGGACTGATAGTAAGAGACCTACGTCTTTATTATTCCATTTCAACTTCACTGAATATTCAAATATGTACAGAATAATAATAAACTACTAATACATGACAAAATGGAATAAAGATGTGGTAAGACTAAAAATCTTAAGTGATAGGGAAATCAATCATAGCAAGATATACAATACTGGATAAAGTTGAAAATTGTGAAACAATGCTACATTGACATATTATAATGATATAGATTATAACTGTTAGAACTGTCTAGGAGATGGATTAATGCCAGAGATTTACGCTTCTATGTTGAAAAGTTTAGGTTGCCCCGGCATTTAGTACTCTGCATAACAATGAAAAGGACACATCAATAAAGTACTGTTCCCTCTTCACAAAGAAATCACTTGCTTATAAGGATGGCTTCATATTCAAACTAGCTGCCTCTTCAACAAGTCAAGTAACGACAAGATACAGTAAGAGTATCTAAAAAACAGTTACACAATGCACCATAGTTTGAAAGCTAATTGATTGCTGTTGGAAAAGCTGCAAGCTGGGATGCCAGGCCAATATTAGGGCAAGGGGGGGGGTCAACAGGAATGACAGGGCACTTAAGAAGACAAGTGAACAAAGCGACCAGAAAATTATGGCTCACAACTTGATTCTGGGGAAATTCTTGCTGCTTTTCTACGATGCTAATATCATAAATAATGCTAATATCAGAACTATTTTATCCAGAAAGGCACTTCTAACCCCCTTGCCTCTGAAAAAGGTAGGAGGGAACTAGCCCCCATGCTCTGCTCTCTGCTGCCATTTTTCACAATGACTAAACACAGTGGAATCCCGATATAACGAACTCCAGATATAACGAACCAAATGCTCGGCCCCTTGGGATTCTGACTAACAAACTCCTTATAAATTCTCTTGGTATAACGAGCCCTGGATATAACGAACTCTCGCAATAACTAACCAAATTCCAGGTCCCTTCATCATAACTAACCTCGTTATAACGAAATTTCATAAATTTTTCATTTATTAATTTCAATTATGTATTTCCCGTGTCATTTACGCTTTCTCTAGGGGGGAATTCTATATTGTCACAGACAAAACATAAATCCCCTATAATCTTCGCAATACTGTGACAGATTTAAGGTTACCCAAAAAGAAAACAATGGGTGGCCAGAAAGCATTTTCTTATAGGGGAGCAAAATTATGGAACAGCTTATCAGCTGAGCCTAAGCAAGCACCCTCCCTAAGCTACTTTAAAAAAGTAGTTTGATTCTTTTCTTTTATAAGTTAGGTTTTTATTCTATTTAGATATTGTGTAATTTAGGTCTTATTGTATATTTATAAATTTTGTAAGTTTTTTTTTTTATTATTTTAATCTATTGTAAATTTTTTCTTTTGTAGTAGGGGAGGGCCCCTTGAAAAGCAGTACTTGTACTGAAGGGCTACCCTCCCAATAGGTTAATAAATAAATATGAATATGAGTAAATATATGAATATCAGACGGCCCTTGTGTATCAGGGCAGGCGATACGTGACTGGGCGCCTTTCAATATGCCGATAGAGGGCGGCTGGTCATGGTCACTTGGAAACGGTATCAAGAAAACCAAAGACCATTAATAATCTTGTTGGGGATAGCCTAGACGAGCTTATGAAAGGATTTTTGAGGCATGTACTGAGAAAAAACCTATTACAAAATTTTCTCCCGGTTCAACGAACTCCCGATATAACGAACTACGAACTATTTTCTGGCTCCACTGCATAACACTCAACAAATAGTACATCTGATAAATGCTATTTGTGTTTATCAGTGTTCCAGAAAATCCATGAAAAATGAAGATCTAGAGCTGTGACTAGATCAGAGAAATGGATCACAACATGATAAGATGACTAACAACTCATCTGAATAGGGTTAAACTTAATTTGAGTTGTAAAGTACCATATTATACAAGGATAAATGCAATAATGACAACTCTCTCTACAACTACTTTGCCACCATGCAAACTGCAAGTAAGAAACTATCTGAAACACAGACATCACTACAAGAAAATGATGACATTCTTACTCTTTGGATCCAATATCCTAGATTCGTGAGTTATTTCTGTCCCAAGTTGATCCCTCAATTTGTCCCTGTCCTCAGGGTGTATAAGATCATAAATTGACTGGTTAATCCATTCTTCCTGAAATGATAAGAAATCAAACAACAATGTACATTTCCACCAAAGGGTAATGTGATAATGCACATCTTCCTTTCTAGCATTGGGAAAATAATATCTACTTCAGATTTCATTCACATTCTTTTTTCTTTTAGGTTTCAAAAAGAATGCAAGAAAGCAGTCACATAGCTCAGGTACAATCACTTTCTTATTATATATATATATATATATATATATATATATATATATATATATATATATATATATATATATATATATATATATATATATATATATATATATATATATATATATATATATATATATATTACAAATCTCCTGAACAAGCACCATATAAAAATATGAGATAAGTAAAATGAGACTCAAAATACTATTCAACATTTATGACATTATACAACATAAATTCTTCACTATATGCAGTAAATATAACATACAGCCTCTCCTTCAAATCAAATACTTGAATGAGCAAACTAATTCACTAATTAATGACCAAATGAATTAATGAATAAATGAAATGAAGAACAAAGCAGTCTCTGATTAGGGGTTATCCAGAAAGCTATCTGTTTCATATTATGTTAAAGAAGGGCATTCTAATATTAGAAAATGCACCAAAGAAATATTACTAGAATCCCATACTACATACAAAACACTAATGCTACCTGGGACTTGTTCAACACTGGTGTAATTGAATCAGATACATAAAGTACCCGCCCATTGTTGCATGATATAACAAATAGAAACCCATCTGCTGCCTGAAAAACAAGATTTTTTCTGTCATAATGATTTAAATTGCCATACTATACCAAATTTACAATACAAACGCAACTAAACATATCATGGTAATATCCATTGTGTTGCATGAAATATGTACAATATCTTACAATATACACCAAGTGAGGATTTCATGAAAAAGAGTGTTATGTTACAGGCCTGGCCATAAGAATCTGAGTAGGCAGGCCACAAATTGGCCTCTTTGTTCATATTAGGTGAGTGATTTTTACAGTGCATAAAACTCATTTGCAAATGCCTTGAAGAATATGTAAAAAGAATACTTATATGTCTGAACTAAGACAAAAAGGATTTAATAACACTTAAGATAGAATCTATCCACATCTGAATATATATTTTGGTTCACCTATAGGTGATTTTCCAAAGTTTCAAAGTCTAATGAGTGTCAGATGAAAAAAGCTTTTCAGTACACCTAAAGAATTTTCCTATTTTTTGAGCCATAGTGAAGTTCTTTAGTACCAATAGACTAATTCAAATAGTGGATAGCAAATCACTGAAATCATAAATAAAGGAGGATGATTTCTTTAGCAAATAATCAACAGGGGAGGATACATCACCCTCCTTGGGTGACCAATGAGGCTATGGAGGCTCATGTGGGTGAGCACCCATGCTAAACAGCCAGGCCTGATGCTGTGATTTAAATCACCACTGGCAATTATTTGGTTGCAAGGTGCCCTAACTCAGTTTGCCTAGGGGTATTGTTTCTATAGTAATTTAAATTACATATTGTAAATTTTTATGGGATAGAAAATAAAATTGAGGAGAAGTGGCCCTGACATTTGCTATCATATTTCTTTCAATTTTACTTTTGTAAATAGGTATTCACCTCAAGGACAAGATGCTTTAATTCTTGATCAGATAAAAAGGATGGTTTTGAATTGCCTTCAGTTGGTGGAGGTGAACCACCTGAAAAAGAGTAGTAGACATGAGTAATCATACTGTGAAATTTGTCCCATTATCATCATCATCACAATCATCATCATCATCATTATCAATATCATCAACATAAACTTTAATAATGTATCCAATATATTTACCATGATTGCTGACTGGGGACATTAAATAATACACAGATTAAAAAGCATTGATGGATACTACAAGGCAATATCCCCTATTAGTGAATTGATATCTTTAATGCCAATACAAAAACATCATTGGGAATAAGCTTTATGAAAACAACATAATCACCTCTTAAAGTCTTTATGTAAGTTACAGCCATTTTCAAAATAGTCAGTTTATCAGGCTTTTTTGGCAGCCCATTACAGGTTGGAACCATATCTGATAATTCATTGATATAAGCATTCATCTTATTCCTTCTCCTTCTTTCAATTTCACTATGATTCTCCCTGCAACAAAAGACAGAGTTTCTGAATGCACTGAACACACCATATCAGTTTCATGTATGTTCATTCTCAGCATCTCATACACAAATGTACCCTATGATCATACTGCTTATGATTACATCTACTCTTCTTTAATATTAGATAAATTACTATGACTCATATTCTTCACTATGCGTCTTCTGGAAGCTTATAGCATTGCTAAATCACTGTGATAAATGCTAAATTGGGTGATTACTATGACTGGGTCTTCCATAAGTATTCTAATCTGCTACCAAGTGATGGTCTCCAACAGCACATCAGTCTAATCAGGCTAGGATGCTTTCCAAGTATGCCAAATGTTGAGAAGTAGGACCCCATAGATTGTATGAAAATTGCAGAAGTAATCCAGAAAACTAGAAGCCACATGAAACTGTAATGCTATACCTTCATCACTCGCAGCTATTGCATAAAATATTAATTACAGGTGAACAAGGTATTTAGCTTTAATTAAAATTATAGCAATTACCAGCCTGAATAAGTATCAAGTCATCATAACAAACCTAGCAAATCTTTCTTTCGTTTGTTCCTTTGTTTCATACCTGAGAAAAAGAAAAAGCATATATACATGTTTATTTCAAATTATGAATTGCTACAAAAAACACTAGTAAATATATTTATCTAGACTTGAAAGAACTATTTTACTCTCATTAAAAATGATTTGAGATAGAGATATTTTGCAACAAAAAAGTAGATCAGATTGCACTAAATTAATCATAATTATGGGTAAAAGCATTTTACAAATTTCAAATAATAGCCAATAACAGTTGTAGGAAATAATACTAGCTCCTTGTTATGATCTATTTCCCTCCCAATAAATACATGCAGGAAAAGACATGCTGCAGATAACTCTTTGCAATACTTTCTCTATTACATGACAGCTATTACTGAAAATAACCAAAGAGTCTTTTACAATAAAATCCAATAATTTGTTGAAAGTTAGTAAATCATACTTAGTGATCTTTACACCATGAGGATCAACTGCCATCATATCGCTATCTTCCTCAGTGTCTTCTCTATTGAAAGAGGGAAATAATATGCAGTTGTCAAAGAAAGTTAAATAGTATAACTACTAAATAAGGGAATTTACTAAGAATATTTATTCAAAGGCTAAAATTAAAAGCAACATAGTCAAACAACATGCAAACAAAATAACCACACGACTGGCCAATTGATTTAATACTTCTGATAAACGAGGTCCCTTCTCCCATCCTAAGTGCAAATGTGTATTGACCTTCTGGGCCTACTGCAACTGAGGAGAGAGCTAATATAGCATTTTGGCTACAAATTCTAGTCTTCCCATGAAATCAACCAACCCGTTATAGCATGCTCAGCACAATTTGTCACAGTACTATCCTCAACTGTCATCAATAATATAGGTGTGATTTCACGGACATTACCCTTATTTCAAGCATGGCTGTTGAAATGCGTGACTAGAATGCAACGACCAATATAGATGTGGAACCTTATCAAATAAATATTGTGGAGTTTTCCGCATTAACTGCAGTGGTGCAAATCAAATTGTTACGCATCTGACACTCCATAATACAGACGTCATTTACTCACTCTTTAACAGCCTTTGACCTTTTTCGCAGTCTCCCAGTTTTGCTAGCCGGTTCCGTGCCAAATCCTTCACTACTCGAATCTAAAAGGAAAATACCTAGTAGAGTAGGGAGCACGGAATTGCATTACAAGCATCACTAATATACAATATAGGGCGAAAGGTGACAGTTCAATCAGACTATTTTAAACCATACTGTATCAAGGGATATTTTCAATTGCAATCTACTTCAGCTGACGGTCAGGAAAACATCACATCTACCTACCCGCCATAGATGGTCGATATTTCGTGACTACGACAGAATCCCTGTATGTCTAGACTAATGTCTGGAAAAGATCAGGCCACTAAACGTGTATGCCTCTAACCAACAATATTAGACTGAATGTTTGTCCTTTGACATAATGTAACCTCTCCGTTATGTATCACAATAATATGTCCTGCCCTATTTAACATTTCGTTGAATCGATTTCAGAATGTTGCACACTGTCCGATTGCGTAAACAAACCAAGTACGTTTCTCAATACTCTATTAGTGGCAGCTCTGTTCCTGCGTTTTCTTTCTCAATCCAACATGGCCTACGCATATTATAGCCTTCCTTTTGTTTTCGGATGATATTCTATTGTTTCGGTGATGCGTGATATTTTTGTTGTATTACAAAGCCCGACACACAGCTGTCAATCATTATGTCTAGATATAGAAAACGAGACAAGCCGCAAGGAGAACGAGGCACTTTGGCGCACATACATTGCGCACTGCCATGACCTCAAAAACTTCTCGAGTCCGTTGCGTGTTGTTTACGAACAAGATACTTTAAAGTGCCGCATAAAGGAAAAAGTAAAAGAATTTGACAGTATGGTTGCAAGCTGTGGTAAAATTACTTATCTTCAGACATTTGTTATTGCACAGGCACGCTGAGTGCTTTATTGGGGCCTGGTACAAATGGAAACAAGGGATCACTGATTACGTCATCATGGCATGTTCAAGTCACTAAAGAATAGTACCATGCCTCTTTCGGGCCCTCTCACGTCTGATGCCTGGAGCAATCTGCTCCACAATTCACTCCTCTTGTCGGGCTTGTTTTTGCATAAGAATAAAATCATCCCTGATTCATCCGGAATTGAATGTCAAGCTCTGACGTACTCTACCCCTTCCATTATCCATGCCATTCTTCTGCCTTTGATGGTTTCCCTTAGTTTTTTTATGGCCTGCCTTCAGCCTCGCTTAGCGTAAAGCCCCTTGTGCGCGCAGTTATGATACTCCGCAGACTTCAACTGTTATACACTTATAGCCTTCTCACGTTCTGCAAATTAATATAGGACTTGCGAATGAAGCCAAGTTACATCCTTCAGATTTACGATTTAAATCCTGTAGCTTGAATCACACCCACCCTTGACATCTGCCACCTAGATTACATCTATCAAATCTACCACCCAAATCGTCTTTCCAAGACCTAAATTGGCGTAATAAATCAAATGTATTAATTCAAGTAGTATCGGGAGAAGTGATAAAGAAATGAAGCGTAGAACTGCAATGGAAAAGACAAAATATATTAAAGTTGATGCGAAACATCGAGAAGAGGAAACTACAATTTTTTGGTTATGTTTTAAGAGCACGTCGATTGGAGAGGGACTGGTCAACTGTTTATTTGGAAGAATAGATAGAAAAAAGATCCAAAAGAAGATAAAAAATGAATAACATTGATATTTTAATTCAAAGAATGTGCAGACTATATAATCTAGTGGGTTTAGCTAGAAGTTCTGATGATAGAACCGAGTGGGATTCATGGAAAGCAGGCACATCCCGTGGAAGCTTCTCCATCCTGCTCAAGATTGAACTAGGCTCAAGATCAAGACCACCAACCTCATCAACTGATACAGTACATAGAGAAGAAGAAAATCTGATACTTAAATCACACCCTACATACCCAGCTGTTGAATCCCCATCGTAGTTAGATCTCTCAGATCTACTACCTAAATCCCCTTCGCGTCTACCTCCTAAGTAACATCTCTCACACTTATCACAGTAACCTTCCTTCTAAATCCCATCCCTTAGGCCAACCCTTAAATCATATTCTTCAAATCTGCCACCTAAATCACAACCCTCATATCTACCACCTAAATTGCATTTTTCATATCTGCCATATTCTAAATCCCTCAGGTCTACTTCCTAAGTCACACCTCACCCTAGATCACATTCTTCTCATCTATCTACTAAGCACCAAGCTTCACATCTACTATCTGAATTGTGTCTCTCAAATCTACTAACTCAGTCACATTCCCTATTTCTATTTGCTAAATCACATCTCTAAATTCTGCTACATCCTTCAAATCTACCACATTTACTTTCACCTCTGAGATCCAGTACCAAAATCACATCTCCCATTTTCACTATAAAAGAGGATCTCTTATATTTAATATATAAATCAAACTCCCGTTTCCACCATAGTATGTTAGAGAGCTACTTTTATATTTATCTTTTGACTATTTTATGCTCAGTATCACATTATTTCTTCTTCTTACTTGCTCTGTCTTATATTGACTGATTATTTTCATGTTATTACATCTTATAGTTCACCTAGTTTGTTTCTGACTAATAGGCTCTTTCTCGATGTTTGTTGCTAATTAGCAACAGATTCAGAGCTTCTGTTCGAGAGACATTTGTCTCATGTTATCTATGCGTGCCAATTTAATAAAATATTGTACTTCAGAACCATTGCCCTAATATGCTTCCTGCTGGGAAATATTGGAGATTTGACACCCCGAACAACCTCTCAATAGTTATGTACCTTCCTCGCGATAGAAGTGCGTGCCAAAATACCTGTGTACGATACATCCTACTCGAATAGTTAACCGAAATTAAAGAAGAAGAACGTCCATGCTTGTAATGCCAGAGCTATCAGTGTGCTAACTAAGGCAAAGTAGGCAATTGTGCTAATTGCATAACTACTGCTTAAAAATACCCGTAACACTGTATAACAAATATTTGCTGAAATTTGAGTGGCTAGATATCGCATCTATGTGCATTGTACAGCAAGTGTAGTTTATCAATAAGCAGCCTATATGTACATTTTGTGCTGCACCGTTGGTACTCTGCTGTTTCGTGCAGGATGCTGATATATCAGCATTCCTTCGGCTATGTCCAGTTCATACGAAGGAACGAACCTCATATCAAGGAATTAAACTCATACATGGGGAATATGTAATAAATGGCTCAGGGCCTCGTTAATTAACTTTCTTGCATACTGTAGATGAATAGTACTTCTGTACGCTCCTATAGCAAAAGATTCCATGACTTTGGCACGATTTCAATGCGGTGACTCATTCTTTAAAAAGACTCCAACGATGCAGATTTCAGGATTCTTGGTACGCCTTTCATTTAGCTTCTTCATATAATGATAATTATGCGCATAGTTATGAATAGTCATTATTTTAGTTACTGAAATTATCAACGCAAGAAAGTCATTCCGAGACACCTCTTCAGCTGTCATAGTTTCCTGTGTGTAACAGAAAGATTGAAAAATCACGTTAAGTTTTCGTGTTGGGATTATCTTCAGCCAGCAAGTACCCGCGATATCAAAACAACAGAACCGACTATTAATCAGATGTTCTGAGATCAAAATCCAAGAGGGAGAGCAAAATAAAGGTCAAAGGTCTTGATTTTCTTTTAGAACGATATTGTCGTAGAAAATGTCACGAAAAATCGAGTCTCGTAACTTCCCGAGGTTTATAAATTATTTGGTAACCTTTGACTCAGATCTTTTCATTTAGCTGCTTTTCGTGGTCAAAGGTTTTCACGAATTCTGTTAACTTTTGATCAAGCTATTCTAGTATTGTGGATTTAGGTGTAAGGGATCACAATTGCAATGGATGTTTGAAGAGATCAAAATAGCAGAAGGATTAGCATTTCCATGAAGACACAGCATTGCCAGATCTTTGAGGGGAATGTTGGTCCATCCTATCAGCGCATGCCTACTACTTATACTCATAAGTGCCCTGTAGCAAAGGCTGGTGATTTAGCAAAGCTGGTTCGGCATTATCATAGCCAAGGCCGTCGTGAAGATTATGCTTCGGGGGAGGGGGATATGTGAAACTAACGTTTGCTGACGGCATAGGTATGACATCCAAGAATTAAGTAAGGCTGCTGACAATTTCCAACATTGCACTTCATTAAACTGAAGTTGTACAGCCGACAATGCCAAAGTGCATTTCAGTAAAATGAAATAGTACAGCTGACATAATTTAATACTTGCTTTTCCATAAAGAAACTACCTCAAGGCCTATTTCCTAAAGTTCCTTATTTTTTAAAGTCTTTCGATCACATCGCAATAACAAGCATTCCTAAATGTTAGCTCTACGTGAACAGGCCTTAAAATAGTACATGATACATACATGTACTAATAAACATTTTAAAGTTTTAAATTCTAAATCAGGATACTCAAGTTTCAATCGAAACTTTTCTATGGACCATTCGCTAGATCAACATGCAGCGACAAAAATGTTCGAAAGTGGACAGTTCCATAGTGATTTTGCCCTTAATAGTTCAAGTTTCTTACATTTTTTTTGACCTTCTACACGTAGGTTCCTAATACAGCGGCTCCATGTTCCTTGTAAAGAGCGTAAACACAACCTATGTTACTGACTGCATGCTAGATACCTGTGTAGGGTATCTGTGAGAGTTGTAATATTTGATGAAGAACCACATGATTCAGCGAAAAATCATAAGATCTGCCGACAAAAGTCAATTTTTCTCAACTAGTACTAAAGTGTCAAAATGTTCATGCCAAATTAAGAAACATTTAGTACTAGGTACCGACCCAAGTTTCTTTTTGAAAAAGAGCGTAACGTCACTCAATAAGAAACCTGTTCCTTCATTCGACCAAATGCAATCAGGGTTCAAATTTTACAGATTAGTCAGTCACTCTATTTCTCAAACGATGAAATCAATGCCCACCTGAACCTGAGTTCTTCCTTTTGGGAACAGTCATGATATCACACCGTAGAATTTTGGATTATTCACAGTAGAGATTATGTGTAGGTCTTACTTTCAGTATAGTTAATTTTTCTTCTACTTTCATGCCATTCTTCTATTGCGGAATCTAATTTCTTCAGAAGTGGCTCTACTTCTCACTCTATTTCTTCCAAGTAGATTTTCGTTAAATGATCATATTGTCAATCTATTTGATCTGGCAAACATCAGTGGTATTATGAGTTCAACTTGAGTGCTACAGTTTAATGATATGTCACGACAGAGCTGCCATATTTTCACCGTTCATTGCTGGAAAATCTGTCTCTGTCTGATGTCAAAATATCCACGATTTCTTAGCTTTCCATGAATCACCATGAAAGGTCATATAATAGACAAAAAATAGCTAAGTGTAGTTGACATAGTGATGAATCTATGCAGGTATGTTCTCTTTGCCTTTGGCCATTGGATGGACTGAAAGTCGATATCATCTGTTGGTTTCATAGTAATGAAGAGTTGACATCAAATTCAGACGAGCTAACTGAATATGGGACATAAGATCACATTTAGATTTTAACAGATGTATATCAAGGAGAAAAATGCAACAATTATGACTAAACCAAGTATATGCGGAAGACCAGGTACACTTTCAGTTGGCAACACCCACACTAGTAGCAAAGGAATAGAAAGCTACATTATGACTTGGGAAAATGCAAACTAGATACTGAATTGCGGACCATGCAAGCCAAATCTGCAGCTAAATACCTTACTGAAATAAGACCAAGGACAGGCAGATGAAGGGGTTTGTTGACCATCGCATAATGAGATAAATCTCTTCCAAAATTCTAGAAAGCTGTTTTGTTTCGCTACTATTATACCTACTCTACTTCATCAGATATAATGAAATATGACAAATACCATAGTTGTCATATGTATCGTTAAATATCAGACTATTATATTCACTAGCTGAAGAAGCAGCTATCCGAAACAAGCAGAACTGAAGCCACGCCCTGACCCACCCTTCGGCACTACAGTATGGCCATGATTGGGCGTACCAAGTGGCTGCAATACGTTGTATGCCATATTTTTAACATGATAAAATTTCAATATGGCTATGAATCGTCTACGGACTGATCGGTCATTTTTTGTATTTAAATATTGATACACATCAATCTGGAAATGTCTTGACAATTGTTAGTCGCCACAAGTTAAAGAAACCTGTTAGGAATTTCAGCTTAATAGCAATAATGTTTCAAAATCTAACCATTGGCTCTTAAGCATATTTTGTGAAGCTTTTGCAATGAGGTCTTTGCTAAGCGATGTCTCGGAGTAGCTGGCTTCTAAATCACCTGCAAGCCTCATAAAATACACTTTATAAGTCCACCTTACGATCACTCTATTTTCCAAGGCCTAGTCTTTCTTTGGAAAGGTCAGTAGAGCAATGTGACCCTATTTTTGACATACTGCTGTAGACAGAAGTCAGGGAGAAGACCAGTAGAAAGTTCTGTAACAGGGATGATACGATACTACCCTTACATTGAGCATAGCTGTTGGCTATTTACATATATAAGCCAAGGAAACGTTAGTGTCTAGACACTCACCCTTCTTGTATTGGCCATGCCCGTTCGGCTTACCGCTATCCATGTATTCTTGGTTGTAAGATCTTAATTCATTCTATGTATGTGCATTTCTCCTCTGCCTCTGTTATTTTCATGGAATATATATCAAAACTGCCCACAAGTTCTTGATTCGTGCTGCAGTTGTTGGTGAGCCCCCACGATTCTTGGCGGAATTAGATGGCAAATAACTGGTCGACAGACTGAAAGACAATGGCTTTTGTTTGTGACGAGCACTGACGAGTGCGAAGGCTTATTCAACTCAATCTGCTCGTTAGTTACCAGTAGAGACGCTGGAATACTCGATTTATATGCAATGTTGCAAGGCTTCAGCTAAGTATAATGATATTTAGACAGTGATTTAATCATAACGGACTGAAATGGACTATCTTAAGTTTGGCATCTTTATCACTGATCGGCACCTTTCACATATATCACATGTCGTTGAGAATTGAAGGTTGGACTTCGCTGCTCTTTGTAGGGAGTGTTCTAACTTGTCTTTACACTGAATCTTCAGAGCTTTAATTGATAAACCTAAAGTGAATCATTACGTTTCAAAACTGTTATGGAAAGTCTTTAGCCCGCTTCATAAATTAGAAGATCCAGACATCCAGCACAGAGGTCTTGAACCTGACATAAGTATTCCAACATAAGACTTCGATAGAATTCGAATAGAAATCCCATTAAAAATCAAGCCAAGACACTTAATGGCCCCATTCGGTAGCCTTGCAAAATTAGCAATTATCACTATAATGAAGATTAGAGTGAAGGAGCATCACTACAAAGGCCTTTGCTATCCGTCAGCTCTCCCCCCTCCTCCCCCTCCCCCCGCTCTTTCATACCAAACATTTGTCTCAATTTGAGAACCTATAGCAAATTCTGTATGTCAATTAACTTTTATAAAGGACAAATACTTCTCTGCATTGTTTGTAAAGCACTGAAGCTTAAAGCTCCCGTATGCCAGGAAAAATCAGAGGTAGTAAGCAGGACTCAACTTGATCGAAAGCACTGTTTTTATCTATGCTAGTGCTACCAAGAAACTCACGGTAACACAATGCAAAAACCCACCTGTACAGCAAAACAAACATAAGCATACATACATGAATAGATACATGTATATAAACATACAGGCATACACACACAAACATAAATATATATATATATATATATATATATATATATATATATATATATATATATATATATATATATATATATATATATATATATATATATATATATATATATATATATATATATATATATATAAATATATATATATTTATCTTCTCCGTGGATAGTCTTAACTGACGAGATAATGCTCAATGTACAAAACCAGTACAGAGCAAAGTATACAGCTGAAGACAATTAAAGAAAAGACATGGTATCTGTGACTCTGAGTTTCAGGCTAGTGCATTCATCAGACAGACTCTATTCTCTATTCAGACAGAATAGAGTCTGTCTGATGAATGCACTAGCATGAAACTCAGAGTCACAGATACCATGTCTTTTCTTTAATTGTCTTCAGCTGTATATATATATATATTTATATATATGTATATATGATTGCTTATGATAATATTCACAAGGCAGGAAATATAAAAATATGTGGACTCAGTGAGACAAGAGGCATTCTTGTCGAGAGGGTACGGCATTTACAAGATGCTATTTTGCTGGCATCAACCAAAGTGGCAAGATGTGCTTTAAGTGTTACCTCTGTGCTTGCTATAGTAATATAACCGAATTTTCTCCTTCAAGACACCTCGCACCTCTTTAATGTTGAGTCTAAAAAAATGTTTGGTTCATACTATTTCAAGAGAAATATGTCCACCAGCCCCTTATATTACCAGAGCATTTTCTAACAAACATTGTATTTTCACTACACAACATCAGCTGCAATAGCGATTGTTAATCAAGATGACTAAAATGATCCACATAGAGTAGGCTGTATTAGTGTCTTCGCGATAGACTCGCAACTCCACTTTATACGAAGTATGTGTTGTCATTATTCTAAGAGATAGCAATGTCAAAGACAAGCACAAAATGAATTAAGGGACTTTCTTACTGGGTCGCTCAATAAGGTAGCGAACTGTGACAAGAACATTGATTTAACTCACTGTGACAATGAGCTAAACCATCAACCAAAACAATGACTGCTTTCATTATTCACTTGCTCCGCACCTTCCAAAAAAAAGCAATTTTTTGTAAATGTCATCTAATACTCTGTCTTCTGTCATGTATATTGGTTTTAAGCCCTTTCACGGTTTTCAAGGTAATCTTCAACGAGAAATGTAATTGTCTAAACCAACACGAAATCGCTTTATGCATTGTCTGGGCCTAAATCTGATTGTGACCTGCTTTCTTGGATATGAGAAATTATTTTCAAAGATTTTTAAAATTGCTCCATTTTTCCATTTAACTGGATAACAAAGAGGAAAAGGTGGATAGTGGTATCAAAAGGCTGCCGAAAAGTTTCAAAGCTTCTATAGGTTGTGGTAGCAGTTAACTTCAACTGCAAAACAAATCAATGAACTTCTAGGAGTAGACTCAGGATCAGGGGCGTAGCTAGCGGGGGGGTGTGGGGGGGTGTGACACCCCCCAACTTTCGGGAATTTCGTCGGTAAATTCAACTCCGTTGAGTTTCGTCGGTAAATTCAACTCCGTTGAGTTTCGTCGGTACATGGCTGATGTGCTTAGGCAAGCTGTATTCAAGTGTGTTGGCAACGGTGTTTATTGCCAGCATTGATAAATCAAGAATGTTTTGTCGTCGACTAAATCACGACGGTTTCTGTCGGTAAATTGTGATTTTACACCCCCCCAACAAAAAGGGTCACGCTACGCCACTGCAGTCAGGATAGAGGTGGAAATCTGTATTAAATACCTTTGACGAGAGAAGGGTATTTGCATGGCAGACTTCTCGCCAAATTGACTATCTTTGAAGATTTATCTTATTGTATGTTTAATTATTGCTTCAAAAGAGCATAAAGTCGACTCGCAAGAGAACATAGTGGAATTTACGGTTTTTGATTGCCTTGAATTTCAACTAGAAGTTAGGAAATCTTTCATTTGCAATCCAGTATCTCATTAACCATCTCGTATATTTTCCAAACTTATCTAACATTTGTCTCAGCTAACGATCTTTTTCATTCATTATTTGGCATAGCTCCAAAGGAGCACTGATTTTCTCATAAAATTTAATTTTTGAAATACATAATTCCCATGTAGCCCCTTCCCCACGAAGCACAAGAATAGATTTATTGGGTTTCTTTTGCGAAGTGTAGGTTTTCCTCAAATCATCAGCAATCTAGTCATCAAATCTAATTCAGTGTCATTATATTTTGACAACCCACTTTGAATTAGGAAACCCTTAAGAAGCTTTCAGACCTTAATGCTCGAAAAATTATAAAAGTTTTAGCCCTAACCCTCTCACAAAGTTTCTCACAAAAATACGTGTATTAAAATGACTAAACATGGAGGCCTTAAATATGGCAGTGCCATGCTCTGTTTCTTGGTTGCTGCACATGATTCATGCACGACTAGTTAGCATTCCACCATATATCAAAGCACCGCTTAGAAATGACTCCAATAAGTATACTATCGACCTAAACTTAGAAGTCTGTATGGGTCTGAGAAGACGGTACTAAAATTGCCTGTTAACTGGAAGCAGCGGCAGATATTCTCGGAATTCTTAGGAGGATCGGTGATAAATTTGCCGACTTGAGTAAAATTGATTTTTTTGCTATTCATATTCTGATTCCTAGTATTGTCCCATTATGTGCCAAAATGCTGACTAGTCTACTTCGGGGGGCATTTTTCCCATGGTTCTCTTAAGCACTGATATTGAGGTAGAATATTTTGCTTACCAAATTCTAAAGTAAGGCTAGGAGTTCTAATGTTTTACGATATCATTTCGTATGCTGCGTGCCAAAATTGAGCTATGTACAGCTGCCACAAAATAACTTGAGACCTGTCCACTTCTTTGAAAATGAATACAAAGATTGTTTGTCCTGTTACATTTATCAAAAAGATCATCACATGTTTACTATCTAGTCATACTGCCCATATTTCTGATGACCATTTGAAAGTGATTCGGCTTAGAATCACTTAAATTTCTAAAATACTCTGTTGTATATATGTGAATATGCAGAAGTAAGTGAATAGATGTAAGTGAAAATGAATACATGTGAAAGTAATCCAGGTCTCAAGTCATTTTACGGTAGCTGTACCTCCTCCAAGAATCGTTCATATCCGGAGCCTAAGATAGACGTGAGCCTGACACGTTTTAAGGAGTCGTGAGTCGAAACTGTGGATCTATGATTAAGAAGTGTGTGGAGTAGTAAATACTGCATAACTCGCATTAAAAGTGAACCACCAAGCTGAGTTCATACTAGTGCGTGTGTTTATGATTAATATTGGAATTTTCAATCTTTTAACTAACTTTCCAATTTTGCAGCCTCTGTCGCATCTATTGCATATTTCCAACAACTACCACATCCACCTTTATAACAATATGGATCAAGAAGTTCTTCTCATTTTAGGCTCTGCAAAAAACATAACTTACGTATATATACAAAACTATGGTTTCCACTTATAAATGGAGAAATACTGACTGCCATTCCACAAACAATGCATTCCATAAAAAGCACGGTCATCTCTTAGCAACAACATTGCTGTTAGCTTCAGTAAAACAATCATCAATACATAATATTTGTTAATGCAAGCAACGTGGCTGCTACCGAAACCAGTCAGATCGAGGTGAACTATTCTGTGTTGCACGTGAAAACAGCAAAAAGTCCCGAAGTAGCATTATGAAAGGGCGGTTGTCACTAGCTCTTTTCAATGCCACATCACTTTGAGTAATGTGAAGAAAGTCATTCTATTCAGAGAGTTCACAAGATGAGAATAGTTATTTTTCTTGTGAAATTTGAGTTAGATTTGGTTTGCCAAAATGTGTCGGCGACTAATTTGAAAGTCAAAGGCACATAAACATTATACCCAGTTATTGAATGTCGATGGAATCCCCATTTCATATATTGGAAACCGATAACATTGCAAAATAATCTCTGCTGCACTCAATGACAGAAATCAGGGGTATCACTTTATGCCTTGTAAAGGGGTAATGACAGGCAAATTTGCCATCAGAATTATTTCAGCCTGGCATTAAATGAAAAGCATGAAGTGACGACCCTGTTGGTTTACTTCTGGCAACTTGAGCGAAAGTATTTTTCTTTTAAATATTTTTTCATAAAACAAGCGCATATTCCGTTAACAAGAAAAGTTGTCTTGAAGTAGATGTTGCCCTATAAAAACAGGCTCTTTTCAAAGTTATGGGCAACCCAGCCTCATACCCCCTCAAGTGAGGTGTATAGAAATGCATAGAATGTTCACTTTCTCATGAAGTCAAAACGTCCCCTTTCAAGACAGCAGATGGAATAATTTCAGGACAACGCTGTTGAGGACGAGGCCAACTTTTAGGCACAGCTCTATGGTTCTGGCGCTGCGGAGGATTGGCGGTCAGCGGTGGAATGGTTACGTCGTCGGTGGAAAGTCAAATGGCCGTCTCTGAAATGATCTAAATGTTTGAAGCAAAAACCAGCGAGTAACTTCGTGATGGCCACTCGTAGAAACGTTGCTAATCGATCAGGTGGTGGCCCGAAAACTAGAGCTTTCGTTAGTGAAGACCACCAAGTCATTGAAAGTCCCGATCAGAATACAGAGGAAGAGGAATCAACCGATAAGGACACAAGATTGACCTTGATGGAAGAAGTCCTTCTCTTGGGCCTAAAAGACAGAGAGGTAATTTCATGCGAAGCTCTGATATATATTTACGTTGCACTAAAATGTTCTTGATAAATATGTTTAAAGGTATAAATTGTATTAGAACAGATTCACGAGCTTGTTACGTAGAAGCAACTCTGAATTCTAGCACTCGTTTGTTGTTTCAGCGGGCATCAGGATAACTTATTCTCTGTTGTCTTGAATACCACGTAGTCGTTTAGCACAATGGAGCCATCACATACTCATTCCATAGTGTTGCTTTATGCATAGCATTCTTATTTTCCAAGGAATGAAACCTCGATCACATTTGTAGCCAATATGCTTCAAATGGATTAGCCCATTATGGAAATTTGCGTGTATTAGCCTACCCTAATTGTAGACCGAAATGCAATATTTTTTTGACAGACAGACTTGCTAGAATACGCATTTGATTCTCCTCTACTTAGTATTATTTAGTGGAAAAGCAGATCATTAATCTGTATCATTACATGTTATGATCTCATCACATCATTAGTAGTGTAGCTGGCAGTGGTAGGCCTACCCTTTAGGTATTAGTACTTGCTCAATTCATTATGGAGACACCCATTTCCGTACTTTATTTACCAGCAGCTCTCTTTTCAATGCTGCATCTCAATGATGTGCATATCATATCATTTTCAAGACATTGTTTTAACCAGGCCATCATTGTATTTGGGGAATAGTGGGATTTGATTATATTCAAGAGTTGTTTTATTATGGGTACTTCCCAAGTGATACTGAGGAATATGGTAGCTGCATAAATGAGGATATTGCTTTTGAATGCCATCTGCACATGGAGAAGTATCTGTGGATACCTATTGTCACTGTAGAAGCACATGTGCTTGGGCAGTTCACTGCCTAAACAGTACTTGCATGTGTGCATACCTGGCAACTATCTTTGATGTGGAGATCCTGTTGAAAACTGCCATATTCCTCATTGTGGCTTCAAAGTGAGTAGATCATATTTTCATTCAAGAAGTTTGTGGTATTCCAAGAATTTTTGATAGGGATTATGGGATATTGAAATAACATTATATAGGCTATTTGGTTTTGTTACATATCAAGTCTTACTTTTCAGGGGTATACATCATTTTGGAATGATTGCATCTCATCTGGTCTTAGAGGGTGTATGCTTCTAGAACTAGGTTTGAGAGGACGAATTGAATTAGAGAAAACAGGCTCCAGAAGACGTAGTTTATTGAACAGAAAAATTATTTTTAAAAGTGAAGCACCAACTGGTGATGTTATACTTGATGAAGCATTAAAACACATTAAAGAGACGGATCCACCAGACACAATTCAAAACTGGATTGATTTGTTGAGTGGTGAGTTATGTGAGACCAGACTTTTGTTCAATGTGAGATAAAGCAACACCAACAATGCATGTAACTAATAAGTATTTTTCTGCAATATAACCAGGGCAATAGACATTTAAAATGCATTGAAGGGGCATGATGTATTCTACTTTTCCAATATTATTTAAATCACCATTTAAGAATGAGATCTGTAGTCTATTGTTATCAAAATTGTTTGAATCAATGACCAAGTAGACCATCTCCTAATACAATCTCAGCTAATTATTGGGAGCATCCCCTCCCTGCCCTCCACTGCCTGCAGGCCTGCTTATTGTTTATTTCTAGAAAGATATTTGCCTTGGAGTTTCACATTTTCCATTAGGTATATTAAGCATAGTAAATTTGTTGCATGATGTTAAGTTTGGAGGATATCAGGAATGCTGATCATCAAGCATGACATTTTGTATATTCTTACCTCACAGGTGTATTTGATCACAACAGTTTTTGATTACTTGTTCATTTAGTAATGATTGCTCTATCTTATATATTTATGTACCTACAATGATTTTTAATTATATTTTTTCCATATAATGATTCACTTTTTCTGCATTAGGAGAGACCTGGAATCCATTGAAACTCAAGTATCAGCTGCGAAATGTTAGAGAGCGATTAGCAAAGAATCTGGTAGAAAAGGGTGTGTTGACCACAGAGAAACAGAATTTCCTTTTATTTGATATGACAACACATCCTCTTACAGATACAGTAATGAAGCAGAGAGTATTACGCAAAGTTCAAGATTGTGTGCTCAGCAAATGGGTAAATGACCCACATCGTATGGACAAGCGCACTTTGGCTCTTTTGTACTTAGCACATGCATCAGATGTCCTTGAGAATGCATTTGCTCCATTAAATGACGAAGACTATGATTTAGCAACAAAGCGGGTTAGACAGCTATTGGAACTAGACCCTGAAGTGGAAGGGACACGCTCTAGTGCAAATGAAGTGATGTGGGCTGTAATTGCAACTTACATAAAATGACAACTGTTTGTAAATTTCTCATTTCGAGTAGAAGTAGTTGTAATGGCACATATTCTTCATTATCTTATAGATGTGGATAATTCTTCAACAGCTGGCATCCTTACTTAGAATTTGATAGCTGTGGGATTTTCCGCAAACTAACTTGTCTCTTTTAGCAAATGTTGAATTTATTATATGAATACTTGATAGACCAGCATTGTCTCTGTGCATCTAGACTGGATCCAAGTCTTTTTTGACAGTCAGGAGTCACGTATTATCTACTAGTCACTGTCTAGCATAATCAAGAGTGTCCTAACATATGAATGTTAGGTGATAAATGTGTTCCTCAAACATACCAGGAAGTTTGGAATCATGATAAGGATAAATACTTTTTCACTGCTATGCTTGAAAATTGCACTGGTGTATGGCCTTTGACGGGAAGTGAACTAGTTGTACAACTACATTTGCCCAAGATGCCATGTTTGTAGTATGAACTATTGGTAATTGAAGAATATCTATGTAGCTTATAGTTGGTTACTTTTGTTCAGTTTGAGATTCTCTACATTCTTTACAAGCACATCCTGAACCTTAGTAGGTTTGTATGCATGGAGATGGTGTGGCAAATGCATAGGTGGCAGAGCCAGGTGGGGATGTAGCCACTCTACTTTTGCTCAAATGTACTTTAGTGCCCGTTTGAGATTCTCTACATTCTTGACAAGCACATCCTGAACCTTGGTAGGTTTGTATGCATGGAGGTGATGTGGCAAATGCACAGGTGGCAGAACCAGGTGGGGATGTAGCCCCTCTACTTTTTCCCAAATGTACTTTAGTGCCTGTTTTTAAGTTTGTCTACTAGAGTCCCCCCCCCACCAGAAAAATTAATCTTTCTTTGCAGGGAATACTAACTAGGGGTGCAAGACACCTTTCTAGAGATCTGAGAAGCATTCATCCTAATGAAAGGAACAAGATATATTTTACACCCCAGTGGCCTAGGAGGGTTCCAGGTCAGAGTAAAAATTTTGTAGGGGTGCAGGAGTAAAAAGGTTGGGAGCTATTAGTCTACATGAAGGCTGAACTGTTGTCTTTAATGTACCAAAGCTCTCTGGGCATGACAGAGCTTTGGTATCTCCAAGGATAGATGACATTAGTCATAGAGTTTTAGATCACTTCAAGAGAATTTGCCAGCTTATATGATAAAATGGGCCAATAGAAAGGATATTCAAATTATAAATTATTGCATTCCTCCCATCTAATATTTATGGGGTGCATTCATTTAGTACATATGCATGAAGGGGGAGGGGTCAAGCAAAAACTTATGATTGCATACAAGGGAACGGGGCAGACACATTAAAGTATGTACCAAATAAAAAATCAATTGGCTTTTTTGCGTGTATCCTGCAATAATTTCATTTGCAAGAAGACTGCATCTTACCCTCCACCAAAGTTGCAGAAGAAATCTTTCATCAATCTTTTCATAAAATACAATTAGTAATGATCGTTTTACTGTCTTGTGAATGCTAAAGTCTTTCTCCGTGACTTTGGATGGCTAGAAGATCTAATAACCAAGAGTACATACACAAGTGAAGGGGGTGGTTGAATTTTAGCAATTCTGGTGTGTACATACTAAATGAATGACCCCTATCAGAACTTCAGTGCCATGAGGACAGGTATATATTTGTGCCTTAAGAGAAGAGACAAGACAAAGATATTTTAACAGCCAAAATAGGAATTACATAGGATTTTAAACAATCTATTCCCGAGATTTTAGTTTTTCTCTGGCCAGCTTCTTCTTTGAGACTTTCTTCACCTCTACCTCTTCTTCGGGACGTGGAACAACTTGCTCCCTTTCAGTAAGAATCATTTCAATATGGCAGGGGCTGCTCATGTATGCTAGAAGATAAATTTGAAAAATATGAGATAATATTAAGACAACAAATTCAAGAGGACACCATTCGCAAAGGCCAATGAGAACACGACTGCAATATTACACAATACTAAAAATCCTGTCACTTTGCTACTATTGGGCCTTTTCAATAATGATTATGGAATCAAAGTAAAGTCCTTTTGGTAGCAGACAGGAATGCTGATCAACTAGCTACCAGAGCAAGGCATGGTGGGACAGGAATAGCAAACTAGCCACACAAGCAATTAATATATTGATTTTCTAGTATGTAATGTTGGGAAAGGCCCTGGGACCTGTAACAAAGCTAAAACAAAGAAAAAAAGAAAGGTTCAGTAGACAGAGAGAGACAAGATCAAGATTGTTGATGGTAGAATTGACACAGGTTGTAGGACTTCGGGAAGGAAGAGGAGGGAAAGATGTTCCATAGTTGGCAAGTTCAGGGTCATAGTTCAATTAGCATCATAGCAACATGCTAATGTTGATATCAGCATATGATACCTACTCTCAAATACCACATAACTTTCCTACCCAGACTACTAGTTTTATAATTTTCCACCAAAACATATTACTACCTCCCACTAACTACATGTGAGAATTTAATGAGTGAAATTGAGTTTCACCTCAGAGATTGCTGTCATTTTTTTGAGACTGACCAAACAATTCTACAGTAACCATCTACACTATACTTTGATTTTATTGAATAAATAAATGGCGCATGAAAGTAAGTGTGAAAGTTTATTATCAAAGTATTCATGCTTTCTTGATTCCAACCTTCCTACTTAGCACAACCCCCCATTTATTCACACTTCCCCCAATTATTTGCTGCTCAAGAGTATGCAAAATACAATCCACCATAAGACAGCTACTCCATACCCTGTGTATGATTAGTGTATATTTGGCAAAATATAATTCTAATAGGAGGTGGGAATTTGTAAGCACATTCTATCTACTAACAACTTCCTAATGTTTAAACAACTAAGGCCTGCCAGGTAACCCTAATGGCACTATCATTCAAGAAAAATCCATTTACACTGTTGTACTTACGATTTATTCTTCCATGAGCTCTGTACGTTCTTCTCCTCATGTACGGGGCTCTGTTGACTTGAATGTGATCAATTACGAGAGAATCAACATCCAAACCCTTGAAACACACCAAAAAGTAATGAGCACAAAGGCAAACATATTTCTATTGATATGACTATTATGAGGACACTCCATCTACAAACTTGAATGTAAAAAGCAATTTTCCTTCACAACTGCAGAAACACAGGCATATAAAAAGATGTATATATATAAATATATATATAAATATAATAGGCATAACAAATAAATTCACTATACACTATATAAAACTAGACTTCTCATAACACTAGCCAGATTCACTTGAAGACTTTACCTTAACTTCTGCATTGCTTTCAGCATTCTTCAAGAGCTGTAGAAGAAAATTTGCACTCTTTTCCGGCCATCTGCCTTGAGAATGTTTGTGGTTTTTGGCTTGTGCTTTTCGGCCAACACCTCCACTGAATCTTCTGAAGGGAACAATCTGCTTTTTTGCAATAACATCCTTCAGATATCTGTATGCCTTTCTGATGTGCATCTTTTTAACAGCTTGTGCTGTCTCTCGGGTGTTCTTAAAGTGCACCCTAAGATACGAACCCCGTGCCTTACATGATTTTGTAGGGTTCTCTGGGTCAGTTGCGTACCTCGTCATCCTGACCTATAACTACAATGAAAGGGTAATTTCTGCCTTAGTGCTCTTTTAAAAAAAGTTGTGGATAAAGATTTCTGGGTTGTGATTCTTAGGCCAAAGTATTTCTTTTCTGGCAAAATAAATACAAGTCCATCAAATGACAATAATAAACTATGATAAAACAAACTCTTCTTAACAGATATTGACAGTTCCACAGTATCTACATTGTATTGTGCTACAATGAATGTGCTAGTTATGAGCGGTAAAATACAGAACAATTCAAGATATGTTGCCATCGTTTACAGAATTTACACTGGGTATTAGACACCCCCAATGCAACACGTTAGCAAACCGTTGGCTTTAGGATGGGGAAATGACTCTAGAAAAGCTCCCAGTCAACTTTCGTAGCACCGAAGAGTATGGACGAACATTTACCAATTTTTAGTTTACGGGAAACACTATTATAATGGTGAAAATCGTTAAATAATAAACGACGATACGAGACTACTTTCTAAATACTACTTCTAAATAAAGAAATACACTCTGATTTTGATGATTACAGAGAAATACTATGATTGTATAATAGCTTTACTTTTCACTCACTTCTCGGTCTTCTAGGCAATTTACAAGAGGCTTTACGATTTGATTGACTTCGGTACGAGATCGAGGTTGATGCGCAGCGATTGCACGCTACGCAATGGCTTGTTTAGGTTAGTTTTGTGAAGCTTGCCAGCACATCAAAAAGGCACAACTGAAAAATATTTGGTACGTCTACGTACATCCCTGTCTACCTCATCATCAGCTCTCCCTGGCATGACATGCATGTTTAACAGTGTCGCATGGACTAGTAATAGTAACATAGAAATAGTCCTAGTATTTCTATGAATAGTTATGAACTCGGTGGCCTCTTTTTCATTGAATTTGGCGGGATTTTACTTCATGTAACACTTCGTACATCTCTCCGTGTAATGGGAACCATCCATATAATTGGTTTTGCGCAGGTATGGTTAATTCTTCGTTGCAAGTCAGTCGTATTTTCCTATTCCATCAACGTATAGCAAAGTTTTGACTTTTCTTTCGAGTTCATGCATACTTTTTACAATGAAAATATGAGCCATATCAGAGAAGATATGATTATGACTGCCTCTATTCGTCCTGTTCTTCGTCAGATCTTAAAGTTCGATATATTTAACGTAGGGGGTTCAAAATTTCACAGGTATTACCATTGCATTAGTAGGTATACTTATTGAGTTTTATTTTTCCTTGCAGGCAGTGGATTTTGAATAAAATTTAAGATGTTTTGGGGTAGGTCAATTTCTGTTGCTTGCATAATATTTCCTAGCTTTTCTAGTTATCTTTTTAGTGTATTGTCTTTATAGACGTCTATTTATCAACTTTTCCCGATGAATTTTAACCAGTAATCATCTAGGGTATCAGTGAAGGTTCAGTGAATTTTTTCAGGAGTCATTCACTTTCATAAACATTAGAATAATGCCATCATCGGGGGGGGGGGGGGAGCCAGGAAAATATTTGAGTGTAGCTTGTGTCTAGAAGAGGGTGTGGTCAAATGTTGGCTGAGTGTGGCCATTGACTTAGAACCTTATATCTAATTGAAGAAAAACAAACCTTAAGAAAATAAAAAATTTGTTCAAAAGTATCCAGCTTTGCATGCATACCCAAAGTTTGGAGTACTCAGGGGACCCCTTTTCCACTAAGGCCTCTTTTATGAAATACTGTATTATGAAGTGGCATTAATGACCATTGATATTCCTGATGGAGAAATCTCCAAAATCCTGCTACACATGTACAAATATTACCCCTGGTCCTGAACAGACAACCAGTCTACCCCCCTAGATTAACTATTGAAAAGTATTGCAGGGTGTAAACAGTCCTTTGCTTAATCCTAGGCCATGGCTCATTACGTTAGAAAGACATGTCATTTACAAATCAGAGTTCCTCTGAGAAAGCATGCATGAAATATGAAAACTTGCACCTGGCTTGTTGTTTATATTGCAGAGTCTTTGACTTTGGAATACAAGAAATTGAAGATTCACTATATCTAAACTGAAGCTTTCCTGCTACTTTCCAAGCTCTCTCTCACTTAGTGTCCATTGCAGCTTTGTTACTCAAGTGCTTTTCTTTTTGCAAACATGCTATTCATAAATTTTGTCTGTATTTCACTGAAGTTATGAGTAACAGCATATGCACCAATATCACATACTATTATGTGCCGACATAGAGATTAATGGAAGTGGCCAGACTCGAACTTCTGTCGCATTCATCTTGTTTGAGCTTCACAGACAGGAATCCTGTCAGATTTGAGCATTAGTGGAACTTGATTATCATTGGACGATGCCAACTATTCAAAAGTCCACTAGTGCTCCCGCCAGAAGTGAGCACAAGTGTCAAACAAGTTTTCAAAGCCCACTAGTGTTGCTGCCAGACTTCAGCACAAGTGCCAATCATGTTTTCAAAATCCACTAGTGCCCCTGCCAGAACTGAGCACTAGTGTCAATCATGTCTTCAAAAATGTTGATGGATTTAGATCTTTAAAATCAAGGTATTTTGCTGACCCATTAGTATTCACTAGTGCTCAGAATATTGAAACTACCATGAATATAATTGGACTGCTTATACAATAGCGTAGGAAAGTATGAGGAAACAATTGGGCATAGCTTCATGTGGAATGTGAAGTCCATTCCACCAGATAGACAAAAAGTATTGCATCACCTCGTAGCAAGATCAGAAAAGCTCACACAAATCTAATAGACTTGTAGGGTTAGGGCTCATTATAAGGAAGTGCCTCAAAGAAATTCAAGAAATCTGACTGGTGCTTAAGCTACAACATCAAAAGTCTGCATCCGCCCCTGTTCATAGTTATTATAGATAAAGATATTATTCCAATAGCAGATCACTTATGAGCTTGGATAGAAGACCAACAAGCAGCTTACTAATTATCAGATTAGATAAATTCTGTGCCAAATCAGATAGCTAGTTAGATGTACTCCCCACCCCACTATTTCAATTTAGACATGCATCTGATTGTTGTCAGAGTCAGCAAAAAATTACCAAAATGCCAGCAGAACTATTTATGTTTACCTTTTGGTTACTATCCAATCTTTCATTCTTTGATAAGTGCTGGGATTTTAGTATAATATAGGATATGTTTGCTTTTTATGTGATATTAGTTAAAATTCTGCAATATAAAAGATTAGTTAAGAAAACCTTGTCAAATCCTTGCACAGCCTTCCTCTACAATGCATGTGTAGCTTTTCAACTAAAATTCAAATAGGTTTCCCACAGCTTCTTTGACACCATTACCATTCTGTGGCTATCATGGATAGATTTGGGGAAAGGGTAAATTTTTTCCTATAGAGTTCCAAAATATTGATACACCTATAGGTTCATTGAAGGCTTGCATCACCTTTAAGAAACCCTCAAATCTCTGTTTAGAGGTTAGTTTAGTGTTTACCTTTAAAACATCAGTTATAGTAAGACCTTTTGTTTTCTATTATTGCTCTACTCAGATATTCCATGGAGTCTCTTTAGTTAATTTCTCTAGTATCTTGGAACAATATTTCTAGAGAGCCTTATGGAAATGGACTCTATGGAAGTATCAATCCTTTTGGGGGAACTGTAGCTGATTAGGGACAAATATACCTTGGCATTGGTTGTTTATAGTGGATATTTTCCACTTTGCATATAGCTAATATCATCTCCTTGGAATTAATCCACATCTTACTTTTGTTTTGAGTGGACCTTTTATCTTATTGTTTAATCTGGTGTTTTTAAAATGTTTTTTATAAAGCAATATGAGAAAAGGTAACATGAAAAGTAATGTTTATTTTTCTTAATGTTCATAAAATGTTCCATAAAAAGCCTCATTTTTATAACACAATGCCTATTTCCTCTTGCAACATGTCTGTCAAGTTATCTGTGAATTCACTTTGATTATTTGTGAGGTTGACCTATTTGTGTGGTCTCTACTAATGATGCCTATTAGTGGATTCCAGCCAGAAGCTTTTCCTTTGGTATATGGTCTTGTATTAGTTATCAGAATTTTGATGTAATTGTTATGGTGTGTATCCCATTATAGTACAGATGGGTTGGAACAGGGCTGCTCAATTAGTTGTTCACTCAGGCAACATTTCAAATCAAGTAATGCTGGGACACAAGTTTATAGTGGCCAGTAAATTCCTGTCAACATAAACTCTAATTTCGTATTAATGATAGTTTTTGCTTTCAACATCCTATCTAAGCTATTGTGGACTGGAGCTCCCATTTAAATATGCCTGGATTTGAAGATATGTCTTTAATATTTTCCACAACTTCAGGAATAACACTGGAGCATGGAAAGACTTACAGCCAAATTGTGGAGATGCCCTTTCATATATCAATGGCAGCATTAGGATTTTCAAATCTGACAGATGAAGCAACAACTGTAATGGTAGAAAGTGAAAAGGCAGAATATGCACTTTGTACTTTGCAAGCAGGGAAAATTCCACAACAGCCATTAGATTTAAATTTTACAGAAGGAGAAGAAGTTAAGTTTTTCCTTGAAGGAAATGGGGGAGATGTTCACTTGACAGGTAAATTAATATTACATTACTTTTGAGAATTAATTATAAGGGTAGGCATTATTTTTTTAGTAAGTTTTCCCATACTTATTTTCACTAATTTGTGTTCAAGAGAGATGGGTCACTAATATGCAATCAATATCTTTTGCCTTACTTCTATCATTGAAAATGCTCTATATGTAAAGTAATTCCTAACTCACTCACATAAAACACAAGCAAATGTGTTTAGGATTATGTATTTTAGGGTCTCATACCAGTTTTTGATTAATCTCACTTTCATACCAACTTTCAGACCATCAAACAGATGTGCCTCTCATATTTCCTCAGATGAGTGCCCTATTTGCTTCCAATATAGTATCTATAGGCACCCCCTTTTGAAATTTTGAGATTAGTAGGGTCTGCTGGGGTAACGTAAGTAGCCTGGGGTAAAATGTGTAAATGACCATTTCTCTTTCATGGCCATAAGTCAATAATAATGATGCAGATATTCATTTACCCGCTTTACCCTGGGTTACCCATTTTACCCCAGTAGACACTAGGCCTATTCATATAGATTAGGCAGATCATTTTGTAGTATTTATTATCTCAATATCATAATTTATGTAGAGTCCTAGTTGTTGATTTATAATTTTCAACTGAAATTTCATAGTTGCCAAGTCTCTCGCATCCCGCTGGAGACTCCAGCATTTCAGTGCTATCTCCAGCCAACCTCCAGCAATGGTAAAATGTCATAAAATCTCCAGCATTCCTTTCAGTCTGAAGAAACATAAAAAGTCCTCTATCTGAAAACATACTGGAACTTGGCAAGTCATGAACATTCTTCATCAACCCTATTATTTAAAACTAATCATTTCTAGAACCATTGCTTTTTATGGCTTTAATCAACTTATTTTATGTTGGTATTTTAGATATTACTATGTATTGATTGTTTCCATAAAAACTGCATGGCAGTGGTGGCACAGCCCCACCCCCATCCTCATGACTGCAAAATCTGCCACACCCAATTCTCCAGCATTTTGACAACCAAAACTTGGCAACTATGAATCTAAAATGCACCATACTGATGGCTATCAAGTCTACACAAAGCACTCTCATTCACATGACATACACACAACCACAACCACACAATAGCAACAACAACATTTCACAACAATGTGCACTTTCAGTTCTAGGCTGGGATATTTATCACCTTTTACACTAATTTTGAAGGATAGGGCTAAGCTTTTGTTTTGATGATCAGGTTCAAGAGATTGAAAAACTGAGTGAAGCTAAGCTTCGTTTTGAGATAGGTGATCATAGCATCAACATGATAGCTGGTGGCAAAATCCAATGGGATTGCCATTAAGAATACCAAGTCAAAGCTAAGGCAATATTAACTCTTGGTAATTAGGCATGCCAAGAATTCCTGATCTTATTAGGCATCAGCTGAGAATGAAAGAATACCGTATTTATTCGAATATAAGCCGCCCTTCTGGAAAGGCCGGCCTCGATTTTGAGCCGCAGCTTCAAAGGCAAAGTGAAGCACATAACACAAACTGAAGCATGCAAACACCTGGATTGACATATCTGAGAATTTCAAGAGCACTTTTCATTTTTTCCGGCCGGTGCAATCAAGGTATTATGATTGTCTGACCCCGTAAATAAAACAATTTAAGCCGCCCTCGTTTATTAGCCGCTATTTTATAAGCCGCAGGAAAATGTGCCAGAACTTGTTTTGTGTGCCGCGCCGCATACTCGAGCAAATACGATAGTTAGTGATATTCCCTCTTCTGGCTAACCTGAACTTCTCTTCAGGAGGGAAACACAGCTGCACATTCACATCATTGAAGTCAATTGCTCTTCATTTAGAGGAACTTTTTATAGCATGCTTTAAGGTAGTGATCACATCAAATTTGCAGTTACGCCTTTTAAGAACATCTTAAAGTCAATAACTTCTTGCAATCTTGCAATCGTAGAGCAGTATTGCGGAATAAACTCAGCTAGGAGACTATATTGATGCCCTCCTTGACAGCACTTAAGCATTCCACCCGATATATGCATTTCATACATTCTTGTTTTCTTTTGCTCTTTATTATGATAAATGTTGAAGTTATATCTAACTATATCATATAAAAATTATTTTTTTAATTAGGTTTTTAGCAGGTTAATTCGTAAAGCAGCTAATTATTGCTGAAATCTATTAACTGCATAAATATGTGAAATGTAAAAAGTAGCAAAGGATTCTTCATATTCCGTCCGTACAGCTGACTGACCTCACTGAGTAACCTCCTTGACTAATCACCCCTTTGAATGAGCACCCTATCATGAAGCACAAATGTACACGTTTTTTATAAGAAAGGTTTTTTCGCCCATTACTGGAAATTTCATAGCTCTTTCATTATTTCAATACTGAAATTTCTTAGGACCTTAGCAAGAATATTCGAGTTTGTGTAACACAACAGTGTTACACAGACTGTAAGGCACTACATAAATATATCACTCTACTACATACCGTAAACCCTCGAATTAGCCCCCCTCGAATAAGCCCCCCTCGAATAAGCCCCCCTCGAATAAGCCCCCATGCTAGAACTTCAAATTGTTACTAAGCCCCCCTCGAATAAGCCCCCACCCCAAACGATGATGAAGACTTTGATAAAGACTAATGCTTAAATTTAGACTGTTCTTGTAGTAGTACGTAGAAAAGGAGCTTTGACAATGAGCTTTTTATACGATTGTCAAATACTTTTATAAGCCGCCCTCGAATAAACCCCCCTCGAATAAGCCCCCCCTCGAATAAGCCCCCCTCGAATAAGTCCCCATCCAAAAAGCATCAAAAATAAATAAGCCCCCAGGGGGCTAATTCGAGGATTTACGGTAGATTACGGGCCTTTCAATGAGTAAATTAGACACGCGCTGCCAATCGCACGCGGGGGATCGTTTGCGCAGCGATAAACATTCAATTATGAGAGCTTTCCTTAGTACTTGGGTGTATATTTTTGATAAAGCTGGCGCGAGCGACAAATCGAGCGCATGAACTGAGCTGGACGCATGCCTGCGAGCGTCTCAATGAAAAGCCTGAGATTGCGACAAGAGCCCTATGAGAATAACGTAAAGGCGATGATAGAATTATTAAATTCGCCCGTGAGAGCGAATTATGAGCGAATTTAATTGTATTTAATTTGTTCCGCTCAAAATGGGCTGTCTAAACTATGCCTTAGTGAATGTAGTGTTGTACAGCGATTTCATTGGCTTGCTTAGATTTTCCCACCTTCATTATATCGTATTGTCATCTTTGAATTATAATATTTGAATGTATCATTGCAGTTGGATCTATGGGCAGAAGTCTTAGATTAGATATGGCGAAATGGTGCATATTTATGCAATTACACTCAGCTGCTACTTAGCTGAGCCATTTTTTGTAATGAATACTCAGTGAAGAGAATCACGTTACACACTGCTTGCAGAAATAGAGTGTAACTATAAAGAAATCATATAATGGAGCAAGATTTTTTGTAGGAATTTACTGACAGCCTATGAAATGCGTCAAAACCCAAGTACGGTTGAGTGAATGGACAGTTCTTATTTATCGTGTTGTGAATATGAGCAGGGTTAAAAATTCTGGACTAGGATTTTGATACCAAGAGGACTCTCTTTTGTTTCAGGATATCTTTTGGAAACTCCAAGGGAATATGAATATGAAGAAGAAGATGAGGTAGATGATCTAATGAGCAGTGAAGATGATACATCAGTATCATTAGAAGATGAAGAAAATGAAGATAACAATTCAACTTCAGAAAGTGAAGGCGATTTAGGATGTGGAGATGAAGCACAGATACCATTGGAATATAGGAAAACTGGAAGAAAGAAATTGGTTGGATCTAAGAGAAATACAAATAAGGTCAAACATGAGAGTGATGAGCCTGATGATGCTGATCTTGATCAAGGTAGCTCTGATTCTTCTGATGAGAATATGACATTGGAAGCGATGTTAACAGGCGATTTAGACGATTCGGATGATTCTTTGTCAGGAGACAATGATTGGAAGCCAAAGAAAGATAAGGCTGGTAAAAAAGAGAAGCTCACGAAAGCTAGGAAAAAACCCAAAGCAAAAACATCTATAGATAAAACTTCTCGTAAACCAATTAGTCAAACTCTTATCAACTTGATGCATATGAAGGATATAGATGAAGGAAGTGAAAGTGATGATAGCGAATGGGAGCCAGGTGTGCTTGTTTCAAAGAGTGCTCAGAATAAAACTAATGGATTTTCAGGTATATCAGTTGATGATATCACTGATGCTGTTGATGACGCTGCGGAGGATGATGATGATGATGATGATGAAACTCTACAATAAAACAAAAAGACATTTCATTAGTGTTATAAAATCTAGCGCATATCAGCGATGTTTCACGCCAGCAAATGCGATTTTTCGCCCTTGAAATTTGTCGCATTTTTTGTTCGCTGGTTTGGTGGGAGAA
>OZ025282.1:4927130-5324630 GCA_964019165.1 Mastigias papua | reverse complement strand
TGCCGAAACGTTTGAAGTGGTGTAATTTTATTTCTTCAATTCTCCCTATCTCATATATATATATATATATATATATATAATATATATATATATATATATATATATATATATATATATATATATATATATATATATATATATATATACATACATAATTCAATAGCCTTTCCACTAAAAGTTTTTAAAAATTCACGTAGACTTTCATAATAAAAACAACTGTTTAACGTTTCGCGTATAGCTTCATCAGAAAATTCTTACGTTTACTTTACAGAGCACACATATATACATAACCAAAATTGAATAAATACAAATGAAACACATAAATAGAAACAATACCTTAGAAAACTAATTAACGAACTTCACACCATCTGACTGGAGGCGTAAAAATTGCACTTAGAAGAAGAGAACAATAGAAGAATAGAAGTAGAAAGAGTAATAGGAGCTCTACCCCTGAGGATAGAGAGCAAGTACAAAGCACACAATGGATGTAGTAAAGAAAGGAAATGACAGAGTTTGAATGGAGAGATGCTGCCTGTATCTCCATACAGATACAGGAAATAAGTAAAAATGTAACGTAAAGAAAAAAGTTGAGTAGCACCTAGCAAAATAGCTATACTGAGGCACAATGCCGAAGACACAGAATAAACATAAATCGCGAAAGCCAGAAGAGGTGTAGGTAGAGTAGAGTGTAAGACAAGAGAACAAGAAAACTATACTAGCACAGAAATACCCAACTAAACATCCTATTCCTCAACCTGTTTAATATTAAGGCCCTGGGGCGCAAAATTTTCCAGCTTATATTGCCAGAAACTTTCGCGTTGCCTACCGTTCCCATTAAGTCTATCTATATTGAGAACACTCACATCTTTAAGGAATCCCTCATGCGCTCCTCCGGTAAAATGCCGGAAAAACTCTGCCTGAGGGACCCCCGAAGAACCACCACAAAACTTACGACCGCACGCCTTATAGTGGTTAAACCTATTCCTAAAAGGCGTGCACGTACTACCCACATACTGTACATCACAGACTCTAAACTTGTTAGAGTTAGGTATCAAATGATATTTTATGTTTCTAATCAATTTTGATAGGATTGTAGAAGGATTTCTATTCGTCATATTCATCGCATGCTTCTTCAACTTACTGGCCTTGATTTGGGATCCAGGAAGGAAAATGAGACATTACTTGCTGTGAATGCTCATGGAAGTTGTAGCAATAAACATCTGGAATGTCAGAATCCTTTCAAAGAACTGTTTATTTGGGCAGTACTGAACAATATGCAGAAAATGGCACTGTGTTTTTGGAAACGAGGAGAAGAGGCTATGGCAACGGCACTGGTCGCATGTAAATTGTATTCTGCAATGGCAAAATATGCAGAAAAAGGAGAAAGTAAAGATGACATAATTGATACTCTTAGACAGAATGGCGAGTACGTTTTCAACTGTTATGAAAATAAAACTTTCCTAATGTATGCGAAAGATCTTGACGATGTACGTTGTCCATGAAACATTTCTCCTAGATATCACATCAAACAGTCTGCCTGATCTAAACGTCATCCAGTCTAAGCTATGATGTATGGGAAAGTGATACATGAAAAAATTTACTTCTATAGAGAATTGTCTTATCAATGATGTATTGAATTGCCTCCCACATTACTATGAACTCGATTGATAATTAAGCTTATTATTCTAGTGAATTTCAACGGCTTGCTGTACAATTGCTGGACATTTGTTTCGTCAACAACAAAGACTACGCGACGACACTGCTCACTTATGAGTTAGAGAATTGGGGAAAAACAACCAATTTGAATCTAGCCTTTAATTCGGGTTACATTGAAGTTTTGACTCATTCATGCATTCAAGAATTATTAACAGATGTGTGGAATGGTGCGATGACGTTCAGAACACACGAAACAGTGAAAGCAAGTTTGATATTCATTGTTTTCGATTCTAATTGTTTCTAGCAATGTCCATGTAAATATTGATAATTTTCGTTTATTCGAAACACTTTCCTTGTCTATAGGTGATTCTTTGCTTGCTTCTTCCGCCGCTTGTTTTGTCTCTTGGTTTTCATGCCAGAAGGGAATTACGTAGCATGTTAGAAGACGAAAGTTATGAGTTGGTTGACGATCATGAAGAAGATGAAAAGGAAGCTACAGGTCGTGAAGTGAAAGAAGAAAATTATAATAGCAATAGACCAAGGTAATTGCATTATTCTTTTGGAGTCTTATCTCTAAGGTATTTTACGTAAGAGAGCAAATTAAGACGAAGACGATTATAAGTATTAATGAATATTGAATGAATGACGATGTGAAGCTATTCTGAACGAATCCAAAAGTAAATTACCCATATGATGGATGGATAACAGGTAAGATAAAGAACATGTTTTAAGATATTTCCAAAAGGAATGCTTGAAGATCCCATTGAGCCAAATCATGAATGAATCGTAACGGATTAATTGAGTAAACAATCTGTACTTAAGATTGATTAACTTTCATTGATTAGCATTTCTGAAATATATGATTAACATTTACTTATCAAATTATTGAATGCGAGTGTAGTCATCCCTGCATTATGCTGCAAAAGAACCGTATGGTGTTGTGTTTTTAAGGTTCGAGGGCAACATGGCCTACAATGTTTCTTTTGATGCCTCATCGCTTGTATCAGCTGTGGCTACAAGTCAAAGAGATGTGGAAAAAGTAAAAATAATGCCACTTAAAAGGTGGCAGAAGTTTGTTTCTTTCCATAGAGCACCAATAACAAAGTTTTGGACAAATGTTGTAAGTGGAGTTTACAATACTAGCATCCGTGATAATACGTCGATAATTATCTATTGCTTCTGAAACTTAATGAGAAGTTAATTGTTCCTTTTGACTGATTAATATCTTGTTCACTATTTTGAAATGATTTGGCAGCATAGAATTAATTTTGAAAAGTTCTGAAGAAGGGAAAACTTGCTCGTTGACACTTCTTTTCAGCGCTGAAATGCATACCAATGACCTCGTTCGTGCTATCCTGGATAAACCTTTCGTTAACAGATACTAAGGGATCATATTAGATCAATATGAAATAGCTTCAACGTCAGTTCAGAAGGTTTCTTGTCTTCACGCTTCTGGGAGGAATATTCAAGCTGCACCGTATTATCGAGTCGAGAAATCACGGTACAGAATCAGTGTAATGATCAAGAAACCTATAAAGCATAAAATATGAGAAGTGATAAGACTTACTCTAAAAATGAAATGGCTAAAGTCTGCTGATGATAAAATCAATGCTTATATTGAACTGAACTGGTTGATGCTGCCCTCTTTTTTGTTGGGGAGACTGTAAGCATGGTTGCCTATGGACTCTTCTATGGTTACTTCAATAGTCTAGAAGTAAAACTCCACATTTATGGAGAAGAATGGCTATATTTGCACATGTTGATATTGTAAGGACTCTTGAAAGCTGCATCGATGAGTCTCTGCGAAAGTGTGTCTTTGTAGATTTTGTTGCCTCTAAAGCCTGTTGCGCAAGGGGCGATTTTTGTCGCCAGCTGCAAAAACTGCTGCACTAGAAGACAAAAACCGCAGCCCTCGTCGACAAAAATCGCCCGTGTTTGATATTTCAAATCTGTCGCTGTTGACAAAAATCTCTTGTCTTTGACTACCACACACGAGTGATTTTTGTCGCCAAGGGCTGCGGTTTTGTCTTCTAGCACTGCAGTTTTTGTTGCTGGCGACAAAAGACGTCCCGTGTGCGGCAGGCGTAAGCATCTGTTTCCCAAACTTTGGGACTAGTTCTGTGCACACTCAAAAGCTATGTAACCACTCAATAGGGCATCAAGTGCTTCTTAAGCTTGATCCCCACTCTGAATCACTTCCTTTGTTTTCTTTTCCGGCAGCTTAAACTTAGCACAGGCTAGCACGTAGGATTCTTGTATATAATTTCAATTATAGAATTGAGATGAGATAAAGTCCATGGTCAAAGGTTTGACCATTGCCATATTTTACATTGTTATAGAGAGGAGAAGCCTACCATGTTGCCGGCAATTGTAAAACTGAGATTACTTAAGTTTAATTTTACTACATTTGCTGCAATAAAATTGGAGCTACTCTCTCTACTCTCTCTGCTACTACTTTTTGTAGCTACTCTCTCTAGCCTATAACAAGCGGAACTACAATGCAGAATGCAAAGATGCAGAAAGACCATTTTTCTTATATTTTCACATCACATAGCAACACGAAATAATGATTTGAATGTACAGATAGAGTAATTCTCTTGAAATTGCAACATTATTGCATATTAGGAAAAGTCCATTTTGAAATTTGTCGAGAAATGGAGTAAACTAATGCAGTGAAAAAAGTGGACTGAATGCACGAAGAAAGTTTGTAGCCCCCTACGCCCTTGGGCGCGGCCTATAGAATTAGCCTAAGCATAGCCCCTTTCTTAGCTTTTCAGACTTATGATTGGCTATTGCTATCTGCTGGCGGCTATTGTTGGAGTAAGACTTCTTTACTAGCTATGGGACAGTGTCACAGTTGGGAACAACTTGCATTTAGAGGGAGTCTGCTGTAATATACATTAAGTGATGAAATCTGTGGATCTGGAAAACTCTAGTAAAAACATTCATGAAAAGGATACGTCACCTGGATCACCTAAATTGCATAAATGATATTTTGACCTTTCTAAAGGCACTTACTTTTTGGTTAATTTTAGTGCATAACTTCTTGGTATTTGTCTCAAATGTCAGCTCTTTGTCATTTTTGCAACAAGAAGCTTAGCATCTTCTCTGTGCAAAATTATTTGCCCATTGGCGCTAAGACATAAGCTGTTGATGGTCTCTTTCCATAAGAACATTATTTTGAATTTCAAACGCGTCCCGTTTACTTCAAACTCAATGAGAAACCTTTGGGGATAATGGGTACATGCTTTGGAAAGCGCAGCCTGTTGATGAATTGTAGGACAAGGGCCTCGACGAGAATCATTTTGGAGATAATTTTTGTAACTTAATGGTAACTCCATTGAAAGACATGTTGCACGACGCAACGGCCGTATCACCAGTAAAGTTGCAGGTTTTAGATTCAAAATCCATACAAAATATGTCATTTCTGAAGACGTTAAACAGTAATGTCCCAGCTAATGATCCCTGAGGAGCTACAATAAAGGGACATATATTTAGGGGTATTATATGTTTACATACGTTTTAGTTCCAAAAGTTACTTATTTTGGACCTCCAATGACCAAATTGTAGTACTAAAAGCTCCTTAATAGTCCCTTAATTTTCGCTCCACATCTAGTCCTATAAAAATGGTACAGAAACAAGTAAAACATTTAAATTCTGAATTTTGCCTTTAAGTTTGGCTTTAGACTAAGCCAAGACCAAAAAAGAAGGTGGGAAAGAAGTTTTATAAATGTTAATTCATAATGTCAAGATGTAAATGCATAAATCATACTCAATGAAGCACTTTGACGCAAGCATAGCGAGAAATCTGAGAGTTTTTGCTGCAAATGAATGGAACCGACTTCCTAATTCTTGATTGCTTGCTGTTATAAAGTTTTTTTAATTGAAAGTTCCTTAGGAATCTTCCTTTAGCATAAGTTCTATATTTTGACATTCTACATTTAAGTTTCTTATAAAGTGTTTGCTTAGAAAAAAGCTTGTATGTGACCACGGGGAATGATATCATCAAAATAACATAGACACTGTTCCCACGCCTTGGAGAGATCTGACCTAGCCAAGTCAGACCTTCCTCATATAAAGACATTGAGCCAGTGTGATTTTCACACTTGTCTCGTGTATACACTCCAGCACGGGCTGGCTTTCATTCATCATCTGATTAAGACATAGATAGCTTATGGTCATTACTTTTGTTATTTGATTAGCAACTGCTATTTGATAGTATTAATCAATTCAGATGGTTGCTCATGATTATTGTTAATTTGCGATTATTTTCATTTATATAGTTTTACTCGACTGTGATTGAATTTATAGTTGTTTTTCATGCAATGATCTATTTCATATGTAAAATTCTTCCCTGTCTAGCTATCTTATCTGGTATTTTTGGTTTTGTTCGTGTACGTTCTCTTGGGGAAGTTCCATTCAAAGCTTTCACCCTCTGAGATCATTCTCATCATCTATGTCATCTCTTTAACCACAGAAGAAATTCGACAGGTAATTGTCTGTATATCTTAATTATTTTTCATTGGATTTAGTTGTTGAAAGGCAGCCAATTTAAATTCTACACACCGAATTTGTATACCAACACAGTTTGTTAACTAAAAATCAATTCCCCATGAATTTAGTGAGTTTATGTAATGTACTATTCACTAATATAACTTATGAATCTTTTTTATTCGAAAGAATGCACATTCTAATAGCGAGGGAGAGGAAAGGGACTTGTTGTGTGCGGCACAAAACGTCACCTAATAACCATTCTCTAAGCAAAAGGGACAACTTCAAATCAAAACAAAGAGTGCTAGTAAAAGTGCCACACAAAAAGAAGGAAATGTGGAGTATTACCATAAACACTATTATTAGTAAGATTTATTCTATGTGTTAGTCGTATAGAAACATCACTGGTGCCCAGGACATTAAGGCAGAAACTGATAGACTTTGTCATGCTATGAAAAATCAAATCATTATTAATGAGATCTTGTGGTTTGTAATTAGAAGAAGCCGCGAACCCAAAACGTAAATCAAAAGAGATTGTAAAATATATTGATGAATTGTTTGGAAATGCATTGCCTAATTAATTTGCAGTTTGTTGCTTAATATTGGAAGTAATTTAGAAGTAGTATGTAACTATCATATTTTCTTGCAGATTTTCGCGTCGGGTTCAGGGTCATTTAAAAATAACTTGCGCAAGTGGTCTCGATCAATGTCGAATTTGTGTGATGGCTCTGCAATAGTCCTGTTCTATGTTGGGTTAATCCTTCGTTTAAACCAATCAACGCTAACTGCTGGTCGCGTCGTTCTCGCAATTGATATTATGTTCTGGATAGTACGACTGCTCGAGATCTTTTCTGTGGACCGAAATTTGGGCTCCTATGTTGTCATCATTGGTAAGATGGTGAGTATAGAGATATTTGTCTAATGATTATTGTTATATAGTTATTGAACAGAACGCTACAATGCCTGTCAGAATAGTTGGAATTAGAATGCATTGCAGATCTTTGGAATATTTTGCTTCCCCTCTCCCCTGTGAAATAGTGTTGCTATAGTGTAAGTTTATTTTCTGTTTTAAGTCTTTGGTATTACAGTGCAGCAGTGTCTCATCTACAATAGTCAGCATTGTTTCTTGGGGGGAGGGGGATTAAGGGATCTGATTAAATTCAGGATATTTTACTAGGGATACCTTCTCAGTGAATAGATTGCATTTTCATTGCAATGATTTTAGGCCATTCACGACATTCTCGGCTGAAAGACCTTGCATATAATTTAAGGGAGGGGGTGTCATCTCTCGAAAACATTTATTCATTATACGAAACTACAATCTTAGACAGAATATAATGAGACTACCAACCCAACTTTAGGTAGAACTACCAAGTCCTTAACTACTGCTTGATACAACACTAGTTGACCCCCTCTCTCCCCTTTTGGATCAATGTTGAGTAGTAGAGAAACCACTCTATGTCATTTGGTGAACATTGAGTTAGGAGGGGGAGGGTGAAATGTGAAAGTAAAGCCAGTTAGTAGGAAAACTTCAGTTTCTCTCATAATTTTTGTTCAAGAATATAATTTGAAAGAAACTTGGACTACATAGATCTAAAAGTTAAGAAGCTCAAGGGCTACCTTGCCCAAATGAAACTCCTCCGCGAATAGGGATACAAAATGGTGAAAGTTAAGATTCAATGAATTTCTATGAAATAAAAAACTGCCTGAGCAGCCAGCCTCAGTACGGTAACTTGATAATTGTGCTCGGAAGCGCTGTATGTTTGGTACATTCAGGGACGCCTACGCTGGGGGGCAGGGGGGCAGCTACCCCTCCTGCCCTTTCCAAGGACTTAATTATTTCAGTGCAAAATTTTTATAATGTGCCCTCAATAGGAACCTTGCCCCCCCTGCCCTCGTTGTGGGCAGGCGTGCTTGGCTACATTGGCCTTTTAGCAACCACGCGCTAAACATTTTATTGTTACTCAAAATTGTAGCATTTCTGCTTATTTATGTTGCATTACTTACCGTTGTACTTCTTTTGTTGCTTTCATCTCATACCAATAATTTAATTTTTATGTTTGTTTGGCAGACAGTTGATATGGCATACTTTCTTTTCATCATGGCTATCTTCCTCCTTGCGTATGGTGTTGCTAGGCAAGCAATTTTGGACCCAAAAACTTCATTTTCTTGGAAGTCTGTTGCAGAAATATTTTTTGTTCCATATTTTCAAGTGTTTGGAGAACTCTTTATTGATAAACAGTATCTATTTAGCGGTAAGTATGCTTGTCGTGCTTTTGAATTTATGCAGCATATAACTGTAGGCAGCTGAAAGTTGACGTAGTATTGAATCTTTGATTCAATTTAGGTAACTTAGCGTTTGTTTTACTTGAAATAACATCTAAATAAATTTATAATAAATAAATAAATAAATAAATAAATAAATAAATAAATAATATTTATAAATAAATTTATCGGAGCAGTTTTGTAGTTGCTATTGTTGTTGTTCTTGCCATTACTATTGTTCTTTTTGATTGCTCCTAATAGTTCTTCATAAGTCCTCTACTTTGCTTTTACATTTCAATGTTCTCTCTTGCAGCAAGACTATTTCCGGATCTTGTGTTGCCTCAGCTCTGTTAATACCCTATCCAAGTGTTATCATGGTGTTAGTTTATTTGCATTTGATATCTTTTAGCCAATACGACGTATTTTGGCACTAAAAAGCATGACGATGTAGGTGAAACAGTCGTATCACTTCTCATGGCGTTTTATCTCCTCATCGCCAACATTCTTCTACTAAATCTTCTTATTGCGATTTTCAAGTAAGTCATAGTTTGCTTTCTTCTTCAGTGTGGCTTGAAAGAAATATATGCATCGTCAATGTCAGTATAACAGATATATTCTGTTGGGTTTGCACTCCTGTAAGTGACATTCCCGCTGTATAATTGCCACCCCTGAGGTAGATCTTACCTGGCTGAACAAGTCCATACTCCTGCTTTTGCAATGGTGCCGAAAAATTATTAGGGGAGTAGTCTAAAGTCAAGAACAGTTCGTTCACATTTTTTATTGATGAATTCTTATAGCTAAACAGACCGATAGAATTTAGTTCTATATAATAATTTTCATACTCTACAAGAAGCCTTCAACAGATTATTGCGATAATCTGCTGATGGTTTCCTGTAGAATATGGAACAAAGGAACAATGTTTGATACAATATATTGCTAGTTAATTATGCAAGATTAGTAAATATGCATGCTACTATGATATGGATTGCAGCAGAAAAACTGGGTGTTTCTGAAAGTTTCCTGTAGTCCAAAGGGCACGATCTTAAAGCATGACTCTACATGGCTCCATCCTAGATTCGGCCTTAGCGATGAGCCAAATATGGACTAGACAATCCATTTCTCATTTCGGCTATATTACACATTTTGGGTAACAACTATCAATTATTTTCTTTTGCACAGCAACACGTTTGTAGAAGTACGGGAAAACTCAACCTTGATATGGAATATCCAGCGGTACCACCTAATTTTGGAGTATATGGGAAAGCCAGCTCTTGTGCCACCATTTGCTTTTATCAGTCACATTTGGTCCGTCTCACGACATATCTATAAGAAGTGCAGAGGATGCGAATGCCATGGGAGACAAAAGAGAGGCTTCAGGAAAAGAAATGACAGATACCTCAGTGAGATTTCGATTTTTCTTTCTAGCTGTGAAATCAGATTTGAGCGTAATCAAAGTGCATAAATCTTTTAGTAATCGAAGTTTGTTTGACTCTTTATTTAGCAAATTTAAACCAAGTAATTTTGTTTTTTGGTATAAGACAGAGACGCAAGTTGGCTTTTTACGCCAGCCCTTAATGGCGTTAACTTTCCTGATGCGACGTTAAAAGTGCCGAGTTTTATAGTTTTTAGTCCATTTAGTACTGGCAAATCTAAGGGGCCTATTGGCAAGGGATAGTCAATTCGGGGGCTACTGTTACCATTTGTCCCAGCAGCGAGTGCAAGCGAGTGAGGAGCAAAAACAATAGCGGAATCAGTCCAGAAATAAGGAACAATTGTGTTTATGGAATAAATATTTTTCTCATAATGCATCCCAATAGGTACAGTTACCATCGCTTATTTCATATGTTCCGAAAGAAAGTAATTTTAGTAAAAGGTATCCAATCTGTATCAAAACTGTATAAAAAAGTGGAGCGGAATATAAACTTGAAGGGATAGAAGAAAAACCTAGGAGGAAAACAAAGCGAAATTAAGATTATTGGAATTAGGGGAAGAAAGTGAAGTTGATTTTAAAGATTATGACAATCTTGCTGAAAGAGATAACACCTATACAAGTGATGGGTTTCTTAAAATCGATGACTACAAATTTTACCAAATTGAAATCTGCTAAAGGTGTGTAAGTTAGTGCCCTGTCATATTCTCAATTTCGTACTTTTTTGAATGGCGGAAGACCAAATTTCTTCCCTGGCGTTTAAGGGTCGGCGTAAAAAGGGCCAACAAGGTAGTTTAGATCTATGGAAAACTATGTAATGACTTTACGGATAGTTTCTTTTAAGCTGATTCGTGCATCAGAGAGGGATGGATCATGTCATGCTACACAGCAATATGTTATAAACCAACCAATAGCAATAATGCATAGAGCATTGCAATCAGTTGGCAAATGGTGTGCTTTACTTACCTATTGGGCTTTTTGTGTAGGATTGTTCCTATCTTCTTCTGACAAAGAAGAGCTTTTGCGGTACGAAGAAGGGTGCGTAGTGCAACTGCTGAAAAAGCTGGAAGAGGATATGTCTTCAACGAGAGATAGGAGATTGGAGATCTTGCTTGACAGGTCTTACCATCTATTTTATGATTAATACATATGTGAACTGAAATCTTAAATGAAGGGTGTTAGACATTCTCCTTAAAGAGTTGTGATCTTAGCTTAGAGTCTTGCATGTGTGTTGGATGGACAGTACTACTTCGGGGTATTCGAGTGATTTAGATAAAGCAGAGGTAGAAAACAGAACGTGTGTAATTGTAATAGACAGCAGTGGCGTAATTGGAGATCTCTTAGCAACTCTTGTAAGATTATATTACCAGTGATAATACTCAAACTTTTAATTGGCAGTTGCCTCGTGAAAGAAATGGTATTCAGGAGACAATGCAGTCTTGCTTTGTTGAGAATAGCTTATGAGTGAAGAGTGCTAGATTCTAATTTTAAATAGGTTTTTTTATATTTCATAGAATTGATCAGCAGTCAGAGAAACTTAAAGAAGCAGAAAAAGACAAAGAACGACTAGCAGAGGAATTTTCCCTGAAATTTCAGCACTTTCAGGAACGATTTGAAGAATATTTTGAACATAAAATTGGAGAAATGACAAAAGATATCACGAAAGAAGTGTCTTTGCTGTCACTAAAGCTTAATAGGCGATTACTGTCTATTCCGGCATCCTTAGATGAAAAACGTAGTCAGATGTTAGATGGAGATCAATTATCTAATCAGAATAATGAAGTGTTCGAGAGAGCAGATGACGGAGGTGAAAGAGACTTTGTGGACAATGAAAACGCTGTTCTGGATGAAGCTAATGAACCTGGCTTTAATGCAGTGAAATTTGATGTTGACAGCATAATCGAAAGCATCCCTTCGATTTCACCCACATTACTAAAAGAGTCTCGGATGTCCCCGTACCCTGCATCTTGTGTGACCAGATTCCCAGTTCCAGACTGTTTTGTTTGTTGGACGGTACGGCAAATATCTATATATTGTTAGTGTATTTTAGTTTCATGATGGTTTGGCATCCTCCTGGTAGTTACGTGGCTCGAATTGTCTCATATTAGAATGCTAGCGATCGTAATCAAGAGTGTCATCCTCTGAATCTGAGAGACTATGAATGATGTTGAAGTTATGTGGTATATGACATTTGCTAGCAGAAATCATTCAGGGGGTATCCCAGCTTCCTCAAAGAGCGCCCAAATGTAGAAACTTTGAATGAAGTGCATGGTCGTCTCTATCTTGTATAATCCTCCTGTTGAATTTGATATCTTGGTGACTGAATTGTTTTTGAGAAATTGTTGCTGACATGAGGCTGATGCTAATCACTGATATAAACTGAAGCGTATAGAAAGTAATGTGTAATTGTGCATTACAGTAAAGGTTAGTCCCATATACGATGCCGTACGTTGGGGAGTGCCTCTAATAAAACACACTTATCTTGGAACGTCAACACCGTCAAGTTGGGTGACCAGTTCCATTCGTGTTGCCTTGTGGTACCCATTTGCTGCTGGGTGGATGGTGAGCAGGGATCTAGCCTGTTTCCCTAGGTGTGTCACGAGTCAAAGCCGTTAAGCACTAAGCCACTCGACCACTCGTCCAACAAATTGTACAATATAAAGCAGATATCATTCCTCTTGTGTCAAGCATTAATCGTTTCTTTATAACACTTGTATTTGTCTTTTTAGATCGATTATGTTGAGTACAACCCGCAGGAGTATACGTCATCAATGCTACAATCTTCACCCTGGATTGATTCAGAAGACCCAAGGTACACTATGCACAAACTATTGAAAGTGGTATTTTCTGTTGTTTGTGTCAAAGCTGGTAGTGTAGGTCTGTTCTATGTGCATGCAGATTTGCTTAGAAAGTGCAATATTTTTAGGCCTTATGGTAATTTCATCCAATTTCCAGATGTATTCTCACTGAAGCATCATTTTTGTCCTTATGGTATTGGTGAGCTTGCTCCCGTGCCAAGTAATTTTTATGAACTGGTTTACGCAGTACAGGCTTGATCTGTTCTACATGTTCAACTTTTATTAAGGATTTTCAATGACTCGTTGCACTTCAAACATAAGTTACTCCTATCTTTGAGGTAGCTGTACAGGATACATTTTATTCAAGCTGTGTTGTCGCTACTATTTATAAACCATTTATTTGAATCAGTCCTAAAACACATATAGAAGCAAGAAAGGGTGATTCAAGCAAATTGACCATGCCACTAGACCGCCACGTCAGAAAAACACAGAATCCAGTCATTATCCAAAAAAAGACTGAAGTCATGCTTTGGATTATTGAAATGTTCTAGGATATTGTTACCTTGTGAAAATAATCAGATCTTAAAATGTATTTTGTAATGAGGCACGCTCTTGCTAAAAGATGGACAAATTTTTGTTGAAATATTTTGTACAGACTTATTTCCTTAGTGTCTTGGTCCTATCTCATTAGCTGTTTCTGGATTGTAACCCTAAGAGACTCTTGCTTTATGATCACAGTAATTGGAACCTTTCGTATCTAGCAGAGATTGGTCTTGCAATCTCAGATCTTGTTGTTTATATAGAAATGTACGCACACGGTCTTAGCGAGGATTTAGTAAACTTTGTAGACCACCCAAGTAGCCAACAGCCATTTGGCTAGGTAGCATGGGGGACTTTTAAGGAAGAGCCTAGCTTTATTCTCAGTATTTGTATTTACTGTGGTTTCTGGATTGTAACCCCGAGAGACTCTTGCCTTAGTCAGTAGTACTGACAGCGATTAAAAATGTTGTTTCTTAACCTTACCTAAGAAAAGAGATCTCCTTCTTTATAGGGCGTGGCCTAGGCACTAAAAAAAGGCGTAGGCAAGAGCACACTTCCAAGCAAGTCGTGCTAGATCCGCCCCTGGTCTTCGAACTTTTTCTAGTTCTTCCGAAATTATTCCAACCCCCATTTATTAATCTAGAGGATTTCATCAGTGAAATTGGGTTTCTTCCCAGAGACTCTTTTCATTTACTTAGAGATCAATCAGAAAGTTATGTAATAATCGCTCCAGATATCACTACAATTTCCTTTACTTCCAGTTTATTCACACCTTCTTGAGTTGTTTCTCAGAATATTCGTGTCTTCTATTTTCTAATTCCTCCAGTTGTTCCGATCCTCCAATTACTAATTTCATAACATTTTCTAAAGCCCTCGTTTACTCCAACTCCCAATTATCCGTCGGTAGTCAGTAGTATGTCAGAATATTTCCTTTGATGTAGCTATGCCTCTATTCTATGTTCAACTACTGTCAATTTCCTGACGTATTTATATATACTTGACAGTGGATTGAAATTCCATTCAAAGGATGATGGCGTCAACAGGATCAGCAATTTCTTTCATTATGAAATAATCAATGGAAGGCCAAGGTTTTCCTGATTTTTTTCTTCTTTTAATATCGTAATAAGTAATTGAAAGTTCCAGTCCATCTTGTGCTGCAGAGAAAAACTTGGAATTAGTTATTAGCTGGTTTTTTTATCTTAAATACAAATACTTCCAACGGGCTGGCAGAATTTGATAACATATGGTCATTTGGGTGATATTCAATGTTGGTTGTGTATTTGTTGATTTGATGAACTACATTATTTCGCTTGCTTTTTATTTAATATGTACATTGTTCTTATTTAGAAACCCATTTGGACGAACTGGATTAACGGGACGAGGTCTGCTTGGTAGATGGGGTCCTAACCATGCTACAGAAGCAATCATCACAAGGTTTAAGCATTTTTTCATTAATCATTCTAATTTTCTTTGAGTTTACTTTCTTTCAGTCATGATATGTGTTAATTCCTGTGCTCTGGCAAGAGGTAACCCCATTGGCACAACACTACCCTCTGCGACACAATTATCGCTTTTTGCCGCATACCCAAGGGAAAAAGTGCTCTTTATTTTGTAATGTTACCCTGTAGAAACATGGAGAGGGATTACTTTTAGAATCATACTATCTGGTTTGCTAAAATGTCAAATGCTGCATCGGAACAATTAATCAACTAAGGTATTATGGCTGTGATATAGCTAGCTTGATTTTACCAGAATATTCAGAATTGAAAAAGTTTGTCAGAAGTACTGCTAATATTCCTTGGTTTTTAGATGGAAGAGGAAGTCAGATGGCAGCAACTTCAAAAGGGACAAGTGCATTCTTGAACTGTTGGCATTGAAGAATGAGGAAGAGTTTGTATTTCCTGGTGTAAGTACTAGCGCTTTCTGATGGTTAGATAAACTTAGCTGCTGATTAGTCTTCATATTATATTTGAAACAATGATGGACATTACTGTGTGATCATAGTCGGAATTAATGAACATAAATAGATGCTACCACATCCTTCTATTGTTTTGCTTGAACGTCACGGGGAAAAGATGCAGCTCGAAAGCCTAGCGTTGTTTACGCCATGTCTTTTGGTAAAGATATGGTTGGTTTATTCATTGAGTTTGAAGAAGTTGAAGGTATTGCAACTTGAATGAAAAATGTGAATAGATAGTATTCCATCTTCTCAAGTGGGCACCTATTGGAAAGCAACCCTGAGAACTGCATTTCCCAACTAACTGGCGAACCTAAAATTCAAATTTCCCTCTGGTGCTAACCATGGTGGCGCCTCATGGCTGCACCATTCTAAGGAAGGCATATAACTTCCAGACTTGGTTGATGCTTCGTACATTGATAACTTGACTCTATCACACTTGTAAATCTGAAAGCTCAATATTTGTCTCGAAAGCATTTGATTATAGTATGCTATGAGTGTAGGTAATATTCTGCCAAATCAAATTGTGTTAGTGCACCGATCTTTGGGGTGTCCTTGATTGGTCCCTCAGATATTCAAGGCTAAAAATCGTCCCTGGTTCTGAGCTAGAATGACACAAGAAAATGAGAATTGCTTTGTGCTATTGCAGCGTCCTATGACGAAATAACAAAAAGGGTAGCCCAGACCCCAAATGAACTAAAAGACTTCTCACTTTATAAACGCAGAATTCTTCTCTCATATTTCATAGCAACAAATTGCCAGAAATGGGGGAAACATTGTTGTTTCCTTCTTCTTTCAAAGACTTGTTCCACCGAAATGCATAAGGTTCACAATTTGAAACAAGTTAGCTTTCGATTTTCTCAGCAAGTATTGTCTTAAATTTTTTATTGCTATCTTCAGCTTTGTGAGAGCGAAAAAATAAAATCTTAAGTTTTCAGGCCTTCCAAGGTTGGCAGGTCTGTGATTACTAGGTTATATGCTCATCAATCCTGTCATTAAAGTATGGATTTTTCACACAGGGCTTGATATTATCAATGGAGCTTGTTCCGAAAGTTCTGTCTCAGATATTCAATTTGGAAGATGGTAATGATAAACAGCTATCACTTGAAAGTACTGAAGTTGGTAAAATGCTGGCCAATGGATTTGAGGTGGGTGCACTGTGTTAGGTTTTAAAGGATTTGCTTTTGTTGATTGTCGAAGTCCCCGATAACGCTTGGGGATAACATGAGTCGTTTGCAAGAGAAGATTTCGATGTTACAATTCCTGCTATTTTATAGTAGGATATTTATGGAGCTGTTATTTTCAAATAATTGTTTTTTATTTGTAGGTGTCTATAGAATTTGATGACTCAAGGAATACAGACAATGCTTGGCTTGAGACAAAAATTGTTAACTTTCACGATGAAGACGGTGACATAACAAGGAGCCTAAATCTGGTTTGACATATTGTTGTGCTACGAAAATAAGAGAGTTTTTAATCTAGTACTATAAATCCTCGATTAAGTGCCGGTTTCATATAAGCATCAATCTCAATGAAACAGGACATCTTCAACATTGAAATTTTGCGTTTATATGAGGTATGACAGGAACCTAACTTTTGATAAGCAAGGGAACACACTTCTGTTGAGGTGAACCACTGAACGGCTATTTTTAAGCAAAATGGTTTATTAACAATCATATTATTTGTAATCATAATGCCCAAAAATGGTACATTTTGATGCCAAAATCTGGCTCTTGGATCACGATGAGGAAGAGGATGAGCGAATCGATACGATGTAATTTTATGTTGAAGATGTGTATAAAGAGAGTATTCATTTTTAAAAAACATACAAAGTAATTTCCTGAAAGCGTCAAATTAAAAATCGCTAACATTTATCAAGTGCCGCATTGCTTAATCAGGCATTTTTGGTGTGAATGATATCTTATGTGCATAACAGTGATTCCTACTTGATTATTGCAGCATTGCTACTGATACAAAGTTTCTCAGCTCACGTCTTGTTCTGCTATTGTGCAACATGCGTAGTATGACCTTATATTTGTTGAAGGGTTTATATATACTGTGTTTCTGTAAACTTAAGCTGCTGCTTAATACTTTGTGTGGTGTGAAACTCTTTGACTTGGCTTTAATTCAGCCTATTTCCAGTTATTTTTTTAATTGGTTTATGCAAAACATTTCAGAAATTGTCCTTAATATTCCAATCGTATTAGCAAAGATCTATGTCAAGTGTTCCATAACAGCTCAATTTGTAGCACAGTATCAATATCCTCTCTAAAATGCCATACAAATTCTCAATGACAATTGACGTAGCCTATTTTCAAGGTCAGACTGCTTTATGTTGTCATCTAAAGTACCTTGGCCTACTCTCAGGTCAGCTTATTTTTGAAGGTTGACCTATATTCAAGGAATATGATAGATTTAAAATTGATGTAGATTTTTAACTTCTGTTGCAGAAGAATGTGGACTTATCGTGGATTGAAGTAGACAATGATTTACAAATGGGTAGAAAAGGAAAAGAATACCTGGCAAAAGTTGCAGAGAAAAGAGGTGCTCATTTCTAATCAGAAAGTTGTGTGTGAGCATATGTATATAAATATATGTGTGCATGTGTATATAAATATTTACATATATATATATATATATATATATATATATATATATATATATATATATATATATATATATATATATATATATATATATATATATATATATATATATATATATATATATATATATATATATATATATATATATATATATATATACACACACACACACATACTTGCATATGTATAAACATATATTTGTTGAAGCTAAACATATGAAGAATTGTAGTTGATTTATTAGGAGAACTGTTGCATTTCTTAGTAAAGATTTCTATGCAGTTTTAATACCATGTGGTATTTTTAAAACTTTTCAATAATATTTGATAACTCCAAGGTAGCCATTTTCTATCATTTTAACTAATACTAAACACTTGAGGAAAGTCAGAAATTTCTCAAATTTCAAATGTTTCACTTCAATTTTCATACTTGATAGTGCCTTTTACTGTTAGCCTATTCATCCTCTTTTTCATTGTATTTTCACAGTAATTGTATTTTTAAAGCACCTTGCTTATATTTGTTAAGTAACTCAATTTTAGAGGAACCCTATAATGATAATTTGTAGAAAAAATATGCAACGGAAATTCAGTTTGGCATTTGCATAGAGAATATAAGGTAGTTGCTTATGGGAGGTGTCATTTTATGGTTAGAATTTGATCTATCAATATTATCTCTCCCCTAAACATATACATTGCTACACAATTAACAAAGCACTGAAGATTTGAGGTTAGGCTCCATATATGTACTTGAAGCATTGCTAGACAATCAACACTAAACAATTTTCAATGGACAATTTTCAGATTGTGAGAACATATTCAAAGTGTTTATTTAGAATCCATAAGAATTTCAATGGAAAACAGACAGCATTACTGTTGTATGCTGGCTGAGTATTTTAGTGATGCCAAAGGATTTAAATTAGTTAACTGTAAGTTCCTTTCACAACTACATCAAAGGAATAGATTTAGAGATGACATACTGGTGAATGCAGCAGAACGAGTTCCTCAAAAATTAGAGACTGAAAGGTTACTTTTCACATTGGATTTGTTCAATAGAGTGTTCTGTATTAAAAGAAATAATTCATAACTAATAGAGGTCTTTATTGATGTTTTCATTCTTATAGTATCTGATATCTTGTTCAAAGAAAATATCTGCTTCTATCAGCTTCTATTTATCTTCAAATTTTATTTGATATCAAATTTCTTGAGGAATCAAACTTGGTATAATATAGCTGGGTCAATTTCATAAGAACAAATTGAGGTAAGAAAGCATCAAACATCTGGAATTAATCTAACCAATCATTTGTCTCTGTTTCTATAAATTCTTTCAGAAACATGGGAGTTTTTCTCTATCAAAATCTCTACCTCGTTTTAATTCCTCAGCCTGTTTGAAATGGACAATCAAGATCTGAGTAGGCTGAGAACCATACTTATTTCAAATTTAATTTCAGCACTTACCAAGCAGCTTTTGAGAAATACATCAAGATTTTCTTTTGTCTAAAGTCAAACAGCATTTACAAAGTTCAAACTGTACCTATCAGAATTATAAAAAACCTAGCATTCAATTACATTAACAAACATTTTTTGTATGAAATGCTATATATTAAATACTAATTTCAGTTGATCAAATTTTCTTCCTTTTCCCCTTCAAACATATTTACAGTGTTGGCTTCACTGTTATGTGGATTTACACTATCATTCACTATACTAACATCACAATCAAACCTTTGTTCTTGTACAAAAGCCATGTTTTGTGTATCTTTCTGGTAAGGCATTCTAATGTCTTGAGAAAGGTCATTGGACTGACTGCTATTTGTGATACCTTCATAAAGCATTTCCTTTTGCCTAGAACCTTCTGCTCTAATGTCTAGTTCATTTAATTTCTCTGATAAAATTTCACTGTTGCTTGTAAGATCTCCTTTTGTTTCATTAACTTCCACATCCTCTACTGCAGATGCAATATTTGCATTCAGTTGAGCATTTCCTTCCTGTGAACCTATTGCTTTAATTTTGATATTCCTAGAACATTCTGTTTCACTTCTGGCAATGAAATCAACAGTACTATCTGTTTTTGCTACAAATTCTAGTTCTTCATGTTCATTTTCTTGCTGACTGTCATTCTGAGCTAATTGCTTTTCTCTGTATTCTGCAACTCCAAGATTATGTTCCAATTCACTAGTCAATAATCTCTCATGGCCTTCTGAAATACTTTCACTACACATAAATGCATCTGGATTACTATAATAGCTTGGTAATATTTCTGCAGGCCCATTTCTTTCATCCATATGTTTTTGCACTTCATATTCCATTTCCATCATCTGTCTTTCTTTCAACATTTTGACAGTTTCAATGGTGGCTAAAGAAAAGAAATCAGCAATGTACCAAAATAATATCACTTATGCTAATTTTTTAAAACTGGCATAGTAAATCCACATATTGGTGTAATTTAATCTCAGGTAAAACAATGGAAGCACTACACACTGAAATATTTTTAAAACAGTTTGGATGTCCTCGCCTTTTCAACATGGTTTTTCTATTGATACGCTCTTAATTACAAAATCTATAAGAGCACGCAAACAAGCACAAAGAGCAATGTTTTCAAATGTCCACATAAAAACCAGAGAACAAACCTTGAACAGCTTCAGGATATTTTTCTTTCATCTTTTCTTTTAATGACCTAAAAGTACAAAAGCACATAAATAGCTGCATATAATATCTTGATGCAGACATTAAAAATTATATAAACAATAAAATGGACACATAGCAGATGATCCACTGTGGCTCTAGAAATCAGAAATATGGAAAAGTCAAATGACTGACAACTGGAAGCCTGGAAGTTATGAATGAATACCTGAGCCTCCGGAAAATCTGCTCCAAATCGCTCTTCAAGGAGGAAAGAAGTTGTACATGTGACTGGTACTGCTTCTGTAACTCAATAAACGTGGATTCTGACAAGAGATTGAAGTGTCGAAGCATCTCATTGGTTTCTTCAAACTTCCTTAGCCTAAAATATTACAATGGCAATTGCAATCTAAAATATTTCTAACAAAAATATATTCAGAAAGATGTTGGTTAATAACTCAAAAGTATGCATTGAAACTACAGTTATAGTCAACCATTAGAAATCTCTTTGTAGACTAGCTTGGACTTAGATGCTTTAGTGCTACTTTGGTCACATTGATATATATATATATACTGATGAAGGCTTGTGCCGAAATGTTTTAAAAGTTGGAATTTTTTCTTGAGGGTCTATTTATGTCTTTAAAAATTTCTTTATGATTGGAGCTATTTGAGTGTTTATATATATATATATAAATATATATATATATATATATATATATATATATATATATATATATATATATATATATATATATATATATATATATATATATATATATATATATATATATATATATATATATATATATATATATACATATAAGTTATACAAGAATGACTTGTTCACAAAGCTATATCTTTTTTGGTAATGCATAGTTTTGTATAGATATACAATCTTTTCATGTTGGATTTTGTCTTGATAGTATGGTGCCTATATGTCTGTGATACCTATTGCCACTGTAATATTATAAAAATTTATGCAACATATCCCAGAAATTCCCTTACCACACATACACAACTGTAATGCAGCTAGAAGGCAACTTAAATCACATGATAGCAACATGCCCATGGAGATTAAAACCCCGAAGAGATATATTTATCTACAGATGCTTTCCTTATAATCTATAACAGTCACTGTCGTAGTACAATAGAATGATTCAGGTTTATTGCAATTCCTTACGTTTGTCTTTGTGTTGATGTTATTTCATTCACATCTCTTTCTGAAACAATGTTAATCCAAGCCGTTTGAAAATCAAGTCCTGGGGTTTTCAATGAGCCCCCTTTCATCTTTGAGGGAATATCTCTGTGGCGCACAATAGGCTTTCGTTGATTTTCTCTACTTTCTTTCTTCCTTGTTTCTATTTCTTTCATTTTAATGTCCTTAGACTTAGTAGAAACCATTGGCTCAACGTCCGATACTGCCCTTCTTCTAGTTGTTGGCTCACTTGTATTATTGTCAGTATCATCTCCTTTTGCTACTTCAAGGAGAGTTCGTCTTCTCACCTCATTTCTGTCCCTCCTTATTACTCTGCTACCGCCAGTATTTATAATCATTTTGACTGCTTGAATTTGACCCAGGAAGCTTAGTAGTCCTGAATCAGGTTGAAAGGAGGTAATTTCCATCACAGAAGAAAGTGTTGTTATTGAAACTGAGGCTGCCTCTTGGAGGCGGGAATAGTAATAGTTCATTTCATTGACGTCATTTGTCCACATGCGTTTTCAGATTTAGACTTCAGTAGGGGTACTATTATCCAAAGGACCTCATTTATGTTTATGGTATGTGTCAAATTGTGTGCAACAGACATTGCCAATGGAGGATACTGCGCCTGTTTATCAGAGGCACGTGAGGCCAAGTTCAACGGCAAGGTTACTCTTGGCCTAGAAGTGTCCTATAGAAGTTAGCCGATATAAATATAATAAAGAGATGGGAAAGGAAGGCAAGACTAAAGGAAGAGACAAGAGAACAAGAGCAAAAATGACTTCAGGGGTGAATTGTGGAAAGAAAAGAATCGGTGCATCATCTTCGATATGGCAGGTTATGAACACAGAGCAGCGAAGGTCTACTCTGCAAGATGACGTCCAGTGTCCCATTTGTAGTAAATCTGTGAAACACAGTAGAATTAACAAACATTTGGACAATAATTGTGATGAAAATTTTGCAAAGGAGGGGCATTGCACATTGTCCTCAATTGACCATAATGATGCTTCCAAGGGAACAGAGGCAAGTAAGGTTGTCATCATTATTGATGATGATGATACAGGTGGTAGTGATGGTGGGAAGGGTGCTGTTGGTGTGTCTGATAGTGGCAGTTATAATTCAGGAGAGCAAGGGATACATGCAGTTAATGAAGTAGCTGAAACAGACTGTGATAGCACGTTGGATGGGCTGGTTTTAGTACTAGAGAGTGAAATGGCAAAAGTTGACCCTGAGCTGTTAAAATTTAGAGGATGTTTTAACCCATTCAAAGGTGCATTAAATTGTGGAATTGATATAGAAGAGCTTAAGAGAGAAGAAAGCTTCTGTAGCAATGATGACCTTTTATTACATTCAAGGAGTGAATCACTGTGCACTTTAAATGAAAGCAATCACCCATGTGGCAGAACTTGTCCAACTTCACCAATGTCAGACATTAGTTTAGAAAGAGATGTTGGTAGTAACAAGGATGACAAAACCCCTCTCATCATGAATGAAAATAGTGGAGAGAATGAATCATTTGAAGATGGCCCATTGGTTGCAATGGATGATGGAGATGTATTATCTGAAACTATGGATGAAACAAAGTATGAGCCATATTATTGGGCAAATTTTAAGTTTGTAATTAGCAATGTGGTATCTGATGAAAGTAATGCACACTTATTTAATGGTGATGATTTGAAAGTATTGGATAAGTTCAAGTCATTACATGAAACAGCACAGCAGTTGTATGTGCGACTTTTTCTGAGAAAGAATGTATGGCTGCTTGTTGACAAATTGAATTATCCAAAAATTGGTGAAGACCTCAAGCCCATTTGTTCTGATTTAATCAACAAAGGTAATGTATTGCTTTTTGGGATTGTTTGAAGTTAAGAGTGATATAAATTGTTGCCAGAAGGCAGGCCTTGCCCAGAATGGCACTAGATTAGGTGTGAGTGTCTAAACTGCTCCTAAACTTAAGTATGGAGCATAATATGTCAAGCTCCCAAATTCTTGAAGTTGGGGTATACATTCTTAGAAAGGGTGCATAACAGAGCACCTAAGGGGTCACGAGTTCAAATCCTGCGTGGGTCAGTTATTTTTTCACATTTTCACATTTTCCTGTCTCCTACCATATATTCTTGATTATAGGTTGAATTTTTAATTCATACTTTGAGCATTAAAGTCATGGGGTCAACTTATAGTTGAATAGGTTACTTGTACACATTTTTCACACTATCTTGAATGCTAAATTCTGATTGTTTTTGTTGCAACATTTCCTATATAAATGGTATCTGTGTCAATTTCGGACTTCTGTCAACAAAGAATTACCTATTTGAAATGCAGATTTTACAGTATATAGCTGTCCTTATTTTGTTTGCATTGTCATTTTATTATGCTTCTTTCATCGCATCTATGCAACTGGTAGAAATCTTACCAGAACTCAAAAACAAGGCAGCATCAGTTTGTAGTATATGTATGTTAAATGGCAACAAATCTACATGGTGACAGAATATAAGTATGGAATGCAACAAACCCTTTGATGATTTTCTTATTTTTCTCATGTACTGGCTCAAAATCTGAATCTCTGGGGTTGACTTATATTTGGGAATTTGTAAAATTAAAAATTTTTCTCTCCATTCTGGGTGTCAACTTATTGTCAAAGTAGACTTATATTCGAGTATATATGGTAAATCCTGTTGTCTCTACAAAGATTGGAATGTTCAAAATTCATGTGACATAAATGCTGATTTTCTTTATCCTTTCTTTAATTTCCTTCTATCTTTCCATTACTTTATCTCCCACAATTTTGAAGTCACTCTGTGGCATGGAACATATTAGTGTAACTTGCTATTTAATTTCCCAGGATTTCTTGTTGACAAGAATTCTCTTGATGACATCCAGGAAGTACTTAGCTTGATGTCGGCCCCAGAAGTTCGTTCTCTTGCACAGTCATTTCATCTGTTCAAGAATGAAAAAGGTGAGAAGCTGTCAAAGAAAAAAGATCTCAGCAATGCAATTATCAACCTTGGAAATAGCCAAAAGAGTGTTATTTCTTTTTTCTCCCCAAAGTCAAAACATTCGATGAAAAGTTCCATCTTGCAAAAGTAAGTTTTCTTTTGACATTTCTGATAGTTCAATTTCATGTTATTTGTTGCCATCTGAATTTATTTGCTGGACATTCTTTTTGGAATTATTGGAGCCTGATTGGAATATTTTAATGAAGAGTCCATTGCCATGAAGCTATATAATTTCAAAATGAGGAGAATCTTATGTGGTTGTCAGCAGTGGTATTTGCATTACACTAGAGCCAAACTAAGAACAATGTATTATTGGGCCTCTTCACAGGGGATTCTAAGTGGATTAGAATTCCTTATTGGAAGCACCAACTGAACAACTCCTACAAAATGCCAACAGTCATAGTGTATGATCTGGTTACTTTTGAAGGAAGTGGGTACTGAAATGGCTGTTAAACGTACTTGTGGATGTACACCATCCCACAGCATAAATAGAGACACCTGAGTTGCAGTCCCATTATAGAAGGGGAGCATTGGGAGGCACCATACCCCACTGGAAAAAGACTTTGTCATCAACATTTGTCCTTAAGTGGCAGGTCCTATGATTTTTCACTAAATAATGCAGCTTATCTGCACATATTGCAACTTTCACAGATTTCCCCAATAGGTATCTAGCATATTGTTGACAATTTTCAGGTATATTGAAGAGGCATTAGCTGTGGTATCAGAAACCACACTTAGTTAGGAGTGCCATGCCCACATTGTCAACAACTTTCTGTGTCACACCCCCTCCCATAAGCATCATCTTTGAGATGGCCTTGCTGAGTTGAGATATCCTGTCAAAAGTTGGAAACATTTATATGTATTACTTAATATAGCTATCAGCTTCTTGCTCTCATGCATAAGATTGTTCATGGGACCAATTACTAAGTATGAATTATTTGTTCAAGGAAAATTTGTTGCCAAATTTCCTCTACAATTTTTTTCTTGGTTTATTGTATGGTGTTTGATTACCAATGGGAGAGTTATTCCTTGTAGAAGTTTAGTCACAGTTTTCTAGATTGTATCCTTGGTTTCCATATTCCTACTACTTACTTGCTACTATCTGTTTTAGGGCAAAAGCATTTCTGGGTGACTGTGTAAAGATATCTCACATTCCAAGGGATGTATTTAATCGATGTTTCAGTTTGTTCTCATTGGCAAATTATTCTTACAATGATGATGATAATGGCAAGTCAACCCTGATGTATGCATCATTTTTGTCAAGTTTTGTCATTTTTTGTGAGAATTTATCCAATATAACAAGAAATGAATTAAAATATTATATATATTATGTTTATGATACTGATGGCAAAAGCAAACATGGGATATGAAGGTGGACTAGGCATTTTGAGGGCTTAATGGGAGATGTATATATTTCAGATGCTCATGCATCTTTGGCCATAAGTAGAAAAATAGATTGTTGACAAAGTTGTTGTGGTGAGTGTTGTGTGTTTTGATACCTTTATTGTGGGTATATTTGTCTTGGTGTTACGTCTTAAATTCTGTAGCCAGTTTTGGTTTGTTTTGTATTAGATCTTTGTGTTTAATTGTTTTTCAAAGATTCAGAATTCTGCAAATAAACAAAGGAGACTTGGTTTTTCCGTCTTTTGCAATCAAAAGAACTCTAAAAATATTTAGTTCAAGAAGTGACAGCATCAAGTATGCAAATGCAGTTCTGTTGGAAGAGGAATTTCAAAGTGCAATGGAAAATAAAGATTTTGATTTGGCATTGAGTGTTTACAGAACTGCAAAATTGGATGTAGACGTCCTTTGTCAAAAACTTAAAAGACCTTTAGAGAAATCTACGGTTAGTAGTCCTTTATAGAACAGTAGGGTTCTAACTTCCCTATGAAAGTCCTTACATAGTCGGTTTTAGTATAATCTCAATTAGTTAAATATAGATATGTTCGTGAAAAGTCTGTTGGTACTACAGAACTTCACTATAGCAGGAAAAAGCGGGAACATTCTTTAAGCATACTGAAAGCTTTTTTCGTCCGACACTCTGACTGAAGATATATATGTTTGACCTTTCTTTATATACTTTCTGTATATGGTAAAACTAAACTCTGGCATTTGCTATTCAGATTTGGTCTGCTTCATTGCCAATTCAGCTACGAAGATTTTCATCTGAATGGGTGCTTGTTCGTGTATGTATCAAAGCAGTGGAGGCTCTTGAGAAGAAAAGCCTGTATCTTGAAGCTGCTGAGTTGTTGAAACTGCTACTCAGCCAAGTAACGTATTGTTTAAGAGCCAGAGGTTCCTTGTGGGATAGACTAGCAATTGATACAGAGAGGTACCTCAAGGATCAAAGCAAGGTAACGAAATACTTGATGATTGTAACATAAGTCCTTCTTGCAATACCTGGTTCATTGGGTGGCACTCCTGTTCCATTTGTTGCCTTTGAGTGACACGGGGTTATTATTCATCAATAATCATCGTCTTATTTACTAGATTATGGACTCCATATTTCATTTCTCCTTAGTGTCATATTCCTTTCATTATTGCATCCTCTGTATTGCTATGGGTGAGTGGCCAAGTGGTTAGAGCGTTTGACTGCTGAGCAGAACACCGATGGTTCGAGCCGAACTCTCGAATCTTAGTTGGGATGCTCGCTCACTGTCCACCCAGCAGCAAATGGGTACCTGGTGGTACCACTGGGGAAGTTCAAGGCTGCAAGGAAAGGAACTGGCCACCCTACCTCACTATGCCGACTGCTCAGGATAAGTTTCCCTCTAACGGGCACTCCCCCAACGTACGGAGTCGTACGTGGGACTCACCTTCACCTGTATTGGTATTTGCCTTATTCCATCTGTCAACCCATCTCATGTTCTTGTCAATTGTGCCATCCGTTGTCTCCAGTGTTAATTCCTCCTTCTTCCACGTGCCCTTTGTATCCGAACCTCTGCGCTAAACAGTAGCAGTTGTTTGGTCAGTAGTCCATACGCCACATTTTTACTAGTTATGCGTTGCTGAGGCAACACTATTTCTGGAGTTTACAGCAACTATATTTCCTATTTTGATTACTTAACGCTGTAGTAGGATACTTGCGTTTATTTGCTTGCTATAGTGTCACATTGTCGATATATCTAATATGAAGATTAGCCCGTCCATCATAAAGCTCAATGACTCCTGTCTTTCTTGTGCTTATTTTGAGCTAAGATCTTGCCAATCCTATTTTCCATTTATGATTTACGTGTGGTTACCTTTAGTTCACATGTTTTAAATCCCTTTAGCTATTCGTCATCTACCATTTGCTTGTGGTTATCATATTTTCATATAAAATCACTTGCTCTGCAAGTCATCGACGGCCTTGGCCAACATCATCACTTAATCTTTCAAGATACATTCTCATGGAAGCTCTTACTTGCATTATACAGATTTTATTCTTGCATCATTAAGTCAAACCGCGCTGAAAGATGGTTACTCAAATGGATGGTTTATTTTTTCAATAGAAACGCAACTTAGTTTTCATGTTTCTTTACTTTTACAGGCTCTTGAGTATATCAAAACTGCTCTTGTTGATCCTTGGGTGAGGACTGGAATGAGACTGAATCTTGTTCAAAGGGCGAAGAGAATTTGTTGTGCTGGAAAAAACAAGCATCTATTACACCTATTGTCAGAATTCGAAGTAGAACATTTAGAAGAAAACAGAGAGGTATGGTGTAGAAAATACCCAGGCCCTATCCATCGTTGTTTTTCCCGGCTATTTTCTTGCGTCAGATCGGTAGCCTTCTCTGATTTGAACTGAAGGATACTTAATGATCAAAAACTGAACAAATCACTTATCTGTTCATGTCTAATTTTGGACCTCTATTTTACCTGCTTATGGACTGGGGTTAGAGCTAGGCACGGAGAAACGTCTAGGGGCCAACCTAGGACTATTAAGCAAAATGAGCTACTTAGGTGAATAGTCTAGCATACCCGCTAAATGTTTGAGAGCTCTATCAGGTCTATTTTCTCTTAACCTAATTGACCAATCATGATGCAGGACTCTGACCATATATGCTAAGACTCAGCCCATTTTGCATGATGATTGGTCAGTTCGGTTGGTAGAAAATAGACTTGATCAGGGTTCACAAACATTTGGCGGCTATGCTTAATAGTATATTGGTACTGTAAAACTTCACTATTGCACGAAAGAGCGGGAACATTCTTTAGCATATTGAAAGCACTTTTTTCGTCCGACACTCACCAGACGGATCCAACGTTTCATACTCTGATGAGAGTCGGACGAAAAAGTTCTTTGAGTGTGCTAATGAATGTGCCCGCTCTTTCTTGCAATAGTGAAAATGAACTTACTTACAAGTACCAATTTAATATTCCTTGCGCATGTTAATTTTATCACATTTCTTGAAGTGTTAATGTAACACCTGGAACTCTTTGATTACAAAGCGGTAAGGCCTTTTGATTACAACTTTATACTTCCCAGAATCAGAATTGTTTGATTGCCATTACCGGGCCGGTTTATTAAATCTTTGGGATATTTTGTTGTTCTAGATATGTGGCTAGACTTTCTGATTTTTGGTTATTAGAACACTGCGGTTTCTTTCATTTAGGTGACAATTTCTGCTCCAATATTTTTGGACACATCATCAAGTCACCGGGCCATATTTTTATTAAATGAAGTTGAGAGGTCAGATGATCCCGCTGACCAGTCATATTCTGTCGTTGAAGAGTATGCGTTGTCCCATTACAAAGAGAATGGTTACCCCAATGGTGTTCACGCGGAAGGATCTTCATACACGTTTATATTTTCATTGATCTTCTGGGATATAATTTTCATGAATGTGGATGATGTGTTTCTTGGACCATATCAGGTATATATCAATGCGTTATATTCAAATAGGGCATCTTATTTTCATTAAACTGATGTCTTTTTTGCCCTTCACTTCTCTGCCATTTTGTTGTGTGAGGAACTTCACTTCAGTTGCATTGAATAGATTGCAGCATAACAATTTTGCTTGGAAATTTGGTATTATGTTATTACTTTCAGCAAGATAAAATACAGTAAATCCCCGCATATAAGAACCTTCAAAAATAAGAACCAACAGCCTGTTTTCCCTGATTTATGCACCTTTTAAATAAGAACCTTTTCCAGCCTGATAAAATAACAGGTTCTTATTTAAAAGGTGCATAAATCAGGAAAAACAGGCTGTTGATTCTTATTTTTGATATTAAGACTGGAAGACTGGAATTAGAGATGAGAAAGTTTCCCAAGTTCAATTGAAATAGTTGAATTTTTTGTTGGTGCCTTCGAAAAGGTTTAAAATGAACCTTCTTATAAGAACCTTTATACCCTGATGGTCATCTAAGCACCACTTAAATAAGAACCCAATTCAGCCTGAACCTCAAAAATTTAGGTTCTTATATGCGGGGATTTACTGTATGCAAAGCAGAGAGTTATTCACTTGACTGTTGACACTTGGTGTATATCTCTGCATTATATTGAAAGTGTACCACAAACATGGGTGACTAGCCGAGTAGTAGATGCACCCATCTACCTTACGGAAAATACATCGTCACAGACATCTCTTGGGCTATTGATTGATGCTCACGGATCCCCCAACTAACAGTAAATGAGTGCACCTGATAGAAACGCTGGGGGATTAAGGCGGCGAGAAAGGGACTACCCATACTACATCACATACCCGATGGCACAAGTTTTCTTCTCATGTGAATTGAATATTCCAGCTATCATAGGACTTGGTTTAGTATTACCGCCCGAATAATGATTTATCAAGACTTTCAGTAAGATTCCCAGAATTTGAACTCTGCAAGCGTACAAATAAATTGACAATTTGATTGGAAAATTCTTTCATTTCCTTTAGGTTACGGATCAATATACTAAGCTTTTAGTAGTATTGGTTTTCGTGGTTCGCGTTTTCAATTCTCATAACTTATTAATGAGTTTTACGGAAGTTCCAAATCTTTTTGTTGTGTTTTTAAAAGGCGTGTCCTCTGGATTTGTACAATGATCAGTTTTTTGAGACAAGAAGGAAGGCAATTGAAGGGAAATTACAGGAAATTCGTAACTCTACAATTGAGGTAAAAGTCTTATTGCAATAAAAACTGTCTTACAAGATTTGATTATTTAATATATTATATTATTAGGGCTTTTATTTTAGAATGTTTTTCTTGCTGTCTTTATTCCTTTTTTGGTATGATTACATGCATCGAGTTTTGCTGAATGAATGATTTGTGGATCGATCGAATCAATGCTTGACCGACTGATGGACTGGTTGATTGATTGATTGAATTTATTGATTCATTATGATGGGACGTATTATGTTGTGTTTTTAGGATTTACAGAATGATGTAAAAGAATCATGGTTGAAGCATAAAGGCAACGTTTGTGTGGGATGTAATTGGAATATCTTTGATGATGTGGAGCAAGTTATGGTAATGTATTTTGTAAAGCAATAATTTTTCTTCTTTCTTCGTACAGATGATAAAATCTTAAAGGTTTATGACGGTAGTCTGAATTTAAAGTATTTTTGATATTGAGTCAAGTGCTTTATACATTCGAGAATTGCCTCTCTGGATTTATTTTACCTTGTGTTTTTATTCCAGGACGTTATTTTGTGCTTGAAGATCCCATTAATTGCAGGAATTTGCGAATTATTTTCTAAAGATTATAGAAATAGATGCAGTGGAATGCCTGATCTTCTTTTGTGGAATCCTTCTACCGCAAGGTGTAAGGTATTGCCGTTATCGTATTGCTTTATTTTCTGTTTATACTTTTATGTCTATTATCTTTTATTTGTTGTTTGTTTGTATGGATGAAATAGTCAATCGTTCAGGTGCACTCTAAGGCCAGAAATCAGCTAGTCAGCTAGCTGTCCTGCCAGAAAGTTAAGCAAAAGAAGTTTCATAAGTTATCATAGTTAAATCTTCATTCTATCATTTTATCAATCGATTACTCCTCTAGCTAGTTATGTCCTCTTTTATATAATTGTTTATTCAAAGAGTCAATCAATAGTATATCAAATCAGTCAGTCAATCAACTGCTAAGCAAGAAGAAGCACTCAATTGAGTAATCAGTTGCTCTATTATCCCATAACTTAATCGTTTATTCAGCTCCTCATCTATTCTGCGTCTTTCAGTAATTCTTGTCAGTTAGTTACTCAAACAGTCAATTGATGGAATCGCTTATCGAATCAACTGTCTTTGATCAGTGATCCAACCAAACCTACCCATCAACGCATACATTGGATTTCAATCACGTTTTGTTATTTCAGGCAGTTGAAGTTAAAGGGCCTGGTGATAGACTATCCAACAAGCAGATCATTTGGCTTAACATTCTTACGTCACTTGGGATGGATGCTGAAGTCTGTCATGTGAAAGGTGTGCACTCTAATATCATATTCTTTTCTTTTCTTGGCAGCCCTATACCGTAATGACTCGACGAAACCCGGGGGTCTTATTTGTCAGAAACGATTTTGCGGGTGGGGGCCTCTTCGAGGGGAGCTTACTCGAGGGGAGGGCTTATTAAAGTTAGAGCTCCTCAGGTCTACCAAAGACAATATCTTATATCATTTTTGAATAAAAATAATTTGATTAATGTAAATCGAGGTGGGATCAAGGAGGAGAAAGTTGTTAGAGAGACTTGTTCGCGTCAAATATTAACCAGAATAAGCAGGCCAATAGCTGAATTTTCTATTGTCGTTGCTTTTAACTTGTATTATAGTAAGCGCAGATAGTCCCCATGGGAGCTTATTCGAAGGTGGGGGCTGATTTGTCAGAAAAAATCTTGGGGTTGGGAGCTTATATGAGGGGGACATAATCGAAGGTGGGGGGTTATCCGAATCATTGCGGTAGTTTGTATTTTTCTTCTTGTCAATAATTTCCGTTTTACGCCCAGAGCCTTCCTGTTTTTTTGTAATTATGCGAGCTTAATTGCCATATTATGTATACTACTAACTATCCTCAGCTCTAAAATGTGCTTCCTCTCACCATTTGTCTACATGAAAGGGCAATTAAGCACTTATAGTTGCTTCCTTCCTAAATTCAATGAATGTTAAATATTTTACAAATTTCAAGCTATAGGCTATTAAATATATTGTTTGTGAAAAGTCTGTTGGTACTTGGGAACTTTACTATGGCACGAAAAAGCGGGAATATTCTTTTAGCATACTGAAAGCTTTTTTCGTCCGACATTGGCCAATTAGCACCTGTTTCACCATCGTTTACATCGTTATAATTCTATTTGAGACATTGGCTATATGTTAGAGACTTACACTGTTAATTGGGATGGAAAGGTTGCCACATAAATTTAAGAAATTCAATGAAAGCATTTTCTGTTATAGGTCAGCTTGAAATACACTCCCGTCCCAAATCTGAAACTAATTATCTTTTGGTACTCGAGTAATTCGACCCTTGCATTTGGCCATGCTGTGTAGATTTTGATTCAGTATGACATGCATGCCGAAAATCATTGCAAGAAATTTCAATTCACATTGTATAACACAGGTGTTGGTGGTAAAAAGAGAAGAATTTCAAAGGAGTGATTATCATGCATAACAGGTACACAATGGGCATTAATATTGCATTAAATCTCACTTGTTTTTCAAATGCATTCACTAATTCTTTTGATTGGATTGTACCTGTTGTTCTGAATGCCATTAGATTGGTTGTCATCATTAATTTTGCAAATCATGCAATTATTATTGGTTTTAATTGAACCTACATCTGTTATAATTAAAACTTTTTACTTACAGTGAATTTTAAAAAAATAGTGTCTTAGCAAGCCATATTGATTAACTCGTATTTACCCTGGGCTGGCACAGTGTGAATCCGGTTAAGTGTCTGACCTAAGTTTCCGTGGAGAAGAGGTCAAGGTCCAGACATTGATATCATTAAATCGCCGAAACAGCTTCTATAAATTTTCGCCTTTCTTATACGCCACTCTTTGAGCAAAAGCTTTTGGCTTCAATGCCCAATTGTTTCTACCATACAGGCCGATTCCTAATTGCTAGCCATATGAATGATAAGTTTCTTCAGGCACTTCTCTTCGTTTACAGCTGTTCATACCGTGGTCTACATAAGAACACGTTTTGCTTTTTGGTTTTTGATTTTGAAAGATGTCTAGAAATGCATTTTTCGCCAAGATATCATTCTATCGGCCAAAACTGGGTTTCGGTGTATCAGTATTTGACATACGTAAAACACACCAGTGATTGAGTTGTAGGTTTAACAATATTCATTGTTCACAAAGGACCAGAGAACCAGTTTTCTTGTAAGTATTTGAAATTTTGTAAATTCTAGATACAGTGTTAAAATTCGTTCTACATATTCTACTCTCTATGAAAATATTGTTCATTAACTCTCAGGCATTCCTTGGTATTATGTCTCTTCTTCATTGTACTGCCTGTCGTGCTCTTCCTCAGTAAGTTGATTTTTTCTAGTTTTGTCCATAGAGCTCGTAATTAATGATATCCTTTTATTCATTCTCCTCCAGGCTGCCCAATAATCCGATGTGTATGTAACAACAGTCAGTGCAATGCAGCCAATAAGAAACCAGAATAAGCCCAGACCTAGCCCGGTCATTGATACTGCAAGAACCGACGCTGGAATATGTTCAGCTACTAAGCCAAGATAGGCTGCAGCAAGGAATTGAAATATAAATGTGATATAGACAAGAACTGTGATAGTGAGAAGGAAAATATCTTCACTCCCCATGCGAACAAATTGAATCTATGAAGTAAATCAGAAGAATTAAATTTTCGTGTCGCATAGTTGTGAAAGGGATTTATTTTAACGTATGGTAATTTGCTTTCATGGAAAAGTCAACGTCGTATGCAAATAAAAATAGAATATTCAATTAATCACTAATGTAAAATTTCATAAAAATGATTTGTTTTTATCATTGAGGATTTGAATATTTCAGTAGATTATTGTTTTTCTTTGTTTTCCTGCTTTGTCTATTTCTTCTTTGAACTGTTGTTGAGATAATAGTTGTAGAATTTTCTGTATGTTTATAAATTTATCTACATTTGATAGTTGTTTTTTTTTCATTTCAACCCTAACATTTCAAAATTACTGTAGTTGCTTTAGTTAATTTTCCCTGTTTACTCACCTCTCGTAATGGTTTATATTTCATTTTTGTTATAAACTCATATTTGCATAAATCGCAATGCGTTTGTTTCTTTCTTGTAAGCCATTTTTCTAAACACGAACGATGGACATGCGCCAAAGAGCCACAACACCAGCATGGACTTATCAAGCGTTCCTTCACTATCCACCCCAATGCTCCGCCAAAGCAGTAACGACACCTAACCTCATCTCCATCGCTGCAACAACTTTGAACATCAGTAGCGCTTTGAAGACGTATCAAATTAGGTCCTCGATCTGGTGTTGCCTCTTGATGATCCCAACTGAATGAGTGTACCCTATTACATGTTTCTGATAATTTTGGTGTTGGACTGACAGGCAGTTGTTGTATCCTGCTATCACTCGATGCCTGTGCTGTGAAATCATACGGGCTAAGGTACTGTCTGGTCGAACTCCCAGAAATGCCATGTGTAACTGTATCTGCAGATCTGTTTAACCGTAGGTGATTCGGTGAATTGCAAACCTCAAGCCTATTCATTGATGGCCTTGCTGACTGCCTTGATACAGTTAGTGTTGGTAGACATTCCATGCATTCATCATCGTTATGAGTTTCCCATTTATCACCCTTGTAGAGAATGGAATGGGACATTCTATAAAGCAAGTAGTATCACATTTAAATATGATGTCATGAAAATCGATCTTGGCGATCGATTGAGATTCTGACAATATGCTCCTTCGGATTTTCTTTAGCAGTAGGCATAGACAGCACTTTATGCACCTCTATAGATGGTTAACAAGCAAGCAGGCAACATTCAAAATATGTTGGAAGTAAGTAGCCTGCACGATTGTTTAAAATTCGACGTATAATGTAAACCAAATCATTGAACACTCCTGCCATTCATAGCTACTGACCTTCAGAAAAGCAACACGACATGTTTTATGGGATTTTGATAAATCGTTTAATGCTTTCATGCAAAATCTACGACCATTTAAAAAGATTTACTTCACATACATGATGTTTGGAAAATGTGCTTAAATATTTTATAGAGTATATTTCATAAGACGATTCCAAGCATTAGCAAGATCGAATGTCTTTTATCATAATTTTTTATGGCATCTTTGTAGCTGGAATTGTGAATTTATAGAGTTCAGCACGTAATGGAGTGGAGGATCATCCTGCAAGGAGATTTGCTCTACATTTCTGAAACCTCTACATTTCTAAAACCGATCTAGTTTTTCTCAGTAACGAAGAACTTTCTTCTGTGTTTTCATCAAATTTGATTTATTGTTTGAACACCTGCAGCTGCTCATATTTGATGTAGAGAAGTCTTTGATATGCAAGTTCTTGCCTTTTGCTAAGTCCTCGAGGAAAGAGATTAAACTGATCTAGGGCTTAGAATATAACTTCAATCTCTCAGTGGTGGCTAACATGGACGGTTTTTGCACTGCAAGCGAGATGATTATCTGTTTGCTTCTCAAAGCACTTTGATTTATGTCAAGCTTATATTGCATGGTGATAGCACTTGCGGATTCTATATCGTAGTGCTTATCATTGAACGTAAAGCAACGCTTTTCGCAACAGGGTTCTTGCGCTTTACCTCAATCATGTCCTCTCTGTATTCTATCTAGCATGCAGATGTATCATTTTTCTCGATTAGGCCACGCAACTCCACATTTTTGCTTCGAAAGTTTTCACCTTTAGTTAAGTGTACAGTGCAATTTCCATTAGCATGCCTCTTTGTTGGTGGTTCATGAACGGAGTTTTACTGTGTTTCAAGTGGAGAAGCTCAATTTTTGAGTTGTTCCTTACAGAATATTGAGCTTTCCGTATGGTGCAGTAACTTACAGTTTATAGTTCTTTGGCAGCAGACTTTGCCGTTGTATCCACTCACTTCTATTTTCATGTTAGTGCTGGAAGTTTAAGTTGCCAATCAGGCTTTTGGGACGCTTGATAGAAATCTCAGGTTCTATTGTTGGTATTCTCAGGTAGTGCTCTGTTTTTACAACAATAAAGTACTCATGATATTTGCAAACAGCCTACGAATATTCAATTAGGAGTAAAAGCACCCGCAATATTATTCATAACCCATTAAAATAAGTTTTGTGTCTGTAACTATGATGTTTTACCCGGTGTCAGCTGAAACTGATAAGAGACAGACAGGGTCGTCATGCCTTCTTCTACACTTTAAGATATCAATGCTGTCTTGCCACGTAGCTTCCAGTGTACCCTGAATAAAAGACAGTTGCACTGAAAAAGGCCCTACTTGCTGGACAACATAGATGTATTATTTGGTTTTCTTTAGTAGGCTTTTAAAATCCACTTGTTTTCCGCTTAAGTGTGGCTGAATGCTATTGCACAAAGAACATGTAACTTTTACCTTTTAGTAAATGATTTTGTCATCGAAATAGCGCAATTTTTATATGTTCTGCGATTTATGATATCCTTCTAACTATTTTCTATCTGACTGTATGCTGTACTCCAGCATTACCTTGAGTAATATTTATACACTCTTTTCTTTATTTTCACCTTATGCCGTTAATGAAGCTATTTTAATTCATCGTCTTACCCAAATTTTCTTCCACTTGCATCTTGCTTATTTTGTTTTGCGATTGCATCTGAAAAGTCCTGACAACTTGAGGAGTTGAGCTGAGATGCATTATATGCTTTCTTTAACATATATCTACCGTAGTAGTCAGCTGTATGGCCTGACAGATCTTGATTATTCCTGATCATCTTTGCAACTAGTTATCAGGGTTGCCTTTCCCATTTATTTTGCACATGGCAACTCATTACTAATTTATAGACATGATATCTTTTGAAATCTTAACGGGGGTTATTGTCGTATTCTTTTGGTCGTTCATTATGCAATCTAGATCTTTCGAGTAATGTAAAATACTTTTGAAATCAACTCATAATTTACGTATAGCATAAGGATTGAGAAAATGCTCATTCTGAACGGTAGAACCATTTTAAGCGATAATTTGATACAGAATGGAACTGCAGGAGCCTTCTGTTCTTACAGAATTTGAATGGAGCGCAATAGATTTGTGTATTTTGAAGTCACGTTAACTCACTAAAGAAGCTGTTTCTTTATGAGAAGGATCCATTTCAGTGATTATTGCTTATTTTCACGTGTTTCAATAACATCTTGATGGAAAGATAACAATACTTTTTGCCATAGATGATAGCAGGTGGAGAGTTTGCCAAGTTAAATTATTAAGTAACTGAAAAGTTACTCAAATAATGTATGGTAGTGTCCGAAAACCACTTCAGTCTCAGAATGATCCTAAATTCTTTAGTGATTAGTTTTATCTTTTTTCTGTTGCTTTTCTTTTTGTGTGCATGCCTCACCAATAAGGATTTCTTTTATTTTCTGTCAATTCCGCCTAGCTTGTCAGAGTGCTACCACTTCTTCGTGACTTTGATGGACTTCACTGTTCATTCTTTTTGGTTGGGTTTTTCCAGCAACTGTTATATCTTGGTGTCAGTTACCCCCTTTCCAGAAGTACCCTCGTTGTTCTATTCACCTACACATATTGGCGTTAGTTGTATTTCTGCATGGTTTAGATGTCATATTCATGCAAAATCTTAAACCAACCATTGTCCTCATCGCTGAAGTTTTTCTCCCATTACGTGTATAAAGTCGTTTTGTTAAGTACAATTGTTCAACTGACACTCATCAGAATGTGAGATCTCGGATAATAATCGAAAGATTAACGTCAATATATAGCGAAGGAGATATTCACACATACATATACATATACATATACATATACATATATACATATATACATATATACATATATACATATATACATATATACATATATACATATATACATATATACATATATACATAATATATGTATGTTATGTCTGTATGTATATATATATATATATATATATATATATATATATATATATATATATATATATATATATATATATATATATATATATATATATATATATATATATATATATATGAAAAGTCTGTTGGTACTACAGAACTTCACTACAGCACGAAACAGCAGTACCATGTTTTAACCATACTGAAAAGCTTTTTTTCGTCCGACACTCGTCAGAGTATGAAACGTCGGATAGCGACCGAAAGGTGAACCGAAATTTATAGCCAGATATGCGGGTACACGTGATATGATGAGCATCACGTGTACCCGCATATCTGACTATAAATTTCGGTTCACCTTTCGGTCGCTATCCGACGTTTCATACTCTGACGAGTGTCGGACGAAACAAAAGCTTTTCAGTATGGTTAAAACATGGTACCGCTGTTTCGTGCTGGATATATATATATATATATATATATATATATATATATATATATATATATATATATATATATATATATATATATATATATATATATATATATATATATATATATATATATATATATATATATATATATATATATATATATATATATATATAATTTACGCCTGATGGTTGTGCAAGCCACATGAAACCGATGGTCGTGTAACTGAGTATGTTGCATTTTTAGTTTCCTTTAATCTCTTTATATGTACTTTGCTCCACTGCTTTGTTAAGCACTTTTAGGTAAGTAGGAAATGCAACTTCTATCTATACACTATATATATATATATATATATATATATATATATATATATATAGTAGGCAAAGGGGCTAATTTTGAGATTCTTTTAGAGAATGTTGCCAATTTCCCATTGTAATGGCTCATTCGAGTTTGACGTTGATGGGTGCAGGGAGTTGTGTTCCACTGGTTGGTATCGCCTTTTGTTACTACGGCACGTATGCAGTAGCACGTATTGAACTGTGCCAGGGTTTCTATGTGGCTACGCCTGACTTTGTCCGGCGTGCATTTAAAGAGCATCGATAAAGAATAAAGATTCCTTTACTTTGCCACACACTACTCAAGGTTACCTTTTATCAAATCAATGAAAAAGTTGACTGACACGGGCCATCGCTAATTCATGAGGGGACGTATGTGTTCAAGCGTTTTAGAGATAGTACAACCGTTGGGGCGTGTATTTATTTGTGGCAAAAATTAGCGCATAGTACTCGCAATGGGATAGACAGGGAATGCTCTCTCCCTGAGAACTTTGTGTTTTCTTGTGGGTTCGTCTTTCATTAACGGATGACGTATAGAAAAGTGAAAATGCTTATCGTATCAGTTGATAGAAGTAATCTATCCAAATGTCTTTTTAGTGGCTACGTTTGACTGCTAGTAAGTGCTCCTTTCCGTCACCAAGACCACTCAGTTTTATTTGCCTATGAACATTTCCCTAGCAACCAGCAAGCTCTAACCTCGTTTTTATGACCTCCTTGTGATAATTGTTTACCACAATTTATTGTCTGTCGCTAGGATATTTGTCGGTTGTCATAGCTACCTACAGTTTACAGTTTAATGTCCATCTGTCGAGTAGGGGATCATTTGAACTGCTGCACGATCAGACTTGATTACAAACATTTTAAGTAAGTTAATACAAGCATCATCTGCTGTGATTTGCTAGTTTATGAAGATGGAAGACGGTGATAAGACAAAGCCACTCATTGCTGCTAGAGAGAGAGGTAAGCTTGGTGCAATTTCTCTTTCGAATATTTTCGAAAGTCATAGACCCATTTTAGTAGGGAGGTGGCAAGGTTGTGCTATCTTATCTCTACTTTCGAGTGATCAAGTCTTTCCCTTGCGACAACGTTGATTATCACCTGGCTTTTGTTAATTTTAGGGCCAGGACCAGGTCGTTACGGACTGCCATCAACATGCGGATTCACTAGCCACGATTCAACCAAGAGGAGGAATCCGGCCTACTCCTTCGGCTCTACTCTTAAAGACAACAGTAAGTTTTTTTTGCCGTGTAAGGGATGTTTAATAGTGTGGCTTGCATGCTTAAAAATGTACAGATCATTTGCTTTTGTTGTCAGCTGATAACCTCGATTTTGGTCAGCTGATAACCTTAACTTTGGAAGTGACCATGTTACTTTCATCTCTTTTCAACTGCTGTTTTCCAAAGATTTTAGTCTAAATTTCATTTGATTTTCCCTAGTGTTCAAGAAGGATTGTAGTCCTGGGCCAGGATATTTCATTGATCCTAAAATCTCACGTCACGGAACTGATGGAACACCCTCTTATTCAATCCTTGGACGACAAAAGGATCAGAGTAAGTAGTAGCAATTTCAACATCGAAAATAGTAGGGCGATTTTGATAGAGATAAGGGTGAAGGAATTTTCATAGAAATTTCATCCTACCTCGCATTCATACAACTGAGTTGTTAGCGTAGTATAAAAACCACGACGCACGGCACGACACTAAGGAAATTCCATCTATTATTTTCCTAACGAACAATTAAAAGCTTTATTATTGGATGTACTTGTTAAATCAAATGAGTCTTTTACATTGAAGACAATATTGTTCGCATTTTCTTTAGCAGTCCACGCCGAGATCTCCTGCGTGTTTTCGGCTTGAGCTTTCAAAAAAATCAGTGAAACTATATTCAATAATCTTAATCTAAAGCACCTGGGTTATTTTACTTATTGATATTTTTAAAGCTTTTAAATAATTCAACAATAGAACTAGCGTACAATAGTGTCCCGTGGAATGTGTAATTTTATGCAGACTCTCGGACAATTCACAACCAGCACAAAGTCAATTTAAACTGCCTATAGTTTGACAAGAGTCGTTATCATGGCATACCATAAATCCATGAATTAGCTTACTAGCAGCTACTTTATCTCATATATATATATTTATATATATTTATATATATAAATATATATTTATTTATATATATATATATATATATTTATTTATATATATTTATTTATATATAATTTTAGAAGGGGAGTTTTCAAGGAGTTCATACAAGGAGGGTTATAAACTTTTATGAAGGCATCTCATATAGAAAGCTCATTTTCGATACCCTCTTTTTCCATGGAATAAAAAGAATTTTCTGAACCTAAAAGTTATGTATAATGACATCATCATCACCTCTGATGGGGGCTTATTTAAAAGAGTGGATTATTAATAATTTGCAAGTAGAGAATGGGGGCTTATTTGAATTTGAGGTTTGCTCCATGGGAGTCAATTCAAATGTTTGCAGCATTTGCACCTGAGAAGTGTTGTTTCTTTGATAATATCTTCCCAAATAGTTTGTAATCAAGTGATCTACATGTAGTTTGCATTATAATCCATGTAAATCATTTTCCATTAGATACATTCAAGACACCAGCACCAGGTGCTTATTCCCCTGAAAAAGTCCACCCACAAGGAGAAGCACGTGCACCAGCACACTCAATGGCAGGAAGAACAAGATACAGAAAACGTATGTGTTTTCATAGACATTGTTAGCATCTTTCCATACTATTTATTTTTAGTAACTAGCAGTGGCTTGGTGGTATTTAATTATATGTTGGAAAATTAGAAGAAAAATGTGTGGCTCTACATCTGGTTGTAAGCAGGAAGATGCTTGCAGTATGCCAGCATTAGTAAAAAACGTTAGTTTTTGAAACCAGTAAACAAGAAGAGTTAATACTGTTGTGACCATAAGGTAAATGACACAGCTTCTGTAGAGTGCAATGCTTGTGGTTCCTTTTGAAAGGGGATACGCTATCATAAGCATATATACCATAATCAAGGCAGTTTAACAAGTAATCAAATAATTTATGTTTACAGATTTAATACTCAAGCATAGTGCTACATTTCTTAACTCTATGAAACAAATTCTCAGATGTAATCAATTAGCACTTGAGAACATGGCCCACCATAGCTATTAGGGATATATCTCAAAATATTTTGTACATATACACATCCTTAAGACTATAGAAATTTATTTCAAATGTATATTGTGATATCTTAAATCTCCAGGGGATGCAGTTCCATCTCCAAATTCATATTCATTGCCAACACTATTGGGTTCAAAGATTGCAAATAAGAGGGCTTCTGCAGCATATTCAATGACAAGTCGTTCACAAACTGGATGTTTTTCTGAAGATTTGGCACGAACACCTGGTCCTGGGAGATATAACACACTAGACCCTAATACTGTAAGAGGAAAAGCACCAGCATATTCACTGCTAGGAAGAAACAATTTACCTGGAGGTATGAAGTTCTTTCTTGTTGTTATCTTCTTTCAAAAACATAAATAAAGCTAGAATGGCTAGTATCCTCTTTTGAATATGATTATATCAGTCTCGGGTAATGATTTGACTCAAATTTCCCCTTCGAATAATGCTCTAAACTGCTTTTGTTTACATTTTAGATTCAACCCAAAAGCCAGGACCTGGTGCTCACATGCCAGAAAAAGTTGTTGCCACCAAGAAGGCAGCGCCATCATTTTCACTTGGCATTCGACATTCTGAGTTCGTAACTCCTCTTATAGTAGAAATTGCAGATTAAATAATTTTTTAGTTAGAAGCTGTACATAATTTAAAAACCAGAGTGCTTGTTTTCTAAGTAAGTTTCACATTCTTGTGTTACTCTTAAAATAATTAGGAATTTATATGTATGGAACCTTAAGTTCAATGTAGTGCCTACAAAACTAAACACATTGAGACTATTATCATTTTTTATTTGACAAGTAGAGCTCAGCACTGTATACATCCATTTATTGATAATAAAATTCTTATATAACTTTGCATGGAATTTATTTTTGTGCCCAGTATTCTGCTTGTCTGAAAAGAGCATCAGGTGGCATCCTTCTCCATCATGCCAGCCGCCCTAAAATCCTCCCTCACACAGTCCATCCAATGCTGCTTTGGTAGGCCTCAAACTCATAGTACAGTAATGTCAGAAAATATCCAAAAAATGTAACTTATAAAACAGAATGTAAGGAAGAGGCCTTCAAATGTGATTCTTATAACTGTTGCTGGATACTCCTAGTAGACTACAAACAAAGGAAAACTAGGTTTCATACCAGTTCTCAAGGGATCTTTTATTGTGGTTTCACATCATGGTTATAAACAAGATTCAAATTGGTTTGCAATCGCACCAATTTGAACACATCAACATTGAACAGAGCTTGCAATCTAATTAATATTTAGGAAACTAATATCAAGTTTGACATACATATCTTTTATATGCATATTTACTAATAGGACTCAAAGTTCTTTCACCATAAAGCTTATTTCATGCTACCTTGCAACTTCTCTAGTAGTACCTCTCTACCCACGGCAATCAAAAGTTTCTAGAATATGCTACTAAGAGCAGAATCTTACTTTTCAGACAAGTAAATTTACACTACTACATTTGCAAGCTATTATTACAAAATTCAAGAATGCTAAGTGAAATGCCATGATGTTATCTTCTGTATCTATATCTCTTGAAATGAAACCAAAGCTGGAAAACATTGTTTTGAAACTGACACCTGAAACCATGCTTGTGAGCCAGCTCCCATTCCCTGTTGACAACTTTAAATGCAATATCCTGTTGTAATTAGATAGAGAATGTATATTACAGCCCTGCTGAATTTGTGCAAATTTTAATTTGTTTCACACTCAAAAATCATTAATTTGTTGGTTTGTCTCTTGCTTATTAATCAATTCTGGAATCTAGGATGCTCCCAAGCTGATGTGAATCTTATGCCTTTAGATTAAGATTTGCAGTGAATTAACTATGAAAGGACACAGAGTATGAAATATTCCTTGAAACTAACTACCCACCTCATATGGTGGACCGCCAGAGAATTTCAAGACAGCAAACTCAGGATCTTCTTTGATTGGTGTCTATAATATGACATTAATCAATGCAAATAAATTCCTTAGGAAGCAAAAGTCAAGTAGAAGGGTGTCAAAGGAATAAATCAATGTAATGTTGAGCACACAAACTAAAATCAGAAATAAGGCATGATATATGAAATTCTTCTACTTAAATGATCAAATGCTAACATGATCTCTGTGGAGAAGTAGTTGTTTCCCTTTGAGTTAAACTGATGTTTCATATGGTAATAACATGTATCATAATATTTGAAACTCACCAAAGAATATTCAGGTGCCTTTGTCTTGTCAATTAAGTCAGGATAGAAAATCTAAAAAATTATAGATTGCATGAAGAATAAACATAATCTGTTTTGTCGTTTACATTTAAGAGCATATCAAAGTAACTCACATTCACAGCAGTGTTCAAAACAGTTATCAAAAACACATTCTTTAATAAACAGCTAAATAATGAAATGCTCTCTTGGCTTCAAAATAGCACAAAATGTTGTTAACTTTGCACAGTGATATTGTAAAAAATAAAGTCAGAAAACGATGGAATACTCACATTGAATTTATACCCCTGAACAATTTTGGGAGGTGGGTTGTCAGTATCATAATGTGTTTGGTTGTATTTATTCCATTCATAACCCTGTTAAAAAAGAGATGCAATGAAATGCAATAGTAAGCTGAAAAGACTTATCATACAGCTTATAAACTGGATATACCCACTAAAACACAATATGCATTTGAATTGCCAATACATAGCAATTGAATTATGCCAATTTCTAATTCTCTCACTTATCACACAGGTCTGTCATTGAGGCAAATGCAATGCTGTGTACATGGCCTATACGATAGATTTCACTCAACACAAAGGAGAAGCTAGAGAGCTACTGGCTTGTGACTTGAAGGTATTTACGTTATTTCAAAAACCTTAAGTACTCTAAATTAATTCCATACAGGAGAACTTCCAGTCCCAGCTGCAACATCACAAATTCAAACAAAAAGAAATTTTCCTTACCGTGTGAACTCGATTAAAAAATCTTGGCTTCCTAGGCCTATATTTGTCAGTCCATGAATATGTCTAAGAGAGAAAACAACAATAGGTTTTAGCCATGCAAACTAAAAGTTAATGGCAAAATTGTGGATTTTAACTCAGATCATTTATGTGGTTATGCAACTCATGCTGCTCAATTTTACAAAAAGCTCTTTGTCTGTGATTCATTTGAAAGACTATTCTTTAATAAGAGTTCTGTTAACTCTCATTTATAAGAGTGTATAAATTTGATGTCTATGGTGCAAATAAAACAGGCTTTCAGAATAGACTGTTTTGCATCCCAGATATTTCAACTGTATTGTCTTAATAAACATCTATTTAGATAGAATTAAGAGATTAGTTACAATAATGGTAGGATTAATTGATAAGCTACCTTTCTTTTTATATCAAATGGCACATTAAAGGCTTCTTCTCCGTCTCCTAAAACTTTTGTAGCTTCTGAAGAATAAACTTTGTCTGCAACTTCCTCCTAGGAAAAATCAAAGTGCAATCAAGCTCTCCTTCTCTGCATGCTCATTTTTCAAAATGATTTGCTTGATTTTAAGTCTATAGCATTGATTCCTAAGCTTTTTGAGCCATTTTACATGGGGGATTCCTACATACTATTCTGAATCAGGGCTCCCCTTGAGGGGTAGTTGTACATGTTGGCTGATATACTTTCACAGAGAAAAGATATTAACATTGACACAGGATAATAAAGAAACAACTCAAACAAGTTGTGGCAATCTCTCATGGTCCATGAAACCTTTTGCAAACCCCCCCCTGAGGCCATATGCAGCCCTCTGAGATCTTCAGCAGTCCCAATAGGAAATGTTGACCCCATTGTGGGAATCACTGGTCTATAGTTTTACCATAGGAATTGTCATAGTTCAAAAAGAACTATCATATCAACTAAAGAAATAAGCAAGAACAAGGGGAAACCTACAGATTGATGTGAACTTACTTCTTCCACTGTCGATCCAGATTTCACTTGCATTCGGAGAAAACCCTGTTAAAACAAAATATACCACTAGTGCTGTAACACGTGATTGAAATTTTTGCAATTGAACAGCCTCCTTGGAGACAATTCTACATTGTATCATTGATTACTTTGCTCCTCAAATGACTAGCAAAGAAAAGAGATGTGAAAGGTACTTAGAAGTAAGAAATACAGCTCTGAAATTCAGAAAAATTCAAAAGCCCTACCAAAAGAACTCAAAAACTAATCAAGCAATCACATATGTAGTGAAAATATGGATACTTCTTGAGGCTAAGGAGAACTTTTCTGGTTACTATTCCAAGTTAATTAAAAGCCAGCAAACGAGCAAATAATGTTACTAACCAGTCTGTGGATATCATCTTCAGGATCAACCCATTTTGACTGAAATATAAGGATAGATTTAAAATATACCATATAACCAAACTATAAGACGGAAATGCATAGAAACGTATCTAAATAAATATATACTGCCAATGCAAATATATTTTGATCCAAAAATCTTGTAAAAATTCAATGTTGATTGTATGACAACTATTACTGCAACCATACCAATTGATTCTCCTTGAAGAAATTGGTATAAAGTTTGGCCATATGTATTACAGTTGTCAAAAATATTACTATATACTTGGGGTCAATATTCATTACCAGCTTTAAAGAATATGTAGCATTTCTTTTGTCTTATGGGCAAAACGTTATTAATAATATCCATGTTTCTCTGCATAGCTTCTTGCCTTGTTGACTCAGATCAGGATGAAAATGTGGTTTGAGTAAAATCTTACAGTATATTATCAAACTTTCCCATTGCTTAACCTAGTTCTTTACTCAGGGACAAGTTAACACGATAGATAGTCAGAAAATTAAGCTTTCAGTGTCTAGTGTGAAAGTTCAGCAGAAACAATACCCTAGGGTTATTTAAATACTCATGAAATGTTTTACCATGAAGCAAGCAAAAGAGACCACATATGGAATTGAAATAAACGACATAAACCTCTTCAACATCTTGAAATGGAATCAAACGTGGACTATATGATCCTTCTTCATATGTTTCGTAGGCTGTTAATATAAATTGATGAAAGATTATTACAAATGGGTAGAGATCGGCAAGCGCTAATGTAATCAAAAAGGTTAGAGACTGATATCAGCAACATTTTACCTACAATAAATCAGAAGCTATACCAAAGTAAACAACATATGTTTGAAAGCTATGGGCAGAATTTTCGCCGAGTTTTACTGTGACATACATATTATATCACGGTGTGACAGCACTTAACACTGAGTACAGACTGAAATATGGTATTGGTTCTAATCTGCCTTTTTGTCTCATGATGCTTTAAATAGTTCATCGACTAAATGTGTTAACTATCTTACTATATCTTGCACTCAATCATTGTAGTATAGTTTCATTGCTAATATTTGCTTCGAAGTAATCTATAGACTTTTGAGTTTGTCAACATTGGACTGTACTAAAACAGCTCTCACCTTCAACTGCCATTTCTTCTTCAGATAACTTTGGCATTGCTCTAAATACAACCAAACACCCCCAGTTAGTATACACAGCTTGTGAGAATATGAAATAGTTATGAGAACCGAAATCATTCCTTTGTTATCCTTCCACAACATGGCAATCTCATCTGTCTAGAATATCCCCATCACTAAACTGATAGAAATCTAAGGTAACCCAAAAGCGCTACACACTTGTAATCCACATACAGTCTCTGAACTACCGAGATGTACAGTATATTATATTCCCTGATAGTAAACTGTTTACTTTGTGCCAAAAGCTTCTCACGATGCATCATGCAGGCACTCAATTATCTTGATGGCAACAAAATTTACCTTTCAATATCTTCCTTAGAAGCATCCGTCTTATCATTAGATGCTGTCGCTTGTGTATCACTTTCTTCCTCCTTCTTCACATTAGTCTCGCGCTGTTGGCTTGGTCCTGGTCTTGGGCTCTCTTCTCTTTCTATCTTTACCACCCTACGTTCTGAATCATCATCAGAGTCTTCAGCTTTCTAAAAAGGAGCATTAGACAATGCAATTCTTGAGCAAACTACACAAATTATCACTTAAGTTATAGGAGTTGTCTTACTGACACAACCTTAGTTTCTAAAACGATTGGAACTTAAATGTCTTTTGTATGTCAATTCAGGTGCAATTTGTCGAGTACTTCCTGTGAGACTATAACACATTTGGCAACTTTCTTGTGGCGTGAAGCAACTATCCTCTTACCATCATGAAACGCTTGGCCTAGTACTTTCGATCAGGTATTACTTTGTTCTTAAAGTTTTCGAAAGGATCATTCTTGTTATCTACCTGGCTTTTAAGCTCGTCTAGCTTTCGTCGCAGTTTCTTCTGGTGTCGTTCTTTTAATCTCGCTCTTGCTATGAAAGCTTTCAGTTGTTGAAGTAAAGATTCCCAATATCCTTGAAGAAAGATCAACTTCTTTATGATAAGTTGGTCCGAAATTTTAAGTGCTAAAATCGTCAATATATCTATCACTTATCAACTAGATTGTCATTAACCTAGGAAAAGAAGTCTGCATCAGTAGATATTCTACCCAGTATCATTTGAAACCTGCAATATCAAAAATATTTCTCCACGTTTTTAAGTGCGTATGCATGTGCACACTGATAGAGACTTCGATAAAAGTATAGAAAATTTCACGTATCAGCTTAGTGATAATTATCGACTATTAATTAATTTGATGGAGCTATTGACAATTCCTTTTTTAACATATTTTGAAACATATTTTTACTCATATAAATATTTACAAAACAGACAGTTATAAAAACGATACCAAAGGGGGCATGGAATTACATAGCAACCCTGTGGCTATTACACAAAACATAAGAACACAAATAAACACAAATAAATAAGTAAATGAATGGAGAATTCACCCGTAATGCAACTCCACCAGGGAGGGAGGGCACCTCAAAAATTAATAGACAGCATTTCATGTACATATTTCATATATCATTCATATTAATGGTGAAACAATTATCATATATCAAATATTGATTCAAATACAATGCTAAACTACTATACCAATATCGATGGCTCCTCCTGCATTGATTTTGTTCGTTATCTGTTTCTGCATTGCCACCAATTGACTATATGTCTTTCCTCTAAATATACTAGCTACATCGCCTTTAACGGCTGTGTTGATCACTTCTCTCTGATTACGTACGTCTCCTTTGAAAAGAAACAAACAATTTCATCACTTCTGTAGCCCATGACTATTTCATAACTGTGTGCCATTAAGCCCAATCTGAAAGTGAACCTTTCCAAATTTCCTGTAGCATAATGAGAAAACAACTCGTAATCTTGTTATTTGATATAAAGATCATATGGGAATTGATAAAACGGGTCAGACAGTACAGACTAATTCCATTGGCAACTACACTTTTATAGTCTGGTCATGTTGCTTCCCTTGAACACTTTCAAATCCTTAACAAAGCCAAAAACTCTTCTTCTGATCTTCATATTCTATAGGTAGTTGAGCCAGGGGGCTGGGAGGGGGCCGTAGCCTCTCCACTTTTTATAGCAAAAGTACTTTAATACGCGTTTGCGCACCATCCATATCCCTGCACTTTAAATCTGTCTACTCGAGCCTTTCCTCCCACTAAAAATGTTGCTTCACTGTCCCTGTATTCATGAAAGTATTTCTAATATCTACCTCCTGAATGAATTCATCTGATAGGCCAATTCATTGGCCTATTTTACAGTAAAATATAGAGCTTACCAAGCCACAGCTCAATTGTTGATGATTCTACAACATCCCATTACAAAATGCAAAGCTTCTAGCAAAATAAAGTTAATATCACACATGCTGCAAATTCTAACCTTCTTGCCGTTTGCTTCGAAGCTGCTCAAGCTCATCCTTTGTTACGACTGTCATGTCCTGTCAAAAACCAAATGTTAGTGGCAAGTCAAACAGTCTGTAATATGCGAATGTAATGGGACACAAGCTGGTACAATGTGAAAGCTTGTTTCAATGTAAACAGGTATTGCTCTAAATGTATATAATTATATGCATATTTACCTTCCAAAATTCAGCATTTCTGCCTTGTTCTAGTTGCCTGTACACTTTAATATCTTCAATAAGATCTTCCAAATCATCTATATTCAGGCCCTAATTGCAAAGATAGTAGTTACGTTATTTTGAAGTGAAAGTGTAAGAAAATTAATAGCCTTAGACTTTCTATGTTGAATGCTCTACCACTGAGTTGTCAGTCAGGTCACGACCCCAGCACATTACTCAAGAGTAAGTCAGTCACTTGCACTTCTCTTAAACAATTTGAACAGAGGACATATCATAGTCCAAGTCCAATGTGCATTGGGCCTGCTGTTGAGAGAAGACTGCCCACACCAGGAAGGTGATTGCAGCTGCATCAACTGGATATCATTGGCAGTTAACTACCTACATTACCATCTATCACCTTGGATGAGAAATCATACTTTTTATTTGTGAATGTGAAATCTCAAAGCCATCAATTTACTCCACCTCATCAGCAAACCATTAAAACAATACCACAGTTACCAACAGACTTTGTGAAGTTTACTATTTTAAATATTATTTACCAATTAATTAGAAAGGTGAAATATAATAAAGCTGAGAATAACATTTATTCAATAATTTCCTTCATTATAATTGGTAGAAATTCTATAATCTTCGGGCATAAAGGTGATTAAGTTTTATGAAAGTTTACTTGCATTTAGCCAAGAAAATGTAGTTGATCATATCAGCAATGAATGAATGAAAAAAAGTGAGCAAATATAAATGGCATATAGATAACTTAGGTACTTGCCAATAATACACTGTATGGTTCATTCATTTGAAGCTCAAAATCCTCTTCTTCAGGATTAACATACTCAGCCAGCAAATCAATTGGCTTAGCTGTGGGGATCACAACAAACAGTATTAATTACCATTCTGTATACATCAATCAATTGTTCACATAGCAAGTACATTTTGTTACAAATTAAGCATTACCCTTGTTTACTTCAAACTTCAATTATTTGGATGTATCAGACATTAAACAATCTGTGTACAATGTCTATAACATATAATAGGTATTATAAATTTGACAAAATTATTGGTTAACTTTGGTCCTCTCAATGAGCATAGCTTTCTAAACAGCTTTGACTGCTTAAGCTCCTGCCATGCTTGTGGTATGGGAAACCAAGAAAATGAGCACTTTTTCCTGCACTCCCCTCAGTACAATTTGATGCTCTTGGATCTCTTCAGTAAACTTGTGGATATGCCAGTATTAAACATTTCAAGTATGGGTGCAAATGATTTGTGTGAGTTGCTCTTGTATGGAACTCCACTATTAAATTTAGTTTTAAATAGAATAATCATTGAGCCAACAATACCCTTCATTGAACAATCTAGGAGATTTAGACATTGACTCCTTCTGTGCAATAAATAACAGCATCCTCTCATACTTTTCTTTTGAATCTCTATTTCTGTTTCTCTCTTCTGATTTTTATCCTGTTTGTAATTTTTGTAGCTTTTATCAACATTTTTGCTTTACTTTCCTTTCTGTAAACTGTATGCATGGGATGTAAGTCACATCTTCAGTGGGAAATAGGTGACTCTGTGCCTTTTCCCAATGTGGTTCATGGGACCAGTAATGTGTCTTCCATTAATGTATCTTAATTGTAGATGCTTTTCACTTCATAACATTAACAATTCATTGTATAAATGTGTTATCTCAAATGTAACAGGAGATTAGAAGGGCCAGCAATACCTCTCCCATCCTTGATCCTCAGCTTGGACCTTTTCCTTGCTTGCAGTAGATGAAACTATAACAAAACAAACAAATATCTGTAGTACCAACATTGCACTTCCACATTTTGTGCTGATCATTTCTAGCCATTTATATTTTGATGAGAAACTAATTGAAGTTTGCGAGATTATTAGGGCTTCTTAAACATTAATAGTTTGCAGGAAGGCTAACCTCGTCTTCTTGCTTTTCCCACTCTTCAAACATTGCTGCTTCTTTTTCACGTTGCATGAGTGTCTATAATGAGAAATTGAGCTTGCCAAGTATGTAGTAAGTACACATCATAATCATTTCTACTTTTATTTCCATACAGCTAATGGTTCTTTCAACTTCTAATACAATTATTGAAAGATTGATTACCATTTCTTCATCCCTGGCAGCTTTCTCTCTTTCTCTCTCCTATGAAAAAGCAAATACAGATATTCACCATACAGTATGCAGAGATAGAATGTAACAAAACCTATTCTGTAGGCATTTTCCTTTAATACAGCTACTTTATTTGAACAATAATAAAGTTGTACCATTCTTCTTTGTTTCACTTTCTGCAGTTCAACCTATAAAAGAAATATACAAATATGTTATGTGAGTTCATTTGCTCAGGAAAAAGTCTGAAATTGTCTGTCTGTGCACAAAATAACCAACATATATAGCTTTTACAAATTCAAGAAAACAGTTTGAGTTGGCTATTTGGCAAAACTCAGTCATAAACACTATATGTATTGAGTAAATATAATACTGTGCCTTCATTTCATCCTGCTTTTGTCTCTGAAATTTCTGCTGCTCCTGTTCACCTGTAATCCCAACTTGCTCATTTTTCTAAAAGATCAATTGAATTTGAAGAGTATGCATCCATAAAACAATAATAAAAGCTACAATGCAATTTTATGTCTATAGAAGAAAATGACTCATTCAGAGTGAGAAATGATCTTCTATAGTACTTACCTTGTGCCAAGTAAATGTTTGTCTTAAGTTGTGGTCTCCAAATGGGTTATTTGCATTGGTGTATCCCTGAGATACAAAAGGGATTATGATAATCATGTGGGTAGGGTTATGATAATCATCAGATGGCTATAGAAGTGAACTAAAGGAGTAAAATTCATTGGAACACAAGTGCTTATCCTAACAATTACATGACAAAGTACATTGCAAACTTCATTTATTATACTCTCTATATAAAAGTTTCAAAAACCACAGTTTGCTGCAAATGAATGTAGATGATAAAAGTGCTACAAGACAATCTTTTAAAATTAGAATGGCAATAGCAATTGTATATTCTATAGATAAGGAATGGCAATTCAAGTATAATGTGATCCAATACCAAGTCTTCTTCATCCCAACCCATCTCAGCTTTTCTCTTTCTCTCCTTTGCTTCCTGTTAAGTACAAAAATCAGATTCATGGCATTGCTGCATTAAATGGATGTTTCCATGGACAATTCACTATAATATTGTTCTAGACCCCCTTAATGTCAATCAGTATGGCCCTAATGGCATCTGATTATGCCTCAATAAATTATCAATATGAAAACAAAAATATTTTTAGAATTCATAAACCTTAAATTAGCTGAAGATGGGACAAATTTGCCCCCAAATATTCTATTAGACTATGCCATAATGGCCTCATCAGTAATCTATTAAGCTATGCTATAACAGCTTCCTTAGTAATTTAACAGTAATGGATGTGTCAATGAACATTGAAAATTTATTATCCTAGCTGGTTTTTTTGATTTATCCTGTAATGCTACTCGTCGTTACTTTCACCCTTAAATTCAAAATATAGCTGTGCTTTCCAACTGATGTTTCAATTCCACAAACCTTTTTCGCAAGCCTTCTAGCTCGCTTTTCCTCAGGAGTCTCAACTGATTTAAGTAATTCCTTCATCTTTCTAAAATCAAACCATACATCCGTGGGTAACTTAAGATGATAGCAATTTCCTTTGAATTTTTTGCATACCTTAGGCCGCTTAATTTTTGCGTCAGCTAAATTTTGCGAAAAATAGCCCAGATTTAGCGCAAGTTTGATTTAGCGAATAGCAGCTTAGATTCATTAAGATTAATACAAAAGTTAGACAAAATTAATTTTAGCGCACTTGCAATTTAGTGAAAACATACCCTTTGGCTAAAATTGCTAAAATAAACGGCCTAAAGGTATGATACTTAAATCATATAATTTATAACTATTTCAACTCTATTCAAGAGGGATAATGGCACACCATGTGGGTAAAAGTATGGTACCCATGTGTTTCACTATTTATCCCGATATAGATACCTCTTTTCTTCCTTGTGTCTCTCTGTTCTATTATCATTTCTTGGGGATCTGCTTCGAGATCTTGAGTTAGATGAGGCACGTCCTTTTTTCCGCCTTTCGTCATCTTTATATTTCCTTCTAGGAGACCTTGATCGCGAGCGATGTCGTTGCTTCCTGCTATGAGACTCTCTTCCCATGATTTGTCTTGAATTAATAATCGTGGAAATAAACCTTGGAAGTTTTGTGTTCAAGAAAGCCTTTTCAGTAACGTTATACCGCCATTTTGGAGTGTGGTTCGGCGCGAGCGCATCCAAATAGGTTGTGGAGAAAGAGCCTCACATATAGGTGCTAGCATAGCATCCATATAGGTGCTCCACAGGAGGCCATTGTATTAACCTCGCAAACGTCACAAATCATGATCTCAGAATCGTAAACCTATAATCAGCGCATTTCACGGGGGTTCCGTGTTAATTTACAGGACTACATTCAATACACTACTATACTCACTATATTATACATGCCATATAAACCTATGCGATGTAAATTGTACGTAGGCTATTGTTAGACATACACATCTTAAAAACCTGAATCTACACATCACGTCGCAATTTTCATTCAACTTGCACATCCACTATAATGGATGATTCTCTCTCTATTTGCGCAATCAGATTTAAAATAGCTCTTATAGTTTTCGTAAAGAGACACTAGCATCCATATAGGTGCAACTAGGCCCATTGCCGTATACGGAGATATGAACAGACAGAGGGTATACAACAGAAAAATAGGAATCATGTCTCCCTTTCGATTTGACTTGATAATAATATGTAATCGATGATTCTCTCTCTATTTGTGCAATCAGATTTAAAATAGCTCTTATAGTTTTCGTAAAGAGACACTAGCATCCATATAGGTGCAAATCCGCTCAATGCAGTATGCGGAGCTATAAATACAAGGAGGGTATGCTACAGAAAAATAGGAATCATGTCTCCCTTTCGATTTGACTTGATAATAATATGTAATCGATGATTCTCTCTCTATTTGTGCAATCAGATTTAAAATAGCTCTTATAGTTTTCGTAAAGAGACACTAGCATCCATATAGGTGCAAATCCGCTCAATGCAGTATGCGGAGCAATAAATAGAAGGAGGGTATGCTACGGACAAATAGGAATCATGTCTCCCTATCGATTTGACTTGATAATAATATGTAATCGATGATTCTCTCTCTATTTGTGCAATCAGATTTAAAATAGCTCTTATAGTTTTCGTAAAGAGACACTAGCATCCATATAGGTGCAAATCCGCTCAATGCAGTATGCGGAGCTATAAATACAAGGAGGGTATGCTACAGAAAAATAGGAATCATGTCTCCCTTTCGATTTGACTTGATAATAATATGTAATCGATGATTCTCTCTCTATTTGTGCAATCAGATTTAAAATAGTTCTTATAGTTTTCGTAAAGAGACACTAGCATCCATATAGGTGCAAATCCGCTCAATGCAGTATGCGGAGCTATAAATACAAGGAGGGTATGCTACAGAAAAATAGGAATCATGTCTCCCTTTCGATTTGACTTGATAATAATATGTAATCGATGATTCTCTCTCTATTTGTGCAATCAGATTTAAAATAGTTCTTATAGTTTTCGTAAAGAGACACTAGCATCCATATAGGTGCAAATCCGCTCAATGCAGTATGCGGAGCAATAAATAGAAGGAGGGTATGCTACGGACAAATAGGAATCATGTCTCCCTTTCGATTTGACTTGATAATAATATGTAATCGATGATTCTCTCTCTATTTGTGCAATCAGATTTAAAATAGCTCTTATAGTTTTCGTAAAGAGACACTAGCATCCATATAGGTGCAACTAGGCCCATTGCCGTATACGGAGATATGAACAGACAGAGGGTATACAACAGAAAAATAGGAATCATGTCTCCCTTTCGATTTGACTTGATAATAATATGTAATCGATGATTCTCTCTCTATTTGTGCAATCAGATTTAAAATAGCTCTTATAGTTTTCGTAAAGAGACACTAGCATCCATATAGGTGCAAATCCGCTCAATGCAGTATGCGGAGCTATAAATACAAGGAGGGTATGCTACAGAAAAATAGGAATCATGTCTCCCTTTCGATTTGACTTGATAATAATATGTAATCGATGATTCTCTCTCTATTTGTGCAATCAGATTTAAAATAGCTCTTATAGTTTTCGTAAAGAGACACTAGCATCCATATAGGTGCAAATCCGCTCAATGCAGTATGCGGAGCAATAAATAGAAGGAGGGTATGCTACGGACAAATAGGAATCATGTCTCCCTATCGATTTGACTTGATAATAATATGTAATCGATGATTCTCTCTCTATTTGTGCAATCAGATTTAAAATAGCTCTTATAGTTTTCGTAAAGAGACACTAGCATCCATATAGGTGCAAATCCGCTCAATGCAGTATGCGGAGCTATAAATACAAGGAGGGTATGCTACAGAAAAATAGGAATCATGTCTCCCTTTCGATTTGACTTGATAATAATATGTAATCGATGATTCTCTCTCTATTTGTGCAATCAGATTTAAAATAGTTCTTATAGTTTTCGTAAAGAGACACTAGCATCCATATAGGTGCAAATCCGCTCAATGCAGTATGCGGAGCAATAAATAGAAGGAGGGTATGCTACGGACAAATAGGAATCATGTCTCCCTATCGATTTGACTTGATAATAATATGTAATCGATGATTCTCTCTCTATTTGTGCAATCAGATTTAAAATAGCTCTTATAGTTTTCGTAAAGAGACACTAGCATCCATATAGGTGCAACTAGGCCCATTGCCGTATACGGAGATATGAACAGACAGAGGGTATACAACAGAAAAATAGGAATCATGTCTCCCTTTCGATTTGACTTGATAATAATATGTAATCGATGATTCTCTCTCTATTTGTGCAATCAGATTTAAAATAGTTCTTATAGTTTTCGTAAAGAGACACTAGCATCCATATAGGTACAAATCCGCTCAATGCAGTATGCGGAGCAATAAATAGAAGGAGGGTATGCTACGGACAAATAGGAATCATGTCTCCCTATCGATTTGACTTGATAATAATATGTAATCGATGATTCTCTCTCTATTTGTGCAATCAGATTTAAAATAGCTCTTATAGTTTTCGTAAAGAGACACTAGCATCCATATAGGTGCAACTAGGCCCATTGCCGTATACGGAGATATGAACAGACAGAGGGTATACAACAGAAAAATAGGAATCATGTCTCCCTTTCGATTTGACTTGATAATAATATGTAATCGATGATTCTCTCTCTATTTGTGCAATCAGATTTAAAATAGCTCTTATAGTTTTCGTAAAGAGACACTAGCATCCATATAGGTGCAACTAGGCCCATTGCCGTATACGGAGATATGAACAGACAGAGGGTATACAACAGAAAAATAGGAATCATGTCTCCCTTTCGATTTGACTTGATAATAATATGTAATCGATGATTCTCTCTCTATTTGTGCAATCAGATTTAAAATAGCTCTTATAGTTTTCGTAAAGAGACACTAGCATCCATATAGGTGCAAATCCGCTCAATGCAGTATGCGGAGCTATAAATACAAGGAGGGTATGCTACAGAAAAATAGGAATCATGTCTCCCTTTCGATTTGACTTGATAATAATATGTAATCGATGATTCTCTCTCTATTTGTGCAATCAGATTTAAAATAGTTCTTATAGTTTTCGTAAAGAGACACTAGCATCCATATAGGTGCAACTAGGCCCATTGCCGTATACGGAGATATGAACAGACAGAGGGTATACAACAGAAAAATAGGAATCATGTCTCCCTTTCGATTTGACTTGATAATAATATGTAATCGATGATTCTCTCTCTATTTGTGCAATCAGATTTAAAATAGCTCTTATAGTTTTCGTAAAGAGACACTAGCATCCATATAGGTGCAAATCCGCTCAATGCAGTATGCGGAGCTATAAATACAAGGAGGGTATGCTACAGAAAAATAGGAATCATGTCTCCCTTTCGATTTGACTTGATAATAATATGTAATCGATGATTCTCTCTCTATTTGTGCAATCAGATTTAAAATAGTTCTTATAGTTTTCGTAAAGAGACACTAGCATCCATATAGGTGCAACTAGGCCCATTGCCGTATACGGAGATATGAACAGACAGAGGGTATACAACAGAAAAATAGGAATCATGTCTCCCTTTCGATTTGACTTGATAATAATATGTAATCGATGATTCTCTCTCTATTTGTGCAATCAGATTTAAAATAGCTCTTATAGTTTTCGTAAAGAGACACTAGCATCCATATAGGTGCAAATCCGCTCAATGCAGTATGCGGAGCTATAAATACAAGGAGGGTATGCTACAGAAAAATAGGAATCATGTCTCCCTTTCGATTTGACTTGATAATAATATGTAATCGATGATTCTCTCTCTATTTGTGCAATCAGATTTAAAATAGTTCTTATAGTTTTCGTAAAGAGACACTAGCATCCATATAGGTGCAACTAGGCCCATTGCCGTATACGGAGATATGAACAGACAGAGGGTATACAACAGAAAAATAGGAATCATGTCTCCCTTTCGATTTGACTTGATAATAATATGTAATCGATGATTCTCTCTCTATTTGTGCAATCAGATTTAAAATAGCTCTTATAGTTTTCGTAAAGAGACACTAGCATCCATATAGGTGCAACTAGGCCCATTGCCGTATACGGAGATATGAACAGACAGAGGGTATACAACAGAAAAATAGGAATCATGTCTCCCTTTCGATTTGACTTGATAATAATATGTAATCGATGATTCTCTCTCTATTTGTGCAATCAGATTTAAAATAGCCCTTGTAGTTTTCCTATTTTTCTGGTGTATACCCTCTGTCTGTTCATATCTCCGTATACGGCAATGGGCCTAGTTGCACCTATATGGATGCTAGTGTCTCTTTACGAAAACTATAAGAGCTATTTTAAATCTGATTGCACAAATAGAGAGAGAATCATCGATTACATATTATTATCAAGTCAAATGGATAGGGAGACATGAGTCCTATTTTTCTGTTGTATACCCCTGTCTGTTCATATCTCCGTATACGGCAATGGGCCTAGTTGCACCTATATGGATGCTAGTGTCTCTTTACGAAAACTATAAGAGCTATTTTAAATCTGATTGCACAAATAGAGAGAGAATCATCGATTACATATTATTATCAAGTCAAATCGAAAGGGAGACATGATTCCTATTTTTCTGTAGCATACCCTCCTTGTATTTATAGCTCCGCATACTGCATTGAGCGGATTTGCACCTATATGGATGCTAGTGTCTCTTTACGAAAACTATAAGAGCTATTTTAAATCTGATTGCACAAATAGAGAGAGAATCATCGATTACATATTATTATCAAGTCAAATCGATAGGGAGACATGATTCCTATCTTTCTGTAGCATACCCTCCTTGTATTTATAGCTCCGCATACTGCATTGAGCGGATTTGCACCTATATGGATGCTAGTGTCTCTTTACGAACACTATAAGAGCTATTTTAAATCTGATTGCACAAATAGAGAGAGAATCATCGATTACATATTATTATCAAGTCAAATCGATAGGGAGACATGATTCCTAATTGTCCGTAGCATACCCTCCTTTTATTTATTGCTCCGCATACTGCATTGAGCGGATTTGCACCTATTTGGATGCTAGTGTCTCTTTAGGAAAACTATGGGAGGTATTTGAAAACTTTCTTCACAGAAAGATAGAGAATCATCGATTACATATTTTTCTCAAGTCAAATCGAAAGGGAGAAATTTGTCATATATTCTCCTGGCATACCCTCCTTGTGTTTATAGCTCCGCATACGGCATTGGGCCTATGTGCACCTATTTGGATGCTAGTGTCTCTTTAGGAAAACTATGAGAGGTATTTGAAAACTTTCTTCACAGAAAGATAGAGAATCATCGATTACATATTTTTCTCAAGTCAAATCGAAAGGGAGAAATTTGTCATATATTCTCCTGGCATACCCTCTTTGTGTTTATAGCTCCGCATACGGCATTGGGCCTATGTGCACCTATTTGGATGCTAGTGTCTCTTTAGGAAAACTATGAGAGGTATTTGAAAACTTTCTTCACAGAAAGATAGAGAATCATCGATTACATATTTTTCTCAAGTCAAATCGAAAGGGAGAAATTTGTCATATATTCTCCTGGCATACCCTCCTTGTGTTTATAGCTCCGCATACGGCATTGAGCGTATTTGCACCTATTTGGATGCTAGTGTCTCTTTAGGAAAACTATGAGAGGTATTTGAAAACTTTCTTCACAGAAAGATAGAGAATCATCGATTACATATTTTTCTCAAGTCAAATCGAAAGGGAGAAATTTGTCATATATTCTCCTGGCATACCCTCCTTGTGTTTATAGCTCCGCATACGGCATTGAGCGTATTTGCACCTATTTGGATGCTAGTGTCTCTTTAGGAAAACTATGAGAGGTATTTGAAAACTTTCTTCACAGAAAGATAGAGAATCATCGATTACATATTTTTCTCAAGTCAAATCGAAAGGGAGAAATTTGTCATATATTCTCCTGGCATACCCTCTTTGTGTTTATAGCTCCGCATACGGCATTGGGCCTATGTGCACCTATTTGGATGCTAGTGTCTCTTTAGGAAAACTATGAGAGGTATTTGAAAACTTTCTTCACAGAAAGATAGAGAATCATCGATTACATATTTTTCTCAAGTCAAATCGAAAGGGAGAAATTTGTCATATATTCTCCTGGCATACCCTCCTTGTGTTTATAGCTCCGCATACGGCATTGGGCCTATGTGCACCTATTTGGATGCTAGTGTCTCTTTAGGAAAACTATGAGAGGTATTTGAAAACTTTCTTCACAGAAAGATAGAGAATCATCGATTACATATTTTTCTCAAGTCAAATCGAAAGGGAGAAATTTGTCATATATTCTCCTGGCATACCCTCCTTGTGTTTATAGCTCCGCATACGGCATTGAGCGTATTTGCACCTATTTGGATGCTAGTGTCTCTTTAGGAAAACTATGAGAGGTATTTGAAAACTTTCTTCACAGAAAGATAGAGAATCATCGATTACATATTTTTCTCAAGTCAAATCGAAAGGGAGAAATTTGTCATATATTCTCCTGGCATACCCTCCTTGTGTTTATAGCTCCGCATACGGCATTGAGCGTATTTGCACCTATTTGGATGCTAGTGTCTCTTTAGGAAAACTATGAGAGGTATTTGAAAACTTTCTTCACAGAAAGATAGAGAATCATCGATTACATATTTTTCTCAAGTCAAATCGAAAGGGAGAAATTTGTCATATATTCTCCTGGCATACCCTCCTTGTGTTTATAGCTCCGCATACGGCATTGGGCGTATTTGCACCTATTTGGATGCTAGTGTCTCTTTAGGAAAACTATGAGAGGTATTTGAAAACTTTCTTCACAGAAAGATAGAGAATCATCGATTACATATTTTTCTCAAGTCAAATCGAAAGGGAGAAATTTGTCATATATTCTCCTGGCATACCCTCCTTGTGTTTATAGCTCCGCATACGGCATTGGGCCTATGTGCACCTATTTGGATGCTAGTGTCTCTTTAGGAAAACTATGAGAGGTATTTGAAAACTTTCTTCACAGAAAGATAGAGAATCATCGATTACATATTTTTCTCAAGTCAAATCGAAAGGGAGAAATTTGTCATATATTCTCCTGGCATACCCTCCTTGTGTTTATAGCTCCGCATACGGCATTGGGCCTATGTGCACCTATTTGGATGCTAGTGTCTCTTTAGGAAAACTATGAGAGGTATTTGAAAACTTTCTTCACAGAAAGATAGAGAATCATCGATTACATATTTTTCTCAAGTCAAATCGAAAGGGAGAAATTTGTCATATATTCTCCTGGCATACCCTCCTTGTGTTTATAGCTCCGCATACGGCATTGAGCGTATTTGCACCTATTTGGATGCTAGTGTCTCTTTAGGAAAACTATGAGAGGTATTTGAAAACTTTCTTCACAGAAAGATAGAGAATCATCGATTACATATTTTTCTCAAGTCAAATCGAAAGGGAGAAATTTGTCATATATTCTCCTGGCATACCCTCCTTGTGTTTATAGCTCCGCATACGGCATTGGGCCTATGTGCACCTATTTGGATGCTAGTGTCTCTTTAGGAAAACTATGAGAGGTATTTGAAAACTTTCTTCACAGAAAGATAGAGAATCATCGATTACATATTTTTCTCAAGTCAAATCGAAAGGGAGAAATTTGTCATATATTCTCCTGGCATACCCTCCTTGTGTTTATAGCTCCGCATACGGCATTGAGCGTATTTGCACCTATTTGGATGCTAGTGTCTCTTTAGGAAAACTATGAGAGGTATTTGAAAACTTTCTTCACAGAAAGATAGAGAATCATCGATTACATATTTTTCTCAAGTCAAATCGAAAGGGAGAAATTTGTCATATATTCTCCTGGCATACCCTCCTTGTGTTTATAGCTCCGCATACGGCATTGGGCGTATTTGCACCTATTTGGATGCTAGTGTCTCTTTAGGAAAACTATGAGAGGTATTTGAAAACTTTCTTCACAGAAAGATAGAGAATCATCGATTACATATTTTTCTCAAGTCAAATCGAAAGGGAGAAATTTGTCATATATTCTCCTGGCATACCCTCCTTGTGTTTATAGCTCCGCATACGGCATTGGGCCTATGTGCACCTATTTGGATGCTAGTGTCTCTTTAGGAAAACTATGAGAGGTATTTGAAAACTTTCTTCACAGAAAGATAGAGAATCATCGATTACATATTTTTCTCAAGTCAAATCGAAAGGGAGAAATTTGTCATATATTCTCCTGGCATACCCTCCTTGTGTTTATAGCTCCGCATACGGCATTGAGCGTATTTGCACCTATTTGGATGCTAGTGTCTCTTTAGGAAAACTATGAGAGGTATTTGAAAACTTTCTTCACAGAAAGATAGAGAATCATCGATTACATATTTTTCTCAAGTCAAATCGAAAGGGAGAAATTTGTCATATATTCTCCTGGCATACCCTCTTTGTGTTTATAGCTCCGCATACGGCATTGGGCCTATGTGCACCTATTTGGATGCTAGTGTCTCTTTAGGAAAACTATGAGAGGTATTTGAAAACTTTCTTCACAGAAAGATAGAGAATCATCGATTACATATTTTTCTCAAGTCAAATCGAAAGGGAGAAATTTGTCATATATTCTCCTGGCATACCCTCCTTGTGTTTATAGCTCCGCATACGGCATTGAGCGTATTTGCACCTATTTGGATGCTAGTGTCTCTTTAGGAAAACTATGAGAGGTATTTGAAAACTTTCTTCACAGAAAGATAGAGAATCATCGATTACATATTTTTCTCAAGTCAAATCGAAAGGGAGAAATTTGTCATATATTCTCCTGGCATACCCTCCTTGTGTTTATAGCTCCGCATACGGCATTGGGCCTATGTGCACCTATTTGGATGCTAGTGTCTCTTTAGGAAAACTATGAGAGGTATTTGAAAACTTTCTTCACAGAAAGATAGAGAATCATCGATTACATATTTTTCTCAAGTCAAATCGAAAGGGAGAAATTTGTCATATATTCTCCTGGCATACCCTCCTTGTGTTTATAGCTCCGCATACGGCATTGAGCGTATTTGCACCTATTTGGATGCTAGTGTCTCTTTAGGAAAACTATGAGAGGTATTTGAAAACTTTCTTCACAGAAAGATAGAGAATCATCGATTACATATTTTTCTCAAGTCAAATCGAAAGGGAGAAATTTGTCATATATTCTCCTGGCATACCCTCCTTGTGTTTATAGCTCCGCATACGGCATTGGGCCTATGTGCACCTATTTGGATGCTAGTGTCTCTTTAGGAAAACTATGAGAGGTATTTGAAAACTTTCTTCACAGAAAGATAGAGAATCATCGATTACATATTTTTCTCAAGTCAAATCGAAAGGGAGAAATTTGTCATATATTCTCCTGGCATACCCTCCTTGTGTTTATAGCTCCGCATACGGCATTGAGCGTATTTGCACCTATTTGGATGCTAGTGTCTCTTTAGGAAAACTATGAGAGGTATTTGAAAACTTTCTTCACAGAAAGATAGAGAATCATCGATTACATATTTTTCTCAAGTCAAATCGAAAGGGAGAAATTTGTCATATATTCTCCTGGCATACCCTCCTTGTGTTTATAGCTCCGCATACGGCATTGGGCCTATGTGCACCTATTTGGATGCTAGTGTCTCTTTAGGAAAACTATGAGAGGTATTTGAAAACTTTCTTCACAGAAAGATAGAGAATCGGATACGAATAGTAAAGATAGTGTGATGTGAAGTAGTGTATGTGATATGATACTGTGTATAAAATATAGAAGTTAGTAGAAAGTACTGGGTATACCCCCGTGTATTGTTTTGACGTGATGTGGTGTGATTGTAATCGATTGACCTATGATAGTGATGCGGGTTGTGGTATGCCCTCCCGCAGAGCACCTATATGGATGCTGGCACCTATATGTGAGGCTCTTTCTCGCGCACCTATATGGTTGCGCTCGAGCTGAATATGATTGCCATTTTGTTATTTCCTGAAAAGTTGTTGTTGTTTTTACTTCTGTGAAAGTGAGGCTACCTGATCATGCCGCTGAGAACATGGCTTCAGTAAGGTGTGCAAGGTTTAGGTGTAAAGGTGAGTTTGCGCCCGATGCGGATGGCAGGACATTCGATAGGAAGGGGGAAATATGCATTTTCGGACAAAACATAATTATTATATTCGTTTTTCTGGAACATTTTGACAATATAACAGGGCATTACTACTTAACCAGCACAATATATCCCGTGTTATTTGTTATGACAGTAGATAGGCTGTCTTGTACCCATTATTGCACTATTTAATTAGTAAAATTTGTACGTCTGTCACACACTTACAGTGCTCCTTTTAATGAAATAGTTTCAAAATTTAGTAGAAATGGCTTTGCACCTTACACAGCAAGTGTATTTCGCATAAATCATACAAATTTGGATATGCCATGCCCTCTTCATTTGGAAGATTTTCTAGTTTTCCAGACCAATGTGGAAAATATTATTTTTGCAAATACATCTGTCACACTACTTCCAGTGGCTACTCTCTATTGATTCAATCTCAACCCCCATTATTTTTGGTGTTATTTTTTCACTGAAGTACCAATGCTTTATTTGCAATGATCAGAAAGTTGCAATTAATTGTTCAATTCAAAAGTCCATTTTTATCTAGCATAAATGTGTGCAAAATGCATATCTATCACTATGGAATTGCCCAGTAAACAATTAGAATTATGTTCCAGGGTGCATTCATTTTCAAACTCATGCTGGAGGTACACCAGTAGCTCCTTGGGTGTACTCAAACACTCCGGATAAGAATAGGTATAAGTATTGTGCCAAGATCTTTGGACCTAAGTGCTTGAAATGCACCCAGTGGTATAATTTACTTACTTGTTTAAAGAAAAATATTTAGTCCTTCATTGGTTTCATAAAACCATTTAGGGATACTGCTATTTTGGATTCAGTGGGAAAGCTATTCCATAGTTTGGGTGCATGGACTGAAAAGCATCTTTGCACAGTAGCTAACTTTCCTTTATCAACTTTGAATCAGTCTCAGTCCAAGGTGCATTCCACATTGATCCTACATTGGACATTTTTCTCAGTATTCTGGTATTGCACCATGAAGGTTGGCCCAGCAGTAACCCAGAAATTATTGGTGTGTTTCCACAAATCATATAGAAAAATTGTAAGGAGGACAACTGTTTAATGAAGAAAACAATTTGCAGCATAGAAGTATTATAAAAATAGTTTTCACAATTCCAACAAAGTCAAACAATAGTACACCAATGTATTTTAAAAGTCATGCGTCCTAGAGATTGTCTTTTGCTGATACAACTAGAAGCAGGATTTTTGCTTTTTACGCCAAGGCATTTTTCTATGCCAGACATATTCTGCCCTTCCTACATGGAATTTACCTTGGGTCTCAGTATTCCAGAGGGTGCCAGTGGAGCATGCTAAAGTTTTGTTGAAGATGTTTCATGAGTATTGAAGAGCCAAATCATTGGATCATTGAGTAATTTGAAAGTCATTGTCTTTGTCTCAGTGCAACTCCATAGGTAGTAGTCTGCTTGGGGGTATTAAATATGCAATTTTTATCATTCTAACAGCACAATCACCTTCCCAGACTTTCTGAGAACAACAAAATACCACAAGAGATAACTTAGATTCAAGAGAAGAAAGATTGCACCATTTTTTGACAAGATAAGAGATTTTCCAGCAAAATGGTAGTCTAGCTTTATGGGGGGTTTTTGCCCCAATAATTACCCCTATTTATGCCACTTACCCAACAGTGTCATATTCTTATTCAGTAAGTACCGGATAAATATATGCATGACACTTTTGATGCAAATTGTTTTGTAATTCAATTTTTCATTGTAGATATCTTGTCACAACTGTTGAAGCAGAATCATGTTCTTAAGGTATCTACTATACTGGATCTTACACTGCACTGGATGATACCTTTCTTTGTAATTTTTTGGAATGCATGCACTGTATTGTGGGAAAGCTTTACTGAAGTACCATTGAGACTAGTAAAAGCTACAAGAAACACCAAGATTTGTTTGCTGACAGGCCCATTGCAATATAACTTGTTATATTGTGAGGAAGCTGCACATATGAGATCATGGGTGACAGAACTGTGGGGTTTGGGGGAGTTGTAACCCCTCCATTTTTATTGCAGATGTACTTTAGTAGCTGTTTTAGTATATCCCTGCAGTGTTAGTATGTCCACTTAATCCCCCAATCATAAAATGCTTCTCTGTCACCCCTGAAGATAGTTGCTTTTGAAAATCATCTGCATATGGGAAAGTATATCTGCATGGTCATTGTCATCTTTTATGCTTATAGTTTGTTGCCAGCAGAGTAACTGCACACTTGCATGCAGGACTGGTAATGACATGTATGCTTGTGCAATATCCTGCAGAAAAATGCTATGCTCCTCTGCATGGGTTACATGTTTATGATATATTCATTTCTTTATATTTTAGAATTGTGCAAGACTGGGGTCATCATTTGCACAAAAGAGGAGAAATCTTCAGAGTCTTGGAATTTACACCCTGAAAGAACCCGTATGTATTAGCTCAGAATGTGCCTTAAAAGGTTTATCTGATAAGCCAGCGTTGCAATGGCTTTCTTTGTGTTTTATGTCATGTTCCTGTGCATATTCATGTTCAAAGTACAAGACTAGTTGTTTTTCAAGAAATAGCTGCTGCCTCTTAGAAGCTGATTTTTGAATTTATTTAGTTTCATTTTACACTAACATCCTAGATGATTTCTTGGCAACAATACATACTTATTATCTCTATATTTTTTTTTTTTCTATGCACTTTCTTGATACAATACAACACTACTAATACAAGAACAAAACGATACCACTGGGTGCAATATCAATGTCATACCCAGTGGCCATTACATAGAAGGCGCAATTCACACTAAGAGCGAATTTGCGAAATCACTATACAATTGATCTGTATTGATCAATATCTCTGTATTGATCTGTACACGTCATGATTTATGTATCATAGTTTTAGATGAAACATTTGTTAATTTCCTTTGAATTAGCTGTCTCTTTTAGGATTTTTATAACTCTTTCTCTTAATTGCCTAATGAAGATGTTGAAAATTCTATGACTGACAGACTTCTGCAGTTTTATGGGGATGATCAGTGGTAATTCTGACTTTTTTGGTACAGATTTGCAGAATATCCAAATTTTAGTTCCTAGATTACTCCAACCTTATTCCAAATTACAGACATATATCGGGCCTTTTCATTTTGTTCAGGTGATCACCCTCTCCCTCATACACCTATTTTGACATGCGATGTACCATCCTCACAAAATCCTGATTTAATCCCCAACAGTTATGACTAGGTACTCTATTTTAAACAGAGGACATGGCCAAACATCAATAATTGTACATGCACTTATCATCAAAAGTCTTATGCATAGAGACTCATGGAAGTAGGTTCACATTTGTAAACCTGTTTCTGTGCGATGTGCTCAAGATCCAATGCCATAATGGTTAGGTATATAATAGGTAGGAAGTGTTAATCATGCACATCAGCATAACTAGGTTTTGCCAAGAACAATGTTTTATAAAATGTCAACATGTCATCGAATTACGCTTCTGAGGGAGCACCTCTGGGGGTGTCTATGAAGCAGAAACTTTCGTTGCCCATTCGCCCACCTAGACTGATTTGCACAGGTGATCTACCACCCTCTTGACAATTTGTTCCCAAAAATCACTGCATATATACTTCAGGGTCAATTCCCCTGCCCTCCTAGAAGCCTTCGATGTATACTATGGCTTTTCTTGTTTGTTCAGCTATTGCAAATATTGCTTGGACAAGATTCTTGAGTAAATTTTTCTATCATTGTTTGCTTTTGATAGTTTTTGAAATAGTTTTATTCTCTCATGACTCTTAATTTCCTTGAAATTTTTTCATTTAATGGTAATTTTTGCTTATTGATTAAAGATTGACCAAGACAAAGATGATATCACAAAGGTTTATCGTATAAATGTCAAGGATATGAAAGGGATTTTTGCACACGGATTCCCAACTAGAAAAGCCAACAGAGTATGTTATTCTATATAATTTTTTGTTGCCAGCATTCATGATCCTGTCAGGAATATTGCCCTTTGCTGCTACTTACTATTTTGAGCCTAAGTACAGCATGTTTTATCTCATATAGCTTTCATCAGATTTGAGGATGTGTTAAAGAATTGTAACCATACCTCTTCTTCCACAGCACATAGATTTCACTGATTATCACATGATTATAAGAAAGCCTGCCATAGAAGTTCTGCAGTCAATTAAAAATTTGAAGGATGGAGAGAAGCCTCCTAGATTTGTTTTCTGTATCTTTTCATATTTGCTTCATTTTGATCTCTATGACAGAATTAAGAAAATTTGCATATATATTTATATATATATATATATATATATATATATATATATATATATATATATATATATATATATATATATATATATAGTTTTAAATAGAAATATGTGCACCATTCAAGTTCATCTTAACTAACTATCAGATGGTGATGATGGGACTGGAAAGAGCATTGCATTAAGTCATGCCATTCATTTGTGTGCTCAGCTTAATTGGTTGATTTTACATGTTCCTTCAGGTACTCCCATATTTGCAATTTTATTTCCAATTAATTTAATATTTTACCAAAAGAATTAAAGAATAATCTTAAACATATTAGTGAAGATAGGATTGTATTGAAGATTTAGAAAGAACCTTTAAGAAAAATTGTCTTTTTTATTTGTGATTTGTGAGTCTTTTTGTTCAATTGTAATTGTTTTTCACTATATGCATATTTTATCATATTTGCATTTTTGAAGAGAACACTATCTCTGAAGATTTTTTCCATCTGTATATGTTTTGAGCTTATTAAGTGTATAAGCCAAGCAGATTTCAGTCCTGAAGTATTTGTGATGGAATAGTATGTTTTGGCTAAAGATCATTGATAGACATCAAGGAGATATGATGCCTTATTGCTTTGTCTTAATGTTTACTTCTTGTTAAGCACCTGGCTTTATGTTTCAGTCAATGCATTTACACAAAGTAGATCAGATGTTGAGCAATCAAGCTGGAAGCCAGGAAGAATTGATCAACCAATGGAAAGCAGTGCTTGGCTGAAAGCATTTCGAACTGTAAATGAGAAATTCCTTCAAAATGTATGTATACTTTCTATATTTTCATTGCATACTTTCCCAGAGCTTAAAATGTGTGAATATCTGGTGAGAATTTTGGTGTATTATAGATTTTTTGTCGTTTTTTTACAGATAACAACTACAGAAGAATACCAAATGGGTAGACAGGATACTATACCTGGAGGTTCACCTATAGGAAAAGTTGTTGAGCAGGTATTTCATAGTTTTACATACCAATGTCAGTAAGCTAATAAGACCTATTAAAAATGGCATCACATCCATGATCAGGAATAGTATCCTGATAGCTGTTTTTTGTTACTGATGTGCTGATGGCATATTTTATATCATAATTGGCCAAGCTATTCTTTTTCAACGAATTTGTTTGTACCATGTGGTAGAGAATGTTTTATGCTACATTGCTTTTGAAAAAAGTTAGTATGTTCACTATTTCACATTGACCAGAAAATTTATTATCAATGATACCTTTTTGAGACTGTTCAAATTCGCGCTGTTGTCATTCAACAATGGACACATGTTGTAATTTCAGGGGATGGCAAGGGTGAACTTTGCAACAGATGCAGTTGGAATTGTTCTGAAGGAAATACAGAAAGTGGAAAAGTAGGCCTCCTTTAAAGAGTATTGTCAACCTTCTGATGGTGTTCCCAGGGAAAATGGAGCTTAGTATCGAATGTGTTAGGAATGAATGTCATATTAGGTTGTTCTAGACACATATGTTGAAAGATGGAATTTAGAATCGGGTTTCCACCATACTAAGGTTAACATGGCTCATGTTTGATCCAAAGCTGGCACACCTTACCACAATGATAAGGAAAATCATTGAAGATTCCTTTACGTTTCTACTGGGATTACAACTGACTGTCTTTTTATCAAGTATTAACAGTTTGCACACCTTTGTTCGTAAAGCAATGGATTCAATACCTCAAATCCTCGAATTGCCCCCCCCGGAAACCCCCTGCAATAAGCCCCAAGCTGGAACTTCGAATTGTTAGCAAATCCCCCTACCCCCCCCCCCCTACCACAGAGGATGATGAAGAAGACTTTGATAAAGACTGATGCTTAATGTTAGACTGTTCAAGTAATATTGCCTAGAAAATGATTTTTGACATTGAGCTTATTGTTCGACGTGTCAAGTAATTGTATAAGCCCTCCTCGAATATGCCCCCACCCAACCAGTATCAAAATATATACGCCCCCTGGGAGCTAATGCGAGGATTTACGGTACGTGCTAAGTCATATAAGAGACTTTAAAAGGGGTACGTACGGCCTCCTTGCTTAGCACACAACATAAGAAGGAGCTATTATTTGGGAGTTGAAGACAATGAATTAGTGGACGAGTGGCTAAGTGGTTAGATCGCTTGACTGCTTAGCGGAACATGATGTTTCGAGCCGAACCCTTGGATCATAGTTGGGACGATCGCTCACTGTCCACCCAGCACAAATGGGACCTGGTGGCAACATTGGGGAAGTTAAAGGCGGCGAGGAAAGGAGCTCGCCACCCTACCTCATTATCCCGGCGACTCATGATAAGTGTCCTTTCTAACAGGCACTCCCCAACGTACGGAATCGTATATTGGACTAACCTTTACCCTTTTACATAGAATTTTCAATAGACTTGCCACCCATCGATATTCATTCACAGCCAGATGGCCTATGAGTAAAGAAGCGGAGAGAGATGCCACTCTATGCGCGTTCTAGGTGCCATGTTGTGCGCGGAAGGGGGTATAGTTTCAGAACTAAAATGCTATGATTTCAATTGCAGGCTATTTCTTATTGTGTCATTGGAGTACTATTTGGTTTTAGTTTGAAAGTTTTGTACGCTGTAGACGAATTCAACAGTTTCTTCACTACAACATCAATTCGAAACAAGGATAAAGAATTCGTATGTTTCCATTCTAGCTCTATTTCTTACAATGGGATTTTTTTTGCTATTTCCGTATACCTATTTAGTTGAAATAGAATCCTAATAGAATTATATTGGATCAGATTTTTGTTATTACTACTGATACGAGAAGTACCGACCAGTCTTGTCAGTGCCTTGAATATATTGTTGAGCCTGGAATATGATACCAGGTTACTCTGTATTCCATTTAATAAAGACTTTGGAGGATTTTTGATCTTACTATGTGGTTGGAACTAATGTAAAGATGTACCGACACCCCCTCACTTGTTACTAGGGTGGATATCTGAATGAAGTGTTTAGCAGTGTAGGTACCAAATGAAAAGAATCCAGAACATACATTGATAATTCTGTTTTGTTTGCTTGTGATTTGTGTTGATTTGTGTTGATTCGTTTGTTTCATACTGTGCAAACCGTGTATGAAGGCATTCACTAAATAGGACTGAATCATTTTTTCTACTAGTATGATCCTCAAGAACTCTCCCTGATTCATCATTTCACTCGACTTTTTGAGCCAGACAGATCATTGGTAAGTGTTATAATTTTGTTCATAAATTTGTTATGCTTGTCCCTGCTTTCTTTCTTCATTAAGTTATAGGGTGTTTTTCTATCATCAATCTGTAGCTATCAGATATCTTTATCGATCATTTTATCGATCATTTTATCTATCTTTTGTTATCTATAGTCTCAGTTTTTGTCTTTTTTGTCGACCGTCTCAACTGCGTAGCGACATTTGTTAGTTTTGTTCTGATATCTAGCCTTTTCAGCTAATTTGGGCCTACTGTGCGTCCAGATGAGGGACCCCTTGTTTAGCGTCCCTTCCGAAGGACGACAGACTGAGTTGCCCATCCAATTGCAGACCTAGCACAGCCAGGAGTCGCTTGGCTTCTCACCCCACAACTGCGTAGCGATATCTTTGACCGGCTTTCAGAGATCACTAGAGTTGAGCTTGAAAATCTTATGTCTGAGGCTCGATTGAACTACTTCTCTCTGATAATCAACTTTTTAACGATACTGATAGCACGTTAATTTAGGCGACAAAATATCATTCATATTTGTCTAAAGACTAGGGTATACTTGATAAACTACTGACAGCACCCCACCTATTTTCTTCCTTGTCTTAATTTATTTAATCTTCATATCTGAATAAGGTTGTCGAACGATGGATGTTAGGTTAGATTTTTCTACTACGTGAACCCGAAACAAAGCAAGTGATTTCTTTTAATTTTGTTTTAATTGACAGTATATTAGAGATTTGTTGGTTTATATGTTTTGAAGATACTTTACAGTTGTAGATATTTATTCCTCTCTAGAGTGCAGGTTGCTATGTCTTGGCTTTATCGAGAAAGCGAGGCTTTAAGCAGTATGTACACTCTATAGATGTTGCAGATCAGGTTGGCAACCATGTGAGTATAACATGGTTTTATAGAAAGTTACCTTTCTCAAGGGTTTTGCTAGTTGTGATAAATGCAACAATTACAGCAATGGTGTCATTCACCTTGTAGATGCCCATACTAGCTAGTTTTTTCCATTATTGCTACCTTTCATTTATTCCAATTATCTTGCAAAATATCTCTTGTTGCCCCCCCCTTGTTGTTTCAGACAGCAACTTTCCTGCTTATGGGGAAAGTTCTGAATAAGAAATCTTAGTGCCAAATAGTTGGTCAATTTGAACGACTGACAGAATTTTTTTATGAGGTTTGACATACGAAATGACTTATGAAACGGATCGAAGAGCTGCAAGTGTGATTATTTAGAGAACCATTCAGATATATGTTGCTATCTCCATGTTATGACATGCTTAGGAAATATGGTTATTTACAACTTGCGACGTGTTTCCTGGTGAACTCAATGGAGCTTCAAGGCTTTGTGGAGACATAGTACGATAGACAGATGATTATGATTTGGTAGCATTTCATTTTTGTTGGTGGTGCAAAGATTTTTAGATCCTTAACAGTCATTCTTTACAGCCTACAGGTTTTTTGGTTGACATATTGAGCCCATAAATGCCAAGAAAATTTAGCTGATTTACATTGTTGGCTGTGGATGCTCTATTGATTGAATTTTATAAACAAAACCGTTATGAAACTTTGCATACTTGTTTACTGTGACTGTTTCTTGTAAGAGATTGACTGAAATTTGAATTTTATTGCTCATCAATATCACCAACTCAATGCTCTTTTAAAGTGTCTCTGTTGTGGCTGTATCTTCATAATCTATATTGCTATCATGATCTTCGTCACTGCACCATCAGCACTATCATCATCATTATCATCGCTATCATTATCATCATCATCACTATCATCATAATCACTATCATCACTATCACCATCATTCCTATCATCAACATCACTATTACCATAATCACTATCAACATTATCACTATCATCATAATGTCACTATCATCACTATCACCATCATTCCTATCATCAACATCACTATTACCATAATCACTATCAACATTATCACTATCATCATTATCACTATCAACATTATCACTATCATCATTATTTCTATATCATCATTATCACTATCACCATAAGCACTATCATCAGTATCACCATCATTACTATCATTATGATCACTATCATCATCATCACTATCATCATCATCATCACTATTATCATCATCATCACTATCACCATCATTACTATCATCATCATCACTATCATCATCATCATTATCATCATCATCATCACTATCACCATCATTACTATCATCACCATCACTATCATTATCATCACTATCGTCATCATCACTATTACCATCATCACTATCGTCATCATCACTATTACCATCATCACTATCATCATCGTCACTATCACCACCATTACTATCATCATCATCACTATCATCATCATCACTATCATCATCATCACTATCATCATCATCACTATCGTCATCGTCACTATCACCACCATTACTATCACCAACATTGTCAACATGACCACTGTCAGCATCATCGCGTTTAGCATCATCATTGCCAGTTTTATACCCATCGTCATTACCGTTAACAATATCATCACTCTTATCATCATCATTATCAGCTTCATCACAATCAATATCATCACTGTCATCGTCATCATCAGTATCACCACTATCATCATCATCATCATCATCATCATCATCATCATCATCATCATCATCATCATCATCATCATCATCATCATCATCATCATCATCATCATCATCAACACTATCAGCATCGTTACTATCATCGTCATTATCACCCTATCACTATAAGGATTATCATTGTCAACATTACAAATATCACATTATCAGCAACAAAATTGTTATCACCATCATCAGTATCAATATTATTGCTATCAACATCATCATTATCAGTATCATCACTATCTACATCGTCACTATCATCACAATTATTAGCACCATACTATCATCGTCATTAACACCCTATCACTACATTACAACTATCACATCATCAACAAAATTTTTGTTATCACCTCATAGCTATTAGTATCATCACTACCAATATCATTGCTATGAATATCATCATTTTCATCGTTGTAATTGCAGTAAGATGATGTTGATCATATATTGATCGTCATTGCCACTAATATTCACAATCTATTAGCAAGGATCTCATTATATCAAGTGAAAGTATATGTAAAATCATTTCTATCACCGTCAACACGATTGCCACAGTTTCCATCATATACATCATAACACTAATGATCCCCGAATTATGCCGTAACCGCATGATTTTGTTTACGGTACAATGCCTCTTTAATTCAATAACTCATAGCCTTCTTTTCAACTTTTTTCTATTGGTTGTATCAACAGTAATTTGATTTACTGATCACTAAGTGAAATTCATTTATGGCATATAGATCAAGGTGATTAGTGGAATTGAAATCGCAGGCGAATAGACGCTTATCTGCACCTTTATCTCCTTTAATGATATGATTTCTTGTTGTCTATATTGAATGAAGCCATGATTTCATAAATCATAAGACTATAAGATAAAATGTCATTGTTGACTATCCCCCTATGAACTGAGTTATTTTATCATTTTCCGCGTCAATTTAGCTTTTGCTATCTAACTGCGTCAACTTTTATTATAGGGAATGTCTTTGCTTGGTGACCACGTTCCTATTCTCATTGAGAATTTCACTTCAGCTGAATTGCATAATTATTTGTTGCTTTTGAAGCAGAACTTCCTTCTTCATAAAGGTAATTAAATTCATTGTTTCTTTCTTCTGAGTGATGCTTTGTTTTCTGCACCATTTTTTGATAGTGAAAAACAATCAAATCTTCGCCATTGCTCTTAAGGAATAGATTCCTAAGGTTGGAGTTTTTTTACCTTTGCTACTCTTCTGTGTCCTGTGTTTCGTCTGAAATGGCATATTAGGCTAATTGTTTCAAGCCCTGTTAGGCAGAAATAAGTAGCTTAGTAGACCATTTCACTTCAAACACAGGATACAGAGGAGGAGCAAACGTAGAAATCTCTGTTTGATCCAGATTCTCGTTTTGGACCTTTAATTTTACTAGACAGTTTCCTTTTCCAATGGGAAAAGTCTTCTTAGTGACTTCCACACAGTATTCATTTCAGTTGTGTGATTGTGTCATATTATACATTATGTTATATCATATTACATCGTGTTGTGTTATTATATATTGTAATATATTATGTTGCATTATCATATCATATTCTAGCTGTCTTTTTTCTTATGCTAATGTTGATACTAGCCTAAAGTGTGAAAGCACAAGACAGTCGACTGATATCTCATGTATGCAATTAATTAATTTCATTTCAATATACCTATATTTTCATGACTTGCCCCGTTCCATGATATCGTGCTCACCCATTACCCATTCGCCTTGAACCTATTGTACCTTCAATTCTATTCATCTTTCTCCGGGAAAATATTCTTTCTTTTTCTTCCTTTTTAGTTTCCTTCCTTTTCCCTTCAGAACTTCTTTATTTAAAGCCGTTTCAATGCACTGCGCACCATTGCCTATTTCTTGAACTTTCAGTGCAACCATGCATAGACCATTATTCATCATTTCTTCTAAAGAAGCTGACTCTTGCCTTTTCGAAGCTGAGTAGGGAATTGAAGTGAAAACTTTATTCCCATAGAGTTTTCTCAATGAATACTATGAATGATAACATCATGCTGTATTGTTTCCTCTTTTGCTTTGTGACCTTTAGTTATGTCCACTTTAAGACATAACAATGTTGCATATGGTCGTTAACCGTTTGACTTTATAGCTGATGAATATCCCGTAGCTTTGAAACCGTAAAAGATTTCACACTCTTGAGGGTTCAATTGTATCGACAGTGATTCAAAAAGCCGCTTAAAATTGTCAGAATTTTCATGGTTTTACCAGCATGACTCGTTAGAATGTCTGACGAGTTGCCGGAGTATTTCTTGAAATTTTTCCAAAAATGAGATGTGAATTGTTATCATATGATAAAGATGTTTAAATATCTGAATTTGAGAATCTCTATGTTCTTTATTTGTTACTATCGCAGAATTCTAAAATTAATTACCTGCAGTTATTTCACCCATATATTCTTTGCCAAATATAACTACAATTTCACAGAAAATCTTGCTTGAATCGGCAGTTTGACTTGGCAGTTGCGTCTAGATTTCACTTCACTTGGTAGTTCACATAAACATATCCACCAAAAGTTCAAGGGTCCGATCAGGTGTATTTTCTCCCAGCCTAATTGACCAATCATCATGCAGGATTCTCACCAAACATGCGTCCCGCAGCTAGATCTAGGCCCATTTTGCATACTGATTGGTCAATTAGTTTGGGAGAAAACAGACCTGATCAGAGGTCTCCAAGTTCTGGCAGCTATGCTGTGCACATAAGGAATTCAGCAGATACTTATGAAACTTTTGTGGATCGCTATAAGTATTTGAGAAATGAAATTAGTTATGAGGTGCCAGGGAGCAGTTTTCACACGGCTTTCAAACATTGATGCCTTATTGAGCAAATGCTTATCTTTCTAGGTGTACTATCTTATCTACAGTTCTTCTAGTGTAGATTCTGTCTAGACTCTATGGCGTTACATAACGTGACTTGTCTCTGTACCTAAGCAGATTTACTTCATAATTATGTTGCAACTCGTCTTCCTTTAAGTCACTGACTTTTATCTCTGTAATTTTGGTAAGTATAAACTAATTTCTGATACCTTTTTAGAAACATTGTTAGGTCATAGGCGATTTATGTGAATTATGCTTCAGGAAATGAAATGACATTCCACTTTACAGCTATAATTCGATTTCCCTTTACACTTATCCCTGATTAAACTTGCTGTTGAGTATATAATTTCCATTCAATAGCTCGACTGCCCGATGACTCCAATATTCACTATCTCGAGCGAATTGTCATTCCTCCCACGTTTAGGCTTACTGCTGAGTTACTGCCCTATCACATGAACATTATTGCCGTAAATCCTCGAATTAGCCCCCCCTCGAATAAGCCCCCCCCTCGAATAAGCCCCCATGCTAGAACTTCAAATTGTTAATAAGCCCCCCCCTCGAATACGCCCCCACCCCAAACGATGATGAAGACTTTGATAAAGAATAATGCCTAAATTTAGACTGTTCTTGTAGTAGTACGGAGAAAAGGAGCTTTGACAATGAGCTTTTTATACGACATTTGTCAAATAATTTTGACATTTGACAAGCCCCCCCTCGAATAAGCCCCCACCCAAAAAGCATCAAAAATAAATAAGCCCCCAGGGGGCTAATTCGAGGATTTACGGTAAGTACAATGTTGTAAAGCGTTGTGTTTATTATCAAAGATTGAATTGATTTTACTGCTCTATACTTCTAGCGATATCTGCCTCTCCATGCACTTCAGAAAAAAGAAACTTGCTAGCTTTTCCTTAAATCCGTTGACGATTTTTTGCATTCTTTGTTTTAGAAATTACTGAAAATTTTGAAAAAGAGGTGCAGTTTTTGACTGATGGCAACCCGAGTGATGTTGTAAGACTTGTCAAAGGAGAATAAGAGCGCTTGGAATCTAATGGAATATAGTTTGTATTCCATTTTATAAATTACATTTAGCATTTATCTCTCGAAATAATAGGCAAATTTTAGCTAATAGTCTTACAAGAACTTATATCGATTTGGATTTTTCACTGAGTAGATGTCTTTCAATGACACTTGTATATGAGAGTGTAGCTCTAGTGGAGATATACAGGGTGTTCGTATGTCTGTTTTTCACTTGCGAAGGTTATGTTAAAATTATTGGCGGTTTCTCTGGGCATGTTTGTTAAATACCCTATTGTACACAGTGCGGCCTTGACTTCCCACTTCATATATAAAACCTCGTGGCTTGTATGCGAAATCAGTCCATTGTGTAATATATGCAATGCAGTTTATTGCAATATGTTGAAATATATATGGCGATATCAGAGATGATACGCAAAAACACGACAATCGCTTTAAGTTTGCAAAACATGTTTCGGATCTTGCTCAATCCAATCCATCTTCAGTTGCTAAATACTAATATATATATATATATATATATATATATATATATATATATATATATATATATATATATATATATATATATATATATATATATATATATATATATATATATATATATATATATATATATATGGCGATATATATTGAAATATTTTGCGATACGCAATATCACTTGATATTGAAAATAGGTGTATTAGCATTGTATACTAAACCATTGCAGTCGACTGCTTGTGAGATTCAATGCAATTTGTCTATTGTGTCATGTAGTGAAGTGAAATATTTCGCAATGTTTCCTGGGCAAACGTATTGCCGTAACAATCTTCTTTATTCATTTTTCTTTCCACTCGTGTCAAATACTTTCCTGCAGATACCGTTCAACTCGTCATGCACCGTAGCAGAAAGTAGCAATGTTGCAATTTCCTTCCTTTGTGGAATTTTGGATTATGTATTGTATTTCTGAATGAATTAAACTGCTAGTCAGGTTGATAATTCAACCTTATCATCATCACACACTTACACACCTCCCTTATTTACAACTATAGAAATGGATTTAATATCCTTCGCCCCACGTCAAGGGTTTCAATCATATGTCGTCAAGTTTGATACTGTTACTTGATGTGAAACACTCAAGCAGCTGGTGGACGTTTGTGTCATCCTTGGTTAACCATAAGTACCCAATTACGTGTGTGTGAATTCTTAAATTCTTCTGAAAATCTGGAAACCTAGTGTATGATAATCATTTTGCCAAGTCATAAAAATAGGTTATCAATTTGGTAGTACGCACAGTCGCGTCTTTTCCGGAGTCCTATAGTCATCCAAATCCTTTTTATGTGTATATGTGATTGCTTTGATAGAGGCATCTTTTCATGCAGCTTATCGTCTATGTACGGTGTACGACATAGCACGATAGTATACGAGATACGACGATGATGTACGGTATAATATGATGATGTACGACGATGTACGAGACAGTGCAATGGTATGGACGCTGTATTGTTACAGCAGCCCAAGTGCCATTCATTTCCATCTATAGCTTATTCAGTCTACTGTGAAATTACCGCTAAGGTTATTAGCCTACTGGCTGACTTTCAAATCAATTATTGTTATTACTATCTTAAATACAGAAAAGTCATTATCCTAACGTTGCTCCTAACAGCAACTGCACGTTCGTTGATTTACGTATGGTGCTTGGTCTGCACGGTTTTGTGTACTTTAGAAAGATGACGCTTTAGTTTTGCCTTCCTTGTTTATGTTGTGTTTTCTTACATTTTGCAATAAAACTTTTAGTCTACCGTATGATTTTTTGTCTTTCGGATAAAGGTTTCCGTGACTATGGTTTTAGACATGCTTATTCCACCGCATTCGAAGGATAAGCCCTTTCTTGTTTCACCGTTTCATAACCAGTTGATAGGATATTTATTGCAGCTGGGTTTTGTTACGCTCTTGAAGGTTTTCCTCAAACCATTTGATAAGGATTGTGAATAAGTTGGAAATAAATAGTATAATTGGTCTGTCGAAGAAGCAAACTCTTTGTTTGAATGGCCTACAATGCTTCTGAAATAAGGGTCCTATACTTCGAAACACAGAGGAGGACAATATCATGCCACTTTGGTACCAACCACGTTTACCGGTCTTTCAAAGTCTTTATGATGCATCTTGTATTCCTGCCATTTAAGATTCTCTGTCGAGCAGCAGACGTTGCCTTCAAATTCCCTATCTCCTAAGAATTCATATGAAGTTTTACGTACCATTTGACCGTACAAAGCCTAGTAATGACGTTAGGTGTTTTTTTTAATTTATACACCAGGTTATTCCTCTTGATTCAACTTTGCATTCTTTGATCCAGCGTCATGAAGCAATGGACGCTATTGTTACTTATAATTGTGATTAGAGTTTATTTGTAATTAGAGTTTAATGAGAAGGGAGTCCTAGAAGTTCAATACATCTTGTAGCTTATAGCTTAGTGAGAAGGGAGTCCGAACGGTGGCTGCATTCAAAATAAGAAGCCATTGTGTCACACATATGCAATCCAATGTGGAGCACTGAACTTCATGTCTGCCGTCCTCTATTCCGACTATCCCAAGCTAGTACGAATGCAAGAATGTACGAATGCATGTTCGGTTCATATGTAAACAATAGAAGCAAGAAGACATGAGAATTGGTGTTGTCTTTAATGAATTGAGCATTGTGGCATACAGATTTATTTGGATCACCATCTTAGCACTGTTACCGCTCATAGTTATGGGTATATGTCTGTACACTTGAAGAAGAATACAAAACCCTAACTGGATGAAAGTAGGTCACGCTACATTCTGCTTAAAAGGTTAATATGGAGAATTTGTCAGAGACAAGTTGTTAACAGTGTAATCCTATGATTGTTGGTGGTTAGAAGCTGCGGAGATGCACCTTAAGATACAAACACTCTTCTGCACATATGCTGAATCTCCCTAAAGAACATAGGATCATCCACTCTCAATACACGCCCTGTGTGGCTGATTGTCTGTCACGGTCTTTGGTATGGCCTCGGTTTCAGAATGTAAAGCTTCCCCCCTCGAAGAAAAAGTTGGCTAATACCAATAGACTCTTGATAGATAACTTGTACAAACATGGTAGCAGTGAGATACCTCACAAAGCTGTAGAAGACGTTTGAGTTATTTTCACATGATGAATGAGGGCAGTCACACACACGCTATGGAAAAGTAAGAGATAAATGGCAATATTTCTACCTGTACACCATCACCTCAATGCTCATGAAACTGAGTGTGTTGAATCATCCAATCCAAAAATTCTGACAAATAGAATCGTTAGTGTCATTCGACATTGATTTAAGACATTGTCATTACTCAAATGTCCCCTATTGAACTGAAGTAGTGGCTTTCTTCTGTTCACCGTACATTCATAGCAATTGCACGATTTCTCCTCTCTCTTTTTCACATCATATTCGATGAAGGTGTATGTCGAGACTTTTGTTTGTAATAGTAAATTTCTCTATTCATTATCGGCGATTGAAACTGAAGATTTGGTGCCTTCTGGAAGTCAAGCAATGTGGGTAAAACCTACACTGTAGGACCACAACAAATTGAGGGTCATTTGTTGGGGGAAAAGGGTGGGAATTTCTGATTTTCATATCATTGCATTGTCATCTATTCCTTCTTACGGCTTACTTGCCTCAGATTATTGAGACAGGCAATTTTTGTTGCATGCTTTTAAGAATCACGAATGCCATGCTACTGAGGGTGCCGATTTAGATTATTCTTAATTTGTGATGCGGTGTTCCAGTTATGGCATTGAGTGGATGCGCCGTAGTACTTGATACATGACAAACAATGGGACCAAACGGATCCAACCCAAGGCTTTGTTAACTCTAGAAAATCTTTGGGTAAATCTCTTTGATATGAGTTAAGTCATGATTGCGTCAAAACAGATCGCATGACATAATAGTCAATTCATGAAGCATGTAAATAGGATATGATGAGTTTGTGTTAGATTTGAAACAAGTCACACACTGGAAGTTCTACCCCAAAAATGATTTTATGTTTAATAACAATCTAGCTCCTATTTGTACAAAGTGAATGTTTGAAAGTCAACTTCTTCATTTGTGGCCTAATTAGGCCCTACCGTAACGTTGTTCCAACTCCATTTTTCACTTCACAGTTTCATCCTCATAAGCGATCTTTGGGTGCAACAGAGCACCAGAAATCACTCAAGTCATTGATTGCTCAAATCTTCCAGATATCATCTTATCTTGTTTCCTAGTTCAGGGTAAAACTACTTCAGTTCGTGCTTGGGTGCAGTTTGTTCAGATAGTTGTTGCTCTCGAATTCATGTTGCTGGCACCTTAATATGGTGTCCCATGTTATGCAGACAGCGGTTCTTGGAGTAGATTAATTTTTCAGCAGTTTTTCTCAGTACCCCACAATTAGTTATCTTAAAGCATAATGGACTTTCTTAATTCTAAGAAGTGTTTTTGCTTTAATTCAATTTAAAACCTTCTCTCATTTCTTGCAAAGGATGTCGGACCCTTTACCTTGCCGTTTAATCATTCTTCTCCGATGGCCTAACTCCCCTCATAATCACTGCTATAATCTCTTTCTTACGTCTTTGTTGTCCAATTTTGCACTCAATTTTTGTAAAGATACCGCAGGGATTTTAATATGAAAAACAAAAAAGAAGCGGCATTTCAACATGAGACAGAAGAGAATCCTCAGGGCAACTTTTTTGGGATTGACTTAGGCCCATGGTGTCGTGATATTAAGCATGCAGTTTCGTGAACCGTTTCATAGCCAACCTCCTCCATCCCTTTATTTACATCATACCTGTTTACATCATTCTTGTTTCCTTTTGTCAATAGACATCATTAAAGTCAGTCAATAAATCAATTACGGACGTGTCGCCATGTCGTGGGGGCTATTCAAATTTATGTGATTCATGTGTTTTTCAAGTTACAAACCCTCTCTCCCTTCCGCAGTGGGGGCTATTCACTTTGATTTGACTCAGCGATTGCTTAAGTTGAAAATCCTCCCTCCCTTTCATCATTCATTAGTCCTTCCTTTTCACATCAGTAAAAGTTTCAGATACGAGTCATTTCTACATTTTGTGGTAAATATCGTTCAATTACCCGCTCAAGACCAGTGATTAAGTGAACCTGACGATTTGTGCTTGTTACTCTACTTCTTTTGATTGACTTCATCATTCAAAGTTGGTTTGTATATACTGCAGTGGCAGCGGCTTCATCTTGATACAGCTCCATACAGGTCTGTTATATATAAATTATTTTTGCCTTTTAAATCATACAAAGATGAGTAGTCATTTACTGTATGAACACTTGTCGTTTATGTGATTTAATTGAAACATTAATTGTATTTCCCTCACTATTAAAAGCCGCTTTCTGTATAGTAAATCGGGACAGATTCCAAGAAGCAATTGTCAATATGTTTTTGTTTTTCAACTCTGAAAGCTTTGAGCGACATTCTCAGTGATATCAGAGAACGACCTGCACTTGGCAGATGAAGACAGCAAGTGAGAGTTTTATATCAACAGCTGAAACCAAATGAAGAGTCCTTGCAAGAACATAAATTAACTAGATAGAGGTAACTGTTTACATTTGTAGCTTAACTTTTCATTGTATTGCTGTAAGAAAGGTATTTGTTTTCTTATTGAGTTTTTAGCCTGTAGGGATTTTGTGTCCATATGATTTTGAAATTGAAGATAAAACTGATAAAGGGCCGGATTGTGAGTGAGTTATTGTTCATATCCCCAATTTAGTCGGCATTGGAGTTGGTACAGTTAATAATCTAGTCAAAAGCATAACATTTAGATAATTATTTTCATTGTCTACTCTCTTGTTCACGATCAGTTCACTCATTAGATCAAGGTCTTTTACCTCCCTTACATTATCATTTTTCTACCCACCTTTGCTATTACGGGAAGAATTACCAAGCTCAACTACTCTACTGCATTATGGAATGATACCACTCGGGCAATATCTGTCATACCCAGTGTCCATTGCATTTAATAGATTAATACCTTTGCAACAATAGGATTACTAAGAAAATGAAAGTGGATGCAATAACACTTAGAGGTCGACTATATAGTTCTTTGGAATAGTTGTACAGTAATATTTTATTTCAATCAAATCGACCAATCTCTCTTGCAAAGCCAAGGAGTTCCCTCTAAGATTTTCTGTTTATGGTAAAAAGTAGACCTGTGCAACCATAGAAAAGAATATGCGTCAGAGTTTAATTTGAGGGACTAGTACATCCTAGAAGTCTTAATAAGGGCTGGATCAGGGGTGGCGCCAGGAATTTTCCGACGTTGGACTGACTCTTCTGATGGGGAGACAAAGGTACAGTTAAAAGAGTACTAGATCTGCAAAACAGCTCCGAGACAAGATTTCTTCAGTTTCGGACAGGTTCTAGCATGCTCTTACTGGGGGCCATAGCGTCCTCTAACCTTTCCCGAACGCCACCCCTGAGCTTGATTATATCGAGAAGGATTCTTCGTTTAACATTATTGGCCTTGCAATGCGCCCTCTTCTGGACTGAAGAGACCAGACCAAGATTCTGTCTAAATGTAGTACTGCATTCATTTTGCCAAGTTCATCCGTTACACGTTTTACTATTTGAAATTTCCTTAAGCTGCCAGACTTGGCCCAGCAGTGAGGAGTTTGGTAGTTACACACGTGGAAACCATGCTCCTGGACTGCGTCGTGTTACTGCGCAACCACAGTCTAGACTCAAGGTGAGTGTTTTAGTGCAAATGATCGTGGCGGTTAACGGGTTTGATAAGGTCACATAGCCTCTTACCTTTCAAGTATGATTGCTGCGTAGATCACTCGGAAGATCGCAAGTGCGAACAGTTGATAAACGCGCTGCACCGTACTGACATTCATAAATCCACTTGGTTAGCGACAACAAACAAAGCGCTCTGTACAGGAGAGTAGTCCACGTCGGATCATAGATGAGTTTAGTCGAAAATCGTGAACCCTTAAGCAGCGAAGTTACGCACTGCATAGAGAATTGACATAAGAGAACTGTGAGTTTGATGATAGCAATTTGATGGTCACTTTCTTGACTTCTAGCGAAGATCTTTCCGAAAATTACGCACAATGGCACATCTTTACGTCCACTTGATATATGTTCTGTTGCTGTTTTGGTCTGCATCTGGAATCAAATGGCTGTAAGTTAACTTTTACTTTTTTTTATTCATTTATTTCTTTCTGGATTTATAATTATTTCCTTTCATTATTGCTACTTCTGGTGGATCTACAATCACCGCTATTGATTTGTAGCCGCTATATTATGTAGTTTTAGTAGAGACAACAAGCCCCATCTTTTCTCAACGTAGATACTAGAAACTTTACGTTGGATTCACATGAATCCTTGTTACCTGTGTCGTTTATTGGTCACAAAAGTTTTTCATTTGTCTCTCGATGATCCTCAGTAGTCTCTCCGAGATCAAGATGCTGTTCGTTTATTCCAATTGTTGCTTCGGCGTTAGGACGCGCTTTCCTGACCTACAAAAATGAGTTAGTTCATGTAGCTGTAATTAGTTGTCATAGATAAAATAATATGATAGGTATATTGGGATTAAATGTTAATATGATTGTTAATTACATTGACAGGTTTTTTTATCTTTGAGATTTGTAGTCTCTCTTAATCCAATGGATTTCTCCTTTCAAATTTTTCTGACAAGCTTACCTATACAACACTTTAATGAGCATCCAACGGTTTCCCTCAGACAGGAATGTCCAATCTAATCTTATGATTTGTTGTGAATTTAACGTGCATTTATTGTATTGTTGGCTATTATTGCCAGTTCAAGAACACTTTGCGATTCATGCAAACCTCCTATCAGTTTACCGTGATTATTTCGCGATTCATAGATACTTAATAGAATCTGTCCACAAGAAATTACCAATCACTGTAAAATTCACCAGAGCTGTTTCTAAGCTCAATCAATAGTTGCACGGTTCAGTATTATTTCAGGCCTATTTCTGATGGTAGCGAAGAAAAGGATAAACATTTGTTACAGCAAGGAAGCAACTGGTAAACTCAGCTACCCACGAAGGTCTCCTTACTCTGATTGACTACCCCCAGGAAAAGGAAAACAGCTCCTCTTACCAAACTACTTAATGGAAGAGAAACTGTTGTCCCCATTGAAAACGAGCTATTTCGATTTGCTGGTGAACTAAAGTGGATGGCGTGTCAGTTTTTCTCCCTTCGCTTTTCTGAGTCCTGCTGTGTTATGTGAGGGACTCTTGCTGAATTTAATCCCCGCAAAGACAGTGTTATGGAAATAAATTAGTAAAATTAGCAATAGGGAGCGACAAATAAATAGTGGATCAACATGTTAATCTTAAATATAAGCTGCCTAACGAATGGTTCCTAATTTGTCAACCAATTGCTAAGCGGACCTTGATGTATTAATTTGTGCTTTTTGCCATGTGATGGCTTTTGAAGTTTTGAAAGTATCTCAGATTTTGAATGAAAAGTTTCAGTAAATTCCCATGAAAACATACTTTGCATAATATTTTCAGGGTGCCCTGTTTGCAAACCGTCTTCATTTAGTAGCAATGTTGACAGGCACGCCTGCCCGCACTGAGAGCAGGGGGGCAAGGTTCCTATTGAGGGCACATTATAAGCATTTTTGCACTAAAATAATTAAGTCCTTAGAAAGGGCAGGAGGGGTAGCTGCCCCCCTGTCCCCAGCGTAGGCGTCCCTGAATGTTGACCAGGTTACAGAGCCGGACCGAAGCATAAGTATTTGATTATCACCATAAGGGTTGCCGAGCGGGGAATAAAAGCAGAGTCCCCCAAACCCGAGAGAAACCTGCAAAAATGACTCTTTGGTGCTTGCAAAAGCTCTTACATTTCATAGTGACGTCACCTGGGGGCCATTTTGTTTTTCCTTTGCCTGGAGTTCTCGTTGGGCCTGATCTCTTCACTTGACCGGCTGTACAAAGGTTGTATATATACTAATAAGAATTTCCTCTCAAGAATTTGCCTTCATGAGTGTCACAGAAATCATTTTGTAATGCCTTATTATCTTTGGTATATACTGCTATCATGTGATGCCTTGCTTTTTGGAAAATGTAGCCAGCTGTGAAGGTTTAGAGGTGAGAGTAGGACCAGTCACTGAGTAGGTCGACGGAGTAGTTGACTCATATATCTTACTCTATCTTTTTGCTTCTTATATACACTTCAAAGTTATACCTACCAGCTCTATAACGTACATACAAGACTAGTATTTTAGTTTACATTGGGTTCCCATTATTCTCATCCGTTATAGCTGGTACTCTTAAGCTGCCTGCTCACCGTTTTTCTTTCATTGCAATAGGCACTACTTTTCCAAGCATCTAACGGCAAAGTAATGGCCTGAATTGGTACATATGCAATGTGAAAATAACTGTACTAAACAGGAGATGTATGCATTTGTGATGTATGCGTCTGTTTGTGCACATGTATGCATTATTGTGACGTTCTTTTAGTATTTTATGGTGCTGATATATACTTGAATGTATTCATAATGTGTAATTGTTTTTCAGAGCATCAAAAACGCTTAGGATAAGGGAGTGGCCTTAATGGTCTTAAAGTGTTGGATGATCTTGGCCTCTGAAAAACTTTTTGCAAGTATCATAGGACTGATAAGATTACTTTTTATTACTTGCCAAATCATTTAAGCATCAGATTTGGTCAGATCTGCTGTTAGTAACTGATTTATGTCTATTCTTTTTCTTTAAACTCTTCCCATTGCAGTTATCGTTTTATTCGTTTTTGTTTCCCCTCTTATTCTTGAACGAAGTCATGTTTGTGTTTGTTTACAGTCATCTTGATTACTTCTTTGCGCTCTTCTTTGCAAAAATGGTGATGATAAGATGCAATGGAAGGAAATGGATGGCTTCATTGAGTGGTTGTTTCATTTTGGTATATTTATCAGAACCATACTTCATTCAGTACTGCAAAGCTGCAACTTTCTTGGCAGCATCATTGCGAATAGGGACATGTATTCATTACTTCATTAGAACTGCTCCATGCTTCATCCATGCTGCATAGCCCAAAGACTGGATTTTTATATTGCCGACCTATCCGAAACACTAGAATGTGATCTTTGGTACCACCAATCATTGGTCAATGTAATCTGATACTGCACTGGAAAACTATTCAAGGCCCATAGTGGTGTTTGGCACTGTTATATTTTGAGTAGGTGGTATCCACAATAGCAGAATTGAATCTGCAGGGATCAAACAGCGAGCTAAATTAGTTATATGACCGAAGAATTGGGTTTTATCGACATCATTCTCTTACTATCAAATCACCAGATAGATCATTGTGTTGTTGCATGTTCATAGACTTACTTCAAGCCTCGAATAAAGCAGAACTATTTTTGTCATATACAGTGGGACCTCAGTTTTCGAGTGTAATTCATTCTTAAACAATGGTTGAAAACTGATTTGTTCGAGAACTGCAACAGTATTTCCAATAGGACATAACTTAAAGTTGATTAATACTGAAATAGCACAAGATTGTAAATTAGCTCAATAAAGCACAAACACTAATGAACACACCGTTCGAGATATAGGGTCTGCTGGGGTAAAATGGGTAGTCAGGGGAAAAGTGGGTAAATGAATATTTCCATCATTATTATTGACTTATGGCCATGAAAGAGCAAAGTGCCATATTTTTTAACTTGGTACAATACCTCTCTATAAAAGATCACGTAAATTAGGTATGAAAGAAAGACAAGATGTAATTAATTTGCAAAATGGTGAATTACCCATTTTACCCTGGGTTACCCACTTTACCCCAGCAGACCCTACTCATTATGGTTGCGCGGAAATGGCTGAGCAAATAACCCCTCTCGATCGTCTCGACCTCTTCGAACTCCGATGATTTGTTCGAACACCAAGGCAAATTTTTCTCGACTTTTTAGTCGAATTCTGATTTGTTCGACTTCTGAGTTGTTCGAACACCGAGATTCCACCACAGTTGTCATTAGTTCATTTTAGGTCTTCCTGAGATGAGATGTAGCCAAATTGTTACCTTTTCCTCCGCTTGTATCAGTTTCTAGTTATCTCTCTTGACCGTGAGGTGCAATATAGTAGGACAGAAGTAGATTAAATTCAGGATGTAATTTAAAATATTGAAACCGCTCCCCTGGAACGTAACATGGATGGTTAATTGAACTTGTTGCACTTCACAATTTTGCAATATATCAAGAGTAGATTTTCTCGCTTTCTAGGTCCTTGAATATTGCAGAAGATTACGTGTGGAGGAAATCTGATTGCACGAAAGAAAATCTAAACGGAAGGCTTGCACGATTTTGCAAGAAGCATTTAAAAGAAATGGCCTTCTTCCCAATTTCCATAGCAAAAACAAAATACCATTGCAAAGATCAGTTTCGCTTTAGAAGATGGGATTGTACGACAATTGATAGGCGTCATTTTGGTGTTGATCTCCGTGAAGGTATGTTTCTATGTGTTTTTTGATACAGACGAAACCAAGGTGCATTCCGTGTAAAGCTCATGCCAGAGATTCACTTATTTATTTTTTGCCTGCACGCCAGATAAGTCACTTTACTATCGTATCCTCGCATGTCAACGCTAAAAGCAAAAATTCTGACGTCAGTACACCGTGAATATATATATATATATATATATATATATATATATATATATATATATATATATATATATATATATATATATATATATATAATAAGTCAACGCCGTACTAAGTACATAAGTAAAACGTAGAAGAATTCAAAATATACTTTCTTGTGTAGTACTACGCAAGAAAGTATATTTTTGAATTTCTATATATATATATATTGATATATATATATATATATATATATATATATATATATATATATATATATATATATATATATATATATATATATATATATATATATATATATATATATATTATTTATCTATGTATATGTATTATGTATATGAATATGTATATACATAGAGAACAAGAAATACAATTTCTCGTATCGTTGGCGTTTCCATTGATATTTTTTCATCACCCCTACCTATCAGTGCTTTTCTGTCGTATGATTTTAGTCAAATGTTTTCTCCTAGCATCAAAAAATATTGATTGATATGATATGATATGATATGATATGATATGATATGATATGATATGATATGATATGATATGATATGATATGATATGATATGATATGATATGATATGATTGATATGATATGATATGATATGATATGATATGATTGATATGATATGATTGATATGATTGATATCATATTATATCATATCATATCATATCATATCATATCATATCATATCATATCATATCATATCATATCATATATCATATCATATCATATATCATATCATATATCATATCATATATCATATCATATATCATATCATATATCATATCATATCATATATCATATCATATCATATATCATATCATATCATATCATATCATATCATATCATATCATATCATATCATATCATATCATATCATATCATATCATATCATATCATACCATGTAATTTCTGTATAAACTGAGTCTAGTCCTGCCAAGATTTGAGCAGCCTTCATCCCATCCCAGCATAACACCAATTCCGAATGTAGATGTGGTAATCCAAATAATGGACTCCTAGTAGTCTTTGACTTGGAACCGCCAGACAGGTTCAAGTGGGCTATATCTAGGACAAAAGTGAAGTTGACAAACAAACCGTAAACAGTCGATGTTTAGAATTATAAGTGTTGTCTGGGCGCTGTTTTTCATACCTCTAACAGGAATAGACGTAGTTTTGCAAGTTTTTGTAATAAGCATTTGTGGTGTATAACTGGTAGATATTGAGGGAACCAGAATCTTCTTTGTTGCACCAGCTTGCAACGCCAGAGCAACCATACAAACATACATACATGTAAATATACATACTATACTATGCTATGCTATACCATTCTATACTATGCTATGCTACACTATACTATACTATGCTATATTATACTATACTATACTATGCTATACTATACTCTGCTACAATATACTATACTATACTATACTATACTATACTATACTATACTATACTATACTATACTATACTATACTATACTATGCTATGCTATGCTATGCTATACTGTTCTCTCGAAGTCATTTTATTACCATTTTAGTACCTTCCTATTGTTGAGATTGCGATACCCAGTAGCTGAATAGTATTGACTATAAAAAGTGATTTGTGCCAACAGCTGAGACCTAAGATGCAGTGCTATATTCCATTTTGGTGTTTAATTTTAGTATACACCTCGGGTTCTTTGAAATCAAGTTTGTTAATAGAAGCAATATAATGTGGTGAACTAAACCATCGTTTTGTTAGTTGCTGAGAGGTCAAATTGTAAACGTATGCGACTTTAGAGTGTTCATTACACTCTCCACAATGTATAGTTCCGTGGAATTAAATGGTATTAAATCTTAATTATGCAAACTGACAACAAATTTCTGTCCCCATTTTTAATCCAAATGTACACAGGTTAGGCCTTGAGTTCGGATCGTGGTTAGACGACCCAAAAATGAAAGGTGTAGGAGGGGATTGCATATGAAGGATTTTTTACCTTCTTTGAATTCCCACTGTGAGCTATTCCAATTGGAGATCGCGCCATGCAAGAAGCTATTTTTCTGTTCACGTACAAGTTGGACTGTTGGTGAATCCTAGGGAATACATAGGCTGCATGGGGAATCGAAACCAGAATCTGACATGGACTTTGAATGCAACGGAAAGGGATAGTACAGCACGTGTAGTGTCATTTTCATATACACTTGTTTTGCTTTATCATGTTGCAGTCAGTCATTAGTAATAGCTAACTTCATGTTTGAAAGTAGCACTTCCTGAATTTGCATGTATGTCTTTGTTCAGTGCTTACTGTGTTCCATTGCTTAGAACCGGACTGTTTTCACTATTGTAATAATGGAATATATTCAATGAAACTTATCCTCTTAACCCTTCTGTAGCTTTGCTGTTTACTTTTGAAATATTAATTTGCTTTGTTCTTGCTCTTTTGTTCATAATCGGGCTATTTTTATTGTACATACAAATGTAGAAATGGAGTATGTTCAATAAGCTTAATTACCTACCCCCTCACTTGGTTACTTACTTATTCACTGCAAATGAAGCAAATAACCCATTAGAGATTACTGCAAGGTGCAAACTATAAATGGTTGCATCCCCGATTTCTATTATTGTAAATTCTTTCAGCTTTTGAATGTCAAGCACTGCTTCTAGACATTACTCTTTCATAAAAAAATGTTTGAAAAGTCCTGTATGGGCGATAGGATTTTGCATACTTCGTGTGTCTATCCAAAAGCCTACAAATTAGACAATCGCTGTATTACGTTAAGACTTTAAGAAACAAAAATTGAGATTGATAGGAAACAATTATATATGTTATTAATCTGACACAAATCTTGTTTAATCTAATGCGGTCGGATTCAATCTCCTAGCTAATGCTCTTTTAGTTTCATTAGTTTACAATTGTAGGTAGAGTTTATGTCGCCATCTTTATTTTTTCCATTAGAATACATTCTGAAATCATTGTTTGGTATTTCCATCCTTTTATATGTCTTTAAGCAAAATATCCTGAAATGACGCATGCAGTGAAATTGCCTCAGTCCAAGTTCTCATATTTTGGTTTGTACTATTCCTGTCTTTAGTTGTCCTACCTTTGTCAAATTATCGATTTTTTTAGGAGGTATTCTGCACAGGATAACTCAAGCTGAGCATTTTGTTGAGTATCCATTCAGGTAGAAGGATTGGTAATATTTGAGGCAACATAGCGTTGTGAGATGCAACATAATGATGTTGGACAGAACAATATAGGAATATTTGAAACAATGCTGTAACGCCTCCAAGTCATTTATGCATTTGCCCTCCATTTGCCTCAATTTACATCTAATTCTAACTTTACTTCAAATCAGATGCTTAGAGAATCCTCCTATCATTACAGAGTAGTTCGCCCTCCCTGATCAATACGTCAAGCTATCTTCAGCAAAAGTTATAAAATAGGTATATCGTATGCACAACAACATCTTTCTTTGGCATTGCTAGAATGTGTGAGGACTCTACTCTTGGACTTTTCACCTTACATGGCCATTGCAGCACCCTTGTTTCTCAATTCATGACACCCCATGGTCATTTTGCTGATTTGCTGCTTCTTACAAGCCAGTCACTCTCTCCATTTTCATCAAGCCATGACACAGTTGGGTTTCAAGCCCTCTACCCATTTTAAGCAGTTGGCTGTATAAACCACCACCTTCTGAATGGGATCAATCTAACAAGTAAAACAAGAATGATGATTAATCCATGATGAACATTTTGGCATCGTGCTTTAGATTCTGTCATTGTGAACTTTGGATAATGTCGATCAGGTTTTGGCTTATCCGTTCACACTTTCAATTCTGTCATTTGGATTCTAGATTATTTTGTTCAGATTTTGGATTATTGCATAGCTGAAAGCAGCTACCCATGTTTGCTTGTAATTGTTGTTCCTTTTTCAAAACACGTAAACCTAACTTAAAACTAATCCACTATATGCTTTTCAAGCGTAGGCAGTAGTGGCAAATTCGTGGTGCCAAGACGTGGTGCTACACCTTCATTAAGAACAGGAAATTTATATAACATATTCCAATTCTTTGTAGTTCATTGCTGTTATGAAAATTACGAGAGTTAGTATACCTGTTGAAGGCCAGAGGCGCTTAAACTGTCTACCAAAGCGCCCACTTTTACGCTCGATAACATCATTGGAGATTAGACATTGAATGAATCTAAATAGACAATACAGAATTGCATAGAGAATTGAGGATGGCAGACTGCAAATTTGATCATGGTTTAAGTTTTCAATTGATATTACCAGCCAATTGGATTTAATCTATGATTTAACTTGGGCTCTATGACATAAAAAATGTTTAGCTAATTTGAAGCCACGTCGTTTTCAAATAATTCTGTTCGTCACGTGGAAAATGTTTTGTTATCAAAGATCGGCGTTGGATGGAGACTACACAGTCAGTCAATGTATATGTTTATTTGTTGGGGTGGCAGGTGTTTAGGGGCAGACTGTCTCAAGCAGCGGCAACGCCACGGGGGGGAGGGGGACTGGATGACATATCCTTCCAGCTTTCTCCAGGATCAATTTTTGCACGGATTGAGATGGTAGGAGATTCTTTGCTAAGCCACATAGTTGCTGTTTGTCACCCACTAGGTGGATATTTTTTGTGTGTACTGTAGTACAGAGTGTAGTCCCAGAAGCGCATAACCTGCTAGAGTCCCACGTCTGTGATGGCTATCACCGTCCCTAGTCTCAAGGCTCTAGATACCATGGAGTTTATGAAGAATCCATGCATTTCCTTTTGTAACACCCATGGAACCTTTTGCCCTGGCGCTATATTATCATTTTTCAATATTTTCATTTATTACTGCTCCATATTACAACTAGTTTCTAATACTATTAAATAACAGTTTTGAATTACATTTTTAAAAGCACAGTTGGTTAGTGGATACGGCATGTTAACGTGGGACATATTGTTCATTGACGTATTATTGTTCGTATAGTTTATCAGCGTAATTTCTCCTAACACTGCGCTTATTTTTTGGGTAAATTGAGCCTCTATGTTCTTTTAAAACGCTGTCGTATACATTAAAGATTGTCTCTTATTCTATACAATCGAACTTTTTTCCTAGAGTAGTCACGTGCTCAGGTGTTCGTGACTGGCCTATTATAGAAGAAGAATGCCTCCTTGTACCATACGCTTGTTTTTTTTATACGAAATCGGTCTGTTGAAACTGGAGCTACAATTTTAAAAAACCGGAGAGTTATATTGCTCTAACCCCAAGAAACTGGTCACTTGCATACTTAAAATGTTGAATTTTTAAGCTAGATGTTTACCGTAAAAATTTTGATGAAAAATTTTTTTACCAGTTTTTGAGATCTTTGCTTTGTTGTAAGAGTAAAACTTGAAGATTCTAGTTGAAGTTGCGAATATATGATAAAATTATTAGAAACAAATTTATTTATCAATTAATTACAAATACCTTCCTTAGCAACCAATTTTTATTGTTGCCAGGGGGAGTTTTGTATTTTCCCCTATAACTCCTTTCCTTAAAGTCACAAGATTCAGGCAATAAAATCTCTTTTGCGATATGTAATTTGTACTTAAATCATCAATAATTCAAAATCGTTATCTTTTGCTACCCCACTTTTAATCAACAAATCGTTAAGGAACATTTAAACCTTAAAGACCCGAACAATTAGGAATTCTTATACTAAACTACGTGTATTTCTCTTTTAGATACACGGGAATCTGCTTATGTCCACGCGTTGTTCTCTGCATCTTTGGCACATTCTATTGCTAAAGCCTGTATGGATGGTCAGCTTTCTGGCTGTTCGTGTGCCAAGAAACCAGCGTATTTGCCAGAGGGTATGACTATGAATGAGCTTCGTTTCAGCAGTTGCACGAATTTCTTGTCAGTTGGAATCAAATTTGCTGCAATATTTGCAGACGCTGGATTTAGAAGGAAAAAGCGACACGTTAAGCACATCTCAAGCGAACTAAAGCAGCATAACAGTAAAATTGGTCGGGAGGTAAATATTCTGAACTCTTTAATTTGCTCGTATTAGTTAACTGATACACAAGTAGACCTTACACGGTTTTAGTAAGAAAGGTTTTTTGACCCAGTATTGAGACTTTGTTAGCTTTTTCATGATTTTAGGGAGCGGTCATTATTTATGGCCAGGGTGGGGACTGAAGAGAAAGTACTGTGTGCCGTCAAAAAATTTTACCCCACATTTGTTTATGTCAAGTTTTCTTTAACCCACCGAAGGAAAATAGTAAAACGAGGCTTCTTTTGCATTTAGGTATGGTGTATGCTTTTACACTACCCTTGTGTTCAAAAATTATTCTGCTACCCCACCTAACACAGCTTATTTTTTTCAGTTACCTCACCATTTTATCTTCAGTCCCTTCCCCGGTCATAAATAATGACCGCGCCCTTAGTACTTGAACTTACTTTAGACTTTCTTTACAGGAATGTTTGAGATAGTGTACCAATACTATGTTACAAAGCCAGACAGGCACTACAAAATCATAATACTGGAAAATGTAGATATATAAACACGAGGAACATATACAGATACTATATCAAATTATATGGCGGACTTGCATGCTAACTGAAATTCTAAGTGTATATGAACGTATAAACTTTCTTAGGTCTCAGAAATGCAGTACTGAACTTTCTTAATATTTTGAGCAGTCGAGTACTACTTTCTTTTAAGCCACTTCCTTATAAAATGAGTGTACTCGCTAGCATAGCTGCCAAATGTTTGAGAACTCTGATCAAGTCTATTTTCTCCCAACCTAATTGACCAATCATCATGCAGGATTATGACCATACGTGCTAAGACTAGGCCCATCTTGCATGATGATTGTCAATTAGGTTGGGAGAAAATAGACTTGATCAGAGTTCTCAAACATTTGGTGGCTATGCTGCACTCGCTTATTTGTCCCTGTCAGTTTACATCAGATGATTAATTAGTTCAGTTTTTACTCAAATGATTACCAAATTATTTTATTAATTTGTCCATTCAATTATTAATTCGTTTATTGATTTGCTCATTTTGCTTGCTTGTAGAGCTTGATTGACCCGCATAACATTCATTGTCGATGTCACGGTGTCTCCGGCAACTGTGCAATAAAAAGTTGCTGGAAGCGACTCCCATTTATGAGCACTGTCGCATCCAAGTTACGAGACCTCTACGACAGGGCAACTATGGTGGTGTACGATAATTTCAAGAGGAGATTTGTATCCAAATGGCTTCAAACAAGTATAAGAAAGAAGGAGATGCTTTATGCATATGAATCACCAAATTACTGTATAGCCAATTCTACGCTCGGAGTTTACGGCACGGAAGGGCGATCTTGTAACAATACTGCACGCGGATATCATAGCTGTGAGGTGCTTTGTTGCGGGAGGGGGGTTCGAATACAACGTACGGAGGTTATTGAGAGATGCCGCTGCAAATATATATGGTGTTGCGATGTTAAATGCAAAGAATGTAGAAGGACTTACGACGAGTATATTTGTAAGTAGTCATCTGTAGAGTTGTGATGTTGCATTTTCACAACATGTAGAACTTGGTATGGCCTTTTTGTCGGTTATCAGACTTCGAATACAATAAATTGGTTGTACACAGGCTTTACTTTAATTGCTATTTCTAGACTACTTAGGACCCGGCCGAGGCGGAATCTTTAGTTGCACCGCATCAGGGTCGGACTGGTAAGGGATATCGAGTTGCACTTGTACCCCGGGATCACCCTTCCTGTCTTCCTTGCGGGCTCCCTGTTACCCTCATCAACTTGGCTGAACCTTGTCGTAGGGAAAATTAATTACTACACCCAATACTGCTCTGTGTATAAAGAAGCAACCTTGGGATACAGCCGCTAGTCCGCCACTACACGACATTAAAATTCCTCCAGATTCGACGTCAGAAAAGCACTGGAGTGCTCTTGAATCAAACTTGGATTTAGTATATTAACTCGGATTTAATATGCCTTTCCCAATGGAATGAGAGCTCCTGGAGGAAAGGCATTTTGATGTATTTGCTAATAATCAGGAAGATGAAATAAATTTCATTAATTCGAATTTCTACATTTGACCAGAGCTTTAATGGTTTCGGTACTGGTAGGTAGGCCTTCAAAACATGCCTTGACCATCTTAATGAAACTTGGACTCTAGGCAAGGTATCAAGTTCATACCATACCAAACTTTTCATAAGGATTTGGGATAGTGCTTGTTTTTATCTTATTTGAATAGCCTTGCTAAATATTAGCTCGTCATTTTGCATTGGGTGGAACAATACGCTCTAGTGCAGGCATTGGCCTATACCCTTTAATTGAAACTCGAGAACTTTGCAGGCACGCTCTCAATAGTTATCATATTGAAAGGTTCTTAGTCTCTCTCTGTCTCAAAGTGGTTTTTGTATGATGACACGTTGGTTAAAAGCCTTGACTTTCAGTTTGTTTCTCCATTGTGAGAGATTGTACTTAGTCATGTTTTCCAAGGAATTGCTCACCAAACTCAAAGAGAGACCCTAGCTAGTTACATTTGTGAGGAATTACTCTCCCAACCCAAAGAGCCTGACTGTAGGGAATACAGATTTTTTCGTGAAAATTGGGTCTTTTACTATTAAGGTATTTGCCAGAGATCCACGTCAGAAGAACAGACCGGCTAGAAAACCTGGATGTGCCAAATTCGTTACTTTGGAAAGTAGGCCGTAAAATTGGTTGCGTAATGAAATTTTCTGTTTATTGCATTGGTTCCTTAAAATTATTTTATGTTGTTGTAATTGCATTGTATTTTTGCTTAGCTTCTGTTTTAATTTTTGATAATTTCAACGTCAGATACAATTTTTCATGTAAAATACTTGGAATACAGATTAGATTAGTTCACGAAAAAATCATGTATTGAAACGTGGCTAGTTGTGGATGCAATATCAGTCTTTAGTGGCTGTTAATCCACGTGATTTTTAGTATTCAATGCAATCATATGAAACAAGCTCTATGTTTACTCGTCAAAACCCCACATCCACACATTTTTGTTGTTGAGGCGCATGTCATATGAAACAAGCTCTATGTTTACTTGTCAAAACCCCACATCCACACATTTTTGTTGTTGAGGAGCATGTTAGAGCCATTTTCCAGCATATTGTGGTGTCACGCATTTACCCCGTTGTTGCAAAGATGGAATCCATGTAGCTCTTGACAGATATCTCCAGCGTATGCTCAATTATTTCCTGGCATGCTGGCGCAAAATAAAGATGAAACAGCGTTGCTCCAACCTGAAAGCCATCTACAAATGATCAATGGTTTTGTTCTGAAGGTTATAAATTTGTGCTTCTACAATATAAACCATAAAGCCTATGGCGCAGCTTCATAATTCACTGGCCTTATCTCTGGCGTTAGGTTTGCTTGGGATTCACCTTGCTGAGTAAATAATCCTAATCGCATCCTATTTTTAACGTGTTATTAGTTTTCCACTTCTGGAAGGCATGTATGATTAAATTTTTCATGTAAAGTTTCAGTTTCATCAGTGGTAGTAGTTCTTGACTGTTTTTCATCTAAACTTTGCTTGTAAACCCATTTGCCCATCCTCACTTTTATGGTGGAAATGCAGAAAGTTTCTCATACCTTTCAGTAAATTTTTTCAGTTGTGATGCAGTGGAGAGAGAAATATGGAGGGATAGGGCTGGGTTGTATTTATATTTCCCTCATATTTCCCATTAATTCAAATCAGTCATATCTATCAATTAATCAGATCTCACAGGTCTACCACCTACATCACCGATTTCAACTTCACCACCTAGGTAACACCTCTCAGACATGTGACTTATCTCACATCTCTCAGATCTGGCACCTAAATCTCATCCCTCAGATCTACCACCACCTACATCTCATCTACCAGGTTTGTAACCACTAAATCACATCTCTCTGGTTAACCGCCACCACATTACACTTCTCAGATCCACTACAACCTAAATCACAACTCTGAGGTCTACTATCAGGCCAACCACCACATCACATCTGTCAGATCTACCATAAATAAATCACATATGTCAGATCTACAAACATTATATCACATCTTTCAGATCTACCATTACTTAAACCACATCTCTCAAATCTAATACCATTAAGTCACACTTCTCAGATCTATTACCACTAAATCACATCTTTCAGATCTATCACAACCTAAGTCACAAATCTTAGACTGACTACAATACTTGTAGCTCACATTTCTCAGATCTGCTAGCACTAATGCATATCCCTCAGACCTGCCACCAGCTAACTCACATCTCTTAGATCCACCATGTCCTAAATCACATATGTTAAATCTACTCCAATTAAATCACATCCCTTAGATCTACCATTAAATCAAATCCCACATACATATCTCCACCTAAATCACATCTCTCACATCTACTACTACTAAGTCACACCCCTCAGATCTTCCACCAGCTAATTCACATCTCTTAGATCCACCACAACCAAAATCACATCTCTCAGATCTACTGCCACTAAATCACATCTGTCAGATCAACCATAACCTAAATCACATATTTTATATCTACTTTACATAAATCACATCTCTCAGATCTACTACCAGTAAATCATATCTCTGAGATCTACTACTGCTAAATCACATCCCTCAGATCTATCACAAGATAAATCACCTATTTTAGATCTACTACACTTAAATTACATCTGTTAGATGTACTAACACTAAATCACATCTCAAAGACCTACCTCAACCTAAATGACACCTCTTAGACATACCATGTATGTCACATCCCTTAGACCTGCCATCAGCTAAGTGACATCTTATAGATCTACCACAACCTAAATCATGTCTCTTATATCTACTCCATTAAGTCACATCTCTCAGATCTATTTCCCCTAAATCACATCTCTCAGATCCACCATGACCTAAATTGCATATTTCAGATCTACTACTGTACAATTATATTACATTTCTCAGATCTACTACTATTAAATCACATCTCTAAGATCTATCACCACTAAATCACATATGTCAGACCTACCACTGCAAAAATAAATCTCTCAGATCTACTACTAAAAATCACATCCCTCAGACTTGCTACCTCCCAAATCACATCTCTCAGATCCCCACAATATAAATGGCATCTCTCAGATCTACTACTGCTAAAATCTACTACCACTAAATCACATCCTTTGGGTATACCACCACTAAGTCATATCTCTCTGATCTACCAGCACTAAATCCCAGATCTGCCACCATGAAATGAAATCAATCAGGACTACCACCACTAAATCTCATCTCTTAGATCTTCTAACAGTCAAATCACTGCTTTGAGATCTAGTACCACTAAATCTTATCTCTCAGATCCACCATCAACGTCACATCTCTCATTTGGTACCGTAGATTTTCCTTAAAGTTTATCAAGTCCCCTCTCTATTTAGCCCCTCCTCAAAAATGCGAATGTTGCCAAAATTGATTTGTCTTGATAAAAAGTATAAAAGTATAAGCGTTGTGATATTGACGACGTTTATTTTTACTCAACAAAATAAGTTAAAGTCAAGTTCAAGTGTCTGTGGGCTACAAATGGAAATGGTATTAATTGATGAAGATGACCATGTTATTGATAAAGATCCCTAAAATATACCAATTTTCACCATATAAAGTCTTTTTGTAGTTCAAGACTTATTAAGGTGGTATTCTACAGTTAAAACTGATAATTTTTTGAAATTTTTGACTTTCATCTATCTACATAAGAATTTATCGCAGATTTTGAATATGTGATTTGTTTTTCCATATTTTTACATTAGATCTGAATATCAGCATTAATATGAAATCATGTGCATAAATTTATCCTTAGCAACAGCATAGCAACGGAGGTTGATAAAGCACACCCAATTTTCTCTCGTGAAGTTTCGGGCCCCAACCATTTCATGTGTCATTGGCACTTCTATTCGTTTTCTTCTAACATTCTTGAGCCTCAGTTTCATTCATACTATTTGCCTGAACGAGGTATTCATCGGTGAAGGGGCTCACAACTATCCGAAGTGAATTTGCTTAGCTAGTTTATTGATTTGGATATCTTGTAGTAAATAAAACACGATGGGAAATAAAAAGAACAAGGTAAGACGCTCAAAGCGGCGTTTCTACAGGAATCAATTTACTACAAGTGAAGAAAGGGAATCAGACTTGACTCAAGTGCATAGGCCTTCAGAAGTAGCTTCCCAGAGTCCATCAACTGCTCAACTTTCAAAAAGACCACTTCTTGTTGATATACCTGTTTCTCGTAGCTCTAAAAAGATAAGACTAGAAGATATGCAAATAACAGAATCTGACTGTTCACATGGTTTTTTTCTTCATGCACTTTAGTGTTCTTCAAGATCTAATTTGTAAAATTGGTTCTTGCCCTTTGTGTAAGTCAGAATTGTTTCCAGTCCATCATTCAGAAAGTAAGAAAATGGGACTCTCTGTTTGTTTCAAAATAGAATGTGCATCTTGTAGGTGGAGCCATGAATTCTTTTCCTCTCCTGTTGTGCTCAAGGAGAATACCCCAGGTCCAAACTGTTTTAGTGTTAATTTACAAACAGTTATGGCTATGAGAGAGATTGGACAGGGTCATGAATCACTAAAAACATTCACAACATGTATGGGAATGCCTAATTCAATGACAAAAAACACATTCTCATCAATAAATGACAAACTTCTAGATGCATATGAAAAAGTATCACAGGCCTGCATGAAACAAGCAGCAGAAGAAGTTAGAAAAACAGCACTGAATGAGAATGCTGTTATAGAAGATTGCCAAGTAGCAATAGATGGCACATGGCAAAAGAGAGGTCATTCCTCTTTAAATGGAGTTGTTGTGGCCACCACAAAGGGAGCTAAAGTCATTGATTGCCAAGTTTTTACAAAATACTGCAAAGGATGTCAAATATGGAGCAGGAAAGAAGGGACAGATGCTCATGTGCAATGGAAGAGGGGCCATGTATGCAAGATTAACCATAAAAAATCATCGGGTGCTATGGAAGCAGATGGAGCAGTTGCTATTTTTCACAGATCTATTGAAAAATATAAACTTAGATATATAGATTTCATTGGAGATGGTGACACTGGATCCTTTTTGAAAGTGTGTGAATCATAGCCTTATGGTGACCTATTGCCGAAAAAATTAGAATGTGTTGGGCATGTACAGAAGCACCTTGGAACACGGCTTAGAAAGTTACGAAGTGATTACAGGGGAAAATGTTTAAGTGATGGCAAAAAAATTATGGGAAAGGGAAGACTTACTGATAAAAACATAAATACAATGCAGACATACTATGGTATGGCAATAAGGCAAAATACTTCAAATGTATATGCCATGAAGAAAGCTATTGGGGCAGTTTTATTTCACTGCACTGATATTGAGGATGAAGTCATTCGTCATCAGTTTTGCCCAAGATCAGAAAGTAGCTGGTGCAATTGGCAGAAAGATAGAGCTAATGGAACATGCTTATACAAGAAAAAAATCAACCTGCCAGTAGAGATAAAATCACTGATAGAGCCAATTTTCCGTGACCTCAGCACTACTGAGCTCTTGAACAAATGCCTTCATGGACAAACTCAAAATGCGAATGAAGCATTTAATGCTGTTTTATGGCAGAAGTGCCCCAAAGAAATTTTTGTAGGAAGGGATACTCTTGAAATTGCATCATATTCTGCCATAATCAGCTACAATGAAGGGTTTTACAAAATAAAAGATGTATTTGCTCAGTTAGGTATCCCAGTCAATAAGTACTTCCTCCATGAGGCTATAGCAAAAGACAAGCAGAGAGTCAACCTATCAGCTATTAAATCCTCTGATTTTGGTAGAAACAGAAGAAAGAGACTAAGGGCTATCAAGAAAGGCTTCTTAGACAAGGAAAGAGACAAGGAAGATGGTGAATCCTACTCAGCTGGATCTTTTTGAAATACAATAACGTTGCTCATTCTTTAACATCCATTTTCTCACTTCCCTTGAAACTGATGATTTTGAACAGAAAAACACTGATTTCTCAACATTTGTATGAGATACTAGGTTCAAACTTTCTACCCTAATAGAAGAATCCTTCCTCTAGAGCATGAACCTATAGAAACCTCAATAGCTATTACTTAAATCAAAAATTGATGCAAATATAATCTGCCTACAGAGCAAAATTACGTACATTGATATTAGCATTGCTGCTAATTAGTTTCAAAAAGCAGTAAATTGCTAATGATAGGTTCATGCCCTCAATCAAGTTTCCTACTATCAGCATGCAACTTTTGGGAGTCCTACAATTTAAGAAACAGAAGATATCAGTGTTCATTTGGTAACAACTTTTTATAATTTATGCTAATTTATGCATGATTACTCAAGCGTGAAATGCTGAAATCTGCATAAAGCACCTTTCTTTATAACCACTTCCTAAAAAAAACATAAAGACCATTCATAAGGTCAAAAAAGCAAACTTTTTGTTAACTGTAGACTACCACCTTAAGTCCCCTCTCAACTAATCCCCCGTCTTCAATAAGCCCTCCCTCTAAAGTGTTTGCAAACAATAAGCACCCCAAGGGGCTTATTGGAGAATTTACGGTATATATCATATTTTGCTTTCATTAGTGATATATCTTATTCTTATAACTAGAAGTATTTTACTCGATGTTTACTATGGCTTCTACTAATGTCGTTTAACGATTTTTGAACGCTTTCCAGAAGTGATATATTTTTTCATGTTACTCTATATTTTTGCTGTTCGGAACTTTTATGAGGTCGCTTGACGCTATTATTGGTTTCGTTCATTGGTTTCGTTTGGATGAGCTCAGAATCGAGGCAGAATTTATTTACAACTTACAAGAAGTGAAATGGCGGAACGCACAGACGCTCTAAGAGCCCAGAAGTTGGAAAAGTTTATCAAAGAAACAAAAGCGGATTGTAATGTAGCAACATATTATTTAGAAAGCACAAACTGGAATGTAGAGTTTGCTATTGCAGGTTTTAAGGAGCTGAAGCTAGCAGAGGAAAAAAGGATCAAAGACAGAGCTATTGTCAATAGCAATGAACCCAGACCCGCAACAACTGTAACTAAGCGAAGTAAAGGGCATGTTGGTCCTCTTCGGCGTGGAATCTCAATGGCAAATTCCGAGTTAGTTGCAGGTGTCCGCGAGAAGATGATAATTTCAGAGTTTTCAAATCGTCTCGACACGTCATTTGTATTGCCTAATATTACAATAGTAAAAGAGCCAGATCTTGTTGACTTCCTTAAGAATGATTTGATTGACAAGGCAACGTACCAATCCTTGACGAAAGCGGGTAAATATGCAGTTATTTCAAAGCATTTACTCCAAAATCATTCTTTGTAAAGATATTAATATTTCATATGCCATTGTATCAACAATACTTTCCTACCTGTAACTGGCTCGCAGCCAATCTGGAATCGGAACTTTGCTTCGCCACAGATCTGAACCAATGATTCAATATTTTTATGCCAGTGCACCCTTTACACACTTAATTCCATAAATAATCTCCTTAGTCTTATTAAAAATACGCATGTATAAAGCAAGCTCCCAATTTCTGTATAACTTTATATCTGTGACCTGCTCCCTCCCTCAATTCCAGATTGGGTTCATAGGAGGCAAATTTGTTTTATCTCTTCATATTTCAAGAGTTCACCGTCCTTATTAATGTTGTTAAAAGCCAGTAAAAACTTGCACGTATTATCAAAAGGATGAAGTAGACTTAATTCTCTGAAACTTTGCAAGTAGCAGTAGCTACCTTTTGACCAGTAATCAATATGTGAATTATTGTAATTGTTACATAGGTGTTTGATGCATGATTAGTAAGATAAGATTATATTAAAATGTAAATTAATCATGGTATTAAAATTGGGGTGGACATAAATGACATTGACACTATTGATGTTACCTATTAGAGTATGAAGCAATTAAACATACAAGAAGTGTTACTGGTCAGAGGCATTGGTATACATAAGGCTATATCTTTCACACCTCATTATGATAATCATGAGCTTCCACATGCTGTATGCAGAAACATCTAGTTTCTGCACTGAGAGATGATAGTTTCAATTTAGCTACTGATTACCAATCATGTTTTGAGATTAATTAGGGGATGGATCTTTGGATTTTTTAAATGAATTGTAGGTTGTAAGATATTCATTAGTAGGTTTTTTATAAAATAGAGAACTGCATACTTAAAGTGTGCTGTAGAATTTAAAATTACTTCTGTCCCATGTAAGAAGAAATTTGTGAAGACTCTATATGTTTCATTTATTCATTTGTTTTGGTATCAGCTGTGGCTTCCATTTTGGAGCTATGAAACCAATATGGTCAAAATATTTTCATAAGAAAATTAATTGTTCTACATTGACATATAAATTCTAATGCTTGTGAAACTCTTGTAATCACTGCTATAACACTTGATTCTAGTTAAATTATTCATGTATTTTGTGTCTGCCAAACCACCAAGGCAAAGTGAAGTACTTTTTTAATTTTCTATTGTGAATGAGTAGCCAGGTGTTTCAATGAGTAATTTGCATTGCAAATGCTCTGCCTGAAAGTGCATGTAATGATCAGCTAGCTCATAGCTTAAACTCAAACAACATTCATCAAGAGGCTATCACACCATATCACACTAGTCTTAATACTGCTCTTTGACCATAGGCCCTCAAAGCAAACATTTTGTACTTGTGTTTAATGGCATTTTTTGGGTTTCTAACAGCTTTACTGTAAATGTAACTCTCTTCTAGAGGTCTTGAACTGGTGGGCAGGAAGTAGTATATCTGCTTGTAGAAAGCTCTTTCCAATGTCAACAGTTGGTGATGGGAACTGTTTGCTGCATGCGGTTTCTCTGGCAATGTATGGTTTCCATGACAGACTACTCACACTACGCAAAGCCTTGCATAAGTCCCTTACCACTGAATCAGCTAATGGGCCTTTAAAACGCAGGTTTGATCTCCTCTATGTTGCTTTCATTATCGATAGTTTGTGTTGCTTTTTCTTGTGAGTCTAAATATTTTTTATCATAATTGGTATCTGATGACACCCCCTACAAATCAGCTTTTGTTTTCCAAATATTTTCAACTATTTCTTTCAACTATTGAGAATTGCTTTTAATTTTTTGGATTATTTCCGCCCACTTTTATGATCTCTGCAGTATGGATTACACAGATCTTGTCAGTTACTGTTGAAAATTAGATGTGATTTGAATGCATTTCTAACAGTTGCAGTTCATAGATGATGTAATAAAAGTGCACTCTATGTGAGAAAAAAGTTATAAGAAACCTAGTACTAGACACTAAAATTCAAGGAATTGTTAGAACTACAAGGAAAGAGTTAAGAAATGTTGGACATTTCTGTGCCAGCTTTCACAGTCTCAGACTCAAATTTTTCTTCAGGAGATTTAACAAGTTTCCACTACTGTAGTTGTATGTGCTAAGCCTTATAAGAACTATGAAAGACAATATTTTATGTTTTATTTTGTTTTCACTGCAGTTTTTTTCATTAAATTGAGAAGCTTTTAAGAACCTTTTAGAACTAAAATGTGGCCAGAAATTAAGAAACATTTACTATTAAGCCTTGAGCCAGGTTTCTTATAAAAAGTGTAACTTTGTCTACTTGAGTTGACTGGAGAAATCATCTTTACTACAGCAGGCTGTCAGGATGTGATTTCTCCAATACTCCCCAGAGTAATTAGATGATAATACTACATGAATGTTGCAACTGAGTGGTTTTTAAGGATTGATGTGGCTGATAAATTCTATGGACAACTTATAAATCATCTGCCTTTTTGTTACATTCTTCAATGTAGAAACTATCTCAAACTCCAGGCTCAAAGTTTCTATGAAACAGCCTAGCATGGTTTGTTGATGTAGACTGGCTTTCTAGGACTGCATAGTCATGTTCTTACAGATGCCTGATACCAGGGAGTAAAAGATAATCTACAAAGTGCTTTCTTGGTCGTTGCATGAAATTGTTCCGAGTTTTCCACTCCTTTAGGGGTATGCATGAATTAGATTGATAGTTGCCTCACTCCCCCATACTCCTAGCAATGTTGCCAAGGCATTTGTATAGACCTAGGAGACAATTTGAAGGGTTTATTTCCTTGGTTGACTTGGTATTAAGTAACGAGTAGGTTTACATGTTTGCTTAGATGGATGTATCAGCAATGGAAACTGAATATGGAAGCCGGTGGTCTGAGCTTTACACACCAGGAGTGGGAGGACGAATGGACAGGATTGGTACGTCTTGCATCTGACAGACCTCGTAATCATCACAAAGCCTCGTCGCCGACTCGCAAGATTAGCAAACAATATTCTATAGCAATCACAGCGAGTCATGAAGATGGCTTGAAACGAACTGAATCACGGGAATCGGATAGTTTTGAAAGCCTTGAAGAATTCCATGTTTTTTCATTGGCTCATGTACTGCGAAGACCAATCATTGTCGTATCAGATGTGATGTTACGCGATCTTTCAGGACAACCCCTACAGCCTATACATTTTGGTGGAATTTACTTGCCTATCGAATGTGACCCATCAACCTGTTGCAAGTACCCGGTTGTGCTTGGATATGACTCTGGTCATTTTGCGGCCCTTGTTCCTGCCGAAGGTGAAGATGTTGCCACCAATAAAAGTACGTTATTGTCCAATGTCCCAATCACGCGACCATCTTACGAGTTGTTGCCCTTGCAATTTATTATAGACCCCGGTGTAGGTTGGACTAAGACTGAGGAGGATTCTAAAAAAAAGAAGCTGCCTGAGTTATCAAAGCAGGAGAAACTTGCAATTTTGTCCAAGTATTTGCACGTTACGAAAGTGGAACGTCCTAGCAAAGGTGTGCCGATGATTCCAACTTTTCAAACTAGTGATGTCACAGAATGTGAACTTGATTCCTCTGATTTAGGGAGCTTCTATCGCAAGAAGAGCAAGGAAGGCAAACCATTTGTTGCAAAAGCATTCGAGAATATAACAACACTAATGATGGGGAATTCGAATCCAGTCAAGGCTCCATCCCGCGCTCATACTAAAAACTCGGAAAAAGTAATATACACTGCAAAACTGAACATGGCCAATAAACCAGAGTACTTTAATGAGATGGTTGAGAATTATATCGCAAGTGCTAGGAAAAAAGTACAGGAAAATAAGGAAGATGGCGAGCAACAACAGCCATTAAGTCGAGTAAAATGTGCGAATTCTGGGTGCAGTTTCTTCGGTTCAACTGAAACCAATTACCTTTGTTCAAAGTGTTATAAGTGTCAAGTGGATATTTCCAGGGTACACAAGAGCATGCCGTCGTTGCAAGATGATCGTCCGACGCTTTTAAAGATAGCCAAGCGGCAATTGTCACAACCAGAGAAAGTTCAATCCGATGCTCCTTTGATTGATTTTGATGAAAGCATCACCCAATCAACGCCATCGTTGAGACCAGAAACAGCCCCTCCACAGCGTAAAGTAATAGCTGATGACCCATTTGCAAATAGTGAGAATTTTGATGCAGTGGTTGACAAAGTTTTGTTTTCACATAATAGTCATTCTAACCCCAGGGCTCCTTTACCTTCGAGTGGTCAGAGATTGATCAAAGAACATCCATCCTCCATACCGTCCATGACAAAAGTGGAAACAAGCTCTAGTTTTCCGGGGCATGATAATTTAGCTGAGTTTGACCCACTTAGAGCTGGGATTTTGCGTTCAGATGAGAAGCCTTTTACAAGTGATCGTCGATTTTGTAGAGGCTTAGGATGCAAGATTTTTGGAGCTCCAGAATTAGATGGGTTCTGTTATTCTTGCCATAGTAGATTCTATGATAAAAGCTATATATGAGCGGATGGTAGATCCGCTAGATGGCTTTTCTTGTCGCTTACAGATCTTGCATGCATTCATACTAAAGGGGCATCATCGAGCTTTTTGATTCATTACTATGCCAGTGAAACAGTTATGTTACCTCTTGCCATTGATAGAGGCGTTGGACCATGGACGAATGCTAGAAAATTACGCTTAGCTAACTGATGTTTTGTATTTGAAAATTGTGACAGATTACGATACCAAGAACTAGAGTAAACCATATTTTATGCAGAATAGAAGAATTTGTACAGATCAGAGATGAAAAGAATACTATAGGGCCGTTTTTTCTATGAGAAGAAGTGCATTCTTTTGGCGTTGAGTAATCTTGAATGTTAGCAGTAAAGCAATTATCTAAGGAGACGAGAATAGACCCTTGTGCAGCAGCAGTCGAGCAGGGTTGTGTTTTTGTAAAAATTAACCACAGAATATTCTTTATTCTGTGTAGTAATACATGAGCACTATTTATTTCGGTATGTAGTTGTGTTGATTTAAGCTGTCGTGTAAAGTTGTATTATTTGAATCAATGAGAATTAATCGTTTGAGTTTATTCCAAAGTAACTGATATTGCGATTTATGTTTGAAGCGCTGGAAATACTTTGGAGCTGAGGAATCTTTCAAGATGAGAGTGAATTTAACTATCTGGCTAGCAATCATGAGAATAGAGGCGCATGTCAGGAATTACTGAGTATGAGAAAACCGTATTATTTCTGAATTATGGATCAAACACAATTGCTTGACTTGAACACAGTAGATCGAACTTTCGAACGTAAGGGACTGGTCATTATTAATTCTCCGGGGCGGAAGGAAATGCGAAATTTCTCTTGAAGAAGTCGTAACCCATTTTGAGTGAACTTTTCAGACCCCATCAAAAATCTACCAAAAATTTCAAACTTTGCAGTGTGTACTGAAGAAATTTTTCTGGGCAACTATAGAAAATTGATACCTCAAGAGTGATTCTAAGTTTGGTTTCATGACCCAACCTTTGGACCTAAAGAGTTTGCATACCCCATCGCAATGTCTTCCGCCCTGATCCCAGACATTAATAATGACAAATCCCTAATTCATTCCAAACAATGGTAAAAAACTATTTTTTCTTGAATTGAAACAGTAGTTCCCACAATACATAAATGATAGTTGATTAATGCTGAAATAGCGCATGACTGTAAATAGGCTCAAAAACGCACGAACGCTAATATGTCGTTCGAAATGCACTGATTGGTTGCACTGAATGAACTGAGCAACTCACCTCACACTCGATCGACTCGATCTATTTGATAGTAAATACTCTGGTAATAATTTGTTCGAGAACTAAAGCATTTCTTTCTTGACTTTTTTGGTGAAAGCCCGATTTGCTCGACTTCAGAGTCGTTCGAACACCAAGGTACCACTGTTTTGATTCAGTATTATGCCAGTGAAACAGCCATGCTACCTCTTGCCCTTAATAAAGGGGCTGGAACATGGATGAATGCTAGAAAACTGGAATTACTACTCAGGTATCAAAAACTAGAATGGTATTCTAAACAATAGTCGAGAACAAGTGTCACTTGCTGTTATGTTTTGTCTTGCTCTTTCTCTAGTTATATCTAACTAACTCTACCATGTGTATTCTCATTATTCAATCACATTACATGCATACATTACAACATTCAATCACATGACATGCATACATTACAACATTCAATCACATGACATGCATACATTACAACATTACACTTGCTTGTTTCAAGACAGAGATTTAGAAAGTACCTTCTAAAGCTACAATACCCAAACACGACCCCCTTGATACAACAGCAATCTAATTTGATTTGCTTTTACTATTTCCTTTTGTTGTAATTATATATATATATATTATTATCTTGCTGAAAGGATGTCAGAGTTAAAATATTAAATTAAATGGAAAAAATAGAACTGTATTTCGGATGATAGAGGCTTTTGGGTGAAAGCGAAGTTTTCGTGGTAAGAACTTACATTTGAATATTTTACCAATTATATTAATTATTACATGTGTTACCAATTGTAACGTTGATATATGATATGACACCCTTTGTGATATAAGTGAGTGAAGTCCTGCCTTTTTGATCTATTTAAATGCTTATTGTTTTTGGATGGCAAATTGAAGTGATAGTTGTACATTGGGATGGTACACGGTTTTTTTATAAGAAACCAGTTTTTTAGTAAATGAGGCTCAGAAAGCAACATCTTACGAAACTGTTAAGAAAGTCACAAGGCTCAAATTCCAAAGTTCATCTTTTTTACGTGCCAGAAATCGATAGCAGCTCTTTCTTTACAAAAGTTCCTTTGAAAAATCGAAAAGTTTCTTTGATAGTCTTGTGTAACAAAGAGGAAAATTTTTTATCAAATAATAGTAGCCTCTTCTAGCCAGCTGTGTATCGAGATAAGTCGAATATTTCGGTGAAAGTGGGTATACTTCTTTGGTGTATAACCATGTTTTGCAGACTGGGACAATTTTTCCGTGGGGCATACATCACTAGCCCTTAGCCAGCACACGTCCAATCTCTTTTATCTTAAATAGAGAGTTAAGGCAATGATTTACCCGCTCGCTGCGGCGTCTAGACCCCCGTCTCACTAGTCAGTTGTATGATTCAGCCATTCCTACGCCATCAGTATATAAAACGAATTGTGAACAAAAACTGCGTCTATTAGGTTATTTAGGTAAGCCGTTTCCACCTCATGATGGTTTATGTTTTACTTTAGAAAGAACTAGACAATTGGATTTATATAGGAAATTAGTCGTCACCATGAAAGAATTCTATATTTGAATGCCTCTTGACAGGAGTTTTACTAATTGCCGTAAACAAGATCACTAGAGATGTCATGACCATCATCTATGCCGAAGAAGCAGTGCAGTGTTTTGCAGGAGATGGATACTTCTTGCAACAGGTGCAGCATAGATGAAAGTCTTTGCGGTTGTTGAGCGATAGGATTCGCATGATTTGAAATAATCAGAAGACGTTCAGTACCAAGATGCTTTGCGTGCCCATCTGACTGAGAAGATATATTGGTGGCGGGTGAATGATCACGTAACACATAGTACGTCCCTAGCCACGACTCTTCTCTTTCATCATGATCCAGAAAATAACTAAATTGCTCATCCAAATTGGCGGCGCCCCGGGGCTGGACTAGGGGGGCAGATCCGCAGTTTTCTACAGCATCAGTTGTTTTAATTCGGCGGAGTTCCAAGATAATTTTGACATGCTAGGAGAACAAGATTAGATGTTAGAGAGTTTAAGCATCACATACGTTAACGTTAACGTTACCCTTACAGACATGAGATGCTTGGCTTCTGTCAGCCTTTTGTTGCGTATATCACTGTACCTGCTATGATGAAAGATATGGTCCACAAAGGGCCTAGTCTGTAAAAAGGCATGATTTACTATCCCTCTTCCCCAGTCTGTGATGGTTGTTGCAGCTCTGGATCGTCTCCATACCTCCTGCTGCAATACAGCTTCTCTGTAAGCGTTGTTGTTTAAAAGGAGACGATTGTATTTACAGGATTTTTCAGATAGATGGATATGCTATTTATTTAGTAAATTAAGTGAAGAGAAAATAATAATAAAGGAAACAAACAATAAGATGATATTTATTTTTAAGTTTACTTTGAATCATTCTGTTGAAAAACATATCAGCATTCTGCTATTTCAAAGGCATTTTCGGTCATCTAAGCTCAAGATTATGAAGCTACTCATTGTCATTACAGCAACAAAGCCGAGCAAATCTCACATTATAGTGCGTTAAACTCTCTCTTAAGTCGCATTATTATTAGTGTCATGCCTGCCCTAAGTGACACATGTTCTCTCACAAAAATAAATTCTCTTGTATTATTTGAAAAACATTTTGCCATCAGACAGGTTATGTACATGATGGGTTTTTCACATACGCATATTGAATTGCCCGAGAATGCACGTTGGCCAAATGACCACCTCACCTTAGCAAGCACTCATATTGCCTTTGGACTGTTCGATGCAAATTTCTATAAATGGGCAAATCCGTACACACAACAACTGATCGATAGATTATGTAAGAGCACTTTTCATTCAAGCCTCTGGAAATGCCTATTTTGGTGTGGTTTTGGCCACATTTTGAGGTATAGGAAGATGAGTGTGGTTTAGAAAGTTAAAGGTGCCGTCAACTTTCGATAATGTTGAAAACCAGAAATTCCTGTTATCCTGTTTGGCCATCACTCCCTCCTTACAATAACCTGTTGTAGCACTTTGTGGTGTGAGAGAAAGTACGTTTATGACTTGTAAATGTAATATAAAACAACGGAAGTATTACCTACAATTTTGGAGGGGCACAGGGCGTCATCACCAAACAGTTCACTTAGAGTGTGGCTAAAATTTATAATAGCATGGTGTAGTCTTGGAAACTTTCCTTAGAATGGGCACAGCTTTCTAGAGTATTTTTCAGATCAGCTCTCAATACCTTGGGCACTTATTACTCTGGAATGCAATCATTCTCAATTTCAGTTGCACTGGCTATCATTGCAGTTGTTTGCATTGCATTCATGAATAATGGTATATGGTATTGTGAAATTTGCATGTAGGACGTGGGGAATTGGCCTTGGTATCAGATTAGTATGAATGCCAGTCTTCCAATCACTGACAGGGGTACACCTTTTTGAATGTATAACCAGAACACCTCTTGATCACTGATCCTTCTAGAAGGTAATTGAATTTGTCCCTAAACATGTCATTTGTGCATGCTTCAGTGGTTATTGGGTATATTCAAAGATGGATTCTACATATTTTTCTAGTATTTTCATTTCTGAAGAAACTAAATCCTTACTATTTGCAGTTCCTTTCAAACTTTATACAGAATTGGTGAAGAAATAATGCTATTCTACCCAATACAATGTGCTCTGTTTTATGAATTCAGTCTTCTAGCATTAAATAAATAAGAAGCCATATTTTTTAAATATCCCTTTATAACTAAACTTTACTATATTAACTACTAACCAGTGCATACAGATAATGCTCTAAGGTTATAAAGGTCTTGAGTTTTGCTTAAGTCAGGGTATCCCAGGGGATGGTGCATTCTTTCCAAATTATTTGCTAAGAATGGATAGCAATGTTTACTTCTGATAGAGGATTTTTCATTAACTTTACCCTCCACTGAAAACAGATGGACTACCTGGTTTAAATCCTGTGTGGGCATCCTATTCACTTGAGGATTATGGAGAAATTCTAGCTAAATGATTCTTAATGCTACACAGCCAAAATTGCATGACGTTTGAACAGATCCTATAACAATCCATTCATTACATATTTTATCATAATATTCAATTGAGTTTGCCACTCTGCCTCCAACAGCATAGATTGTGCCATTTACAACTGCCACCCCAGGATTTCTCCTGCCATGTTTCAAACGGGCAATATTTTGGAACCACTTATTCTGTTCTAGGTCATAAACTTCAACAGAGTCTGCATACTGCTCAATGTTGTGATTTCCTCCAATGGCATACAATTTATCATCAAGCACAGCAATCCCAAGACTCCATCGAGGCATTTTCAATGAATCTATTGTTTCCCACGAGTTACTTATTGGGTCATATCTTTCACATGACCTAAGTGACATCCAATTGTGATCCAAACCACCAATAGCATAGATTTTTCCACCTAAGACTCCTGCACCAGGGTAATATCTAGAGTGCCCCATTTCAGGCAGATCATACCATATTTGTGCATCAGTATCAAAACACTTACAAGTTTTTGAGCTATTGCCCCCAATCAGGTACAAGAAACCAGAATATTCACAAACTGCAGCCCATTTACATTGAATTCCTGGTCCATCTGCAATTCTACACCATTTTGAGTCTATTGTATCATACTTAGAAACTACATTTTGTGATACTGAATAAATCTCATTGTTTACAACAACAACTCGAAAATAGTCATCTGTAGCAATATGACCTATGGCCATCTTTTTCAAAGTGGTCCACTTTAAAGTATCCAAATTGAAGCATTGAACTGTGCCAAGTTTTTGTCCATCAGACCATCCACCAATCACATAAATGTCCTCACATGAGGATCTTGGCTTGAATTGAGTGGCTCTTAATTCTCTTAACTTAGTAATATCAAGGTCACCATCTTTTGCTTGGTACAGAAGTGCTTCTCTGATGATGTGCTTACCAAGGGCAAAGTTTTTCATCAAAAATTTGACACTAACACTCTCAGTCAAGTAATTTGGATTCATAAGTGAAAACCGTAGCTCAGGGATGATACGATTAAATTCCATTTTACGTTTATCTAGATCATAGAACAACCACTTCATGACAGTTTCAAGCAAAAACTCTTCTGATGGCACTTTCAAGTATTGGTTAGATACCAACTGTTGAAGGTGATCCGTCGGTAAAAGCAAAAATCCTTCATTTGGAATATCAGCGAAATACCACGATATGAAGCGTAGAGCTTGTTCATCTAAGCCTATCAAGCCATAACACTTTGCTAGTGAGTATAATGCAATACAGTTTTGAAAAGACATGTTTCTCCTCATGTACGTCTCGCAATTTGCAACAATATTATCGATGTGTAGAGCATTTGCTATTCCCAATAAACCCTCTACATTGAATGGGCTTATGCATAATTTACCGGTATAAAAATAGTTTACAATATCTTCCAAAGCTTTCCCGTCGACATCTTGCATTTGAATTACTGGCTGTGTGGCCTCCAAAAAATCGGCAGTAAACATAGCTCTAAAATATGGTGAACAAGCGGCCAAAACTGCCTTGTGAGCAGGAACTTTCATTTCTTGAGCCTCTAAATAAACGTCACACAATTCTCCAGTTGCACGGAATTCATTCAATAGACAAAAAGTTGACCCGAAAAGTGAGCTCTCTTCCACTAATACGGTTTCGTATTTCAGCTTAGACCCACTCATCTTGCCTGTCTCTAAAGCTGGGGAAGTCTGTGAAGTTTTACACTGATTCTAGTTCCTTCTTCAACCATATCGCCTTTGCCACCATTATTCAATCGTGTTTTTGAATACCGCGCAGGAGGTTGCGTTTATGTGTTCAAAAAGCCAGGAATGCGCACGCAGGCTTATGAATTTCTAGTTGTTGTTCTCTTCACCTATAACGACGGGGGTTTCTTGCATTGCCCCTGCCTCACAGTTTGACAGCGGACCTCGTTATTCGGTTTTCCTCACGCACACCTTTTTTTAACCCTTTTCTAGACTTGAGATCATTGAAACTAAAAGTACGAAGCCTTCAGGGGGGGAGCTGGAGGCTTCAGTCTCCCCAATTTTGCCACCCAGTAATTGTTATATCCTTTATCAAGCATTTTTGTTGCTTGTAGCCCCCATTTTGTATGTAGCTCCCACTTTTTATTTGGCGGCGCCATTTCTGAACTGTAACGTAGGAGAAAGCTACAACAGCTACTCGGCCCAAAAGTGATAACAGACAAGTCACCAGAGAGGTTGATTAGGGGTCAGTCATTTATAACTCTGGGTACCGGGGCGGGCTAGAATTGTATACAGTATGAAAACGTTTCTAAGGACACTTGGGGGGTATGAAACCTTGTGCAGAATTTTGAGGAATATGAAATCCTTTAAAGACAAAATCTAAGGAAAATCAACTCAATGAATTGCAGAAGTCTATTGATCACTGAATTTATACGTATCTAGTTGTCAGAGTTTCTCCAATAGCAATTTTCTCTGATTTAAGTTTTCTGTTATATACTGTGTTATCGTAGTGCTCTTATTAGCATTCATCACAACTGCTTGCTCAGATGAAGTTTCAAGCAAAAAATCAACTTTTTCAAGAAAACATTTCTATGCCTTATGCAAAGAAATCTTGGAAAGAATGATATTTACAATATTGTGTACAAAGGTTTTCCCTGCAATATCTCGCAGCAAGTAATTTTGCAGAACACATTTTCTCTATGTGATCTTTCAAGTAGATGATAGTGGCAATTGTGACTTTAAAAGTAGCAATGAAGAAATTTGCCCTGAAATCCTTACAGGGTAGATAGCAAGTGGGATGTGAAACTTATTACTTATTTCTCAATGGGATATGAAAACTTTTGGACAAAAATTGAAAGGGTATAAAACTTTTGAGCATTTTGTAAATTCTAGCTCGCCTCGGTACCCAGAGTTATAAATGACTGACTCCTTAGGAAAGTGCTAGCACAAAAAAAATCCAAATAGAGACCCAGGTGTATTTCAGGTAGAGCTTTAAAGCATACATAACCGTAGCAATTGCATAATTATTTCACATAGAGACTATTGCTAAAGTTGGTAAGATTCTACACTTTTGTCTTGGTAAGACGATATGTCTTAGAGATAAAGCAGCTAGCATGTTTTTCGTCATTTCTTCGCGTGCTCCTATCAATTTAAGTATTATCTGAAAGTAAGGCGATTTCCACATGGGAAGGGTGAAAAGTAATCCATGGAGGACTTTCGTCAGTATCATAGGAACCAATTCTTTGTAAACATTAATTCAAAGGTTGTTCTGACGGTTTGAAAGTTGATCTTTAAACCTCAGTTGTAGCAAGTATTCTCACTTTGTCATCAAAGCACTCTCCTGATGATTGTAGATTGAGTCTGATTGGGTGGCACTGGATTTGGATGGATTGAACTGAATTCGGTTGGGTTGGGTTGTATCAGAGTGACTAGATATAGATTAGCTTTCAACCTGCTTTATACTTAGTAGTTCTTATAGATATTCAAAGCTTTTCTAGATCGTAAATTTTATATAATTTCTAAGCAAATGATGTAAAATAAAACTATGCTGTATGTATTGTTTTATTTAATGATCGATTTCAGAACCCTCTAGCAACCTAACTTGACAACTTCTATAAATATCTTATGAACAGATTAACTGCTTTGCAGAACTTCCTTTTATCCGAATGGCCTTGTCTACCAAAGAGTTCTCGTTGCATTAAGTAGTTTCATCATTCTCTCATAGGTTTCCTCTATCATTGACAGACAAACTCCTCCAGTTATCGAGTTTAATCCTCCTAATTGGTCTCCATTGAAGCATCGTTGAGTGATGACCAAAGTTCCTCCTCAGCGATAGCTGGAATGCTTTCCTCCGCTGCCAAATTTTGCATGGTAGTAGTAAGGAACTGGAGCAGGTTTATGACCTAAGATCAATAGAAAAATGAACATTGGGCGATGGTTAAATCGAATGATCAGCCTAAATCAACCGCTCTGTCAGTCAAGTACTTGCTTAATGGGCTATTGGAGTCCCAACCTAATCAGTTAATCAATCTACGGATCGCTGAATTAAATAATCTAGTGATTGCTAATCGGTCAACCAGTCACTGCTAATTAATCTATCGCATATCAAATCTTTAGTAGTTGCTTCTTTGATCAGTAAAAATCAGTTCTTAATTGTGCTAATTTCTGTCGCCTAGTCAATTATTACTATGCTGTAATAAAGTAGATTCATTTTCCGGTGAACAGTAAGACTATGCTGTGAAGAACTTAGGTTAGAACTGAAGTACTATAAAACAAGATTTTAGAGATAATCCTATAAGTGATGCCTTTCTTAAGTAACGGATTGAAGCTTTCCATCTTGTTGCTCATATGAAGCTTTAATCTACTTCCTCCTCTCACTGCAAAGAAACTACTAAGTTTATGCCGGACACTTGCTAATTTGTAAACCGAACATATCTCCAGAGCTCTGCAGCCTCAACATATCTCCTCAATTATTCTGAAGGTGACTTCCTTTCCTATCATGGGCGACAGAGCCGGGTGGGGGGGGGCTGTAGTCCCTCCACTTTTTATCGTAAATGTACTTTAGTATCTGCTTAGCACCATCTATATCCTGCAGTTTTAGTTTGTCTACTTGAGCCCCGCTCAGTATATTGCTCCGCCTCCCCTTCATATAGCAAATTTTGGGGCGTTGTCTCATATGTAAAATATATGCATCGTTGCGACAATCTTGCTAATTTTAATGCTATATAAATGCTTGCACTTCCAATCATACAAAGAAGTTCACTTAGGTGACATACCACTTTTATCTTTCATTTCATCTGTATCATGAGAACCGTGCATGTAAACACCAGTATCTGGACCAGGAGCTAAAACAGCGATATCCTTATTACTAGCTTGAGTGTTCTATTTCTTTTTGTGCTGCACTCGAAACTGTTATATAAGAGATAGCTACATGCTCTGTCATGAATAGACATATGCGTAATAAAGATGCTTGTTTAAAATTTCAGAATAATGGTAAGAAATTGGTAGCCTATAAGCTCACGAGTTATGAAATTAAAGTTACGTTAACTTTGAAACGTGAAGGGAGCCTGAAGACAATTAAAATACACCATAAATTGAAGTCAGATTAAGAATCATTACCTGGTTGACATAAGCAAATGTGGCATATTATAATAGCCAAAACAAATAACATTTTCATTTCTTTGAATTCAAATATCTATACTTGCACCCAAATAACACTTAGCCTCGGACTTTGTGAATAAAGCAGTTACTGGTGGTGACATTGAAGGAGAGATCAAATGGTTAAAGCCAATAAAACATGCTAACTCTACTGCATATCGAAGCATTTCAAATGAAATATCTGGTACTTATTGAGAAGAATATTTGCCAAGTAGATCTATTTGTTCGTCTTTATCTATAGCGCTGTAGCCATGTTAAATGCATTAACATATCTCGTTATTTCGTATTGCAAATAGTTTATCATCTATAAGCAAGGGGCACCGGGGACGGGAGTTTCATATCTAACATAGGTATTAGTATAGTATACAATGGTAGGAAACATTAAATAGTTTAATTACAAAATGGAAGACAAAGGATTCAGAGATAAATATTTTCATTGCTTCGATTTCTTCTTTTGCGAATAAGCAGCTAGAGTAGATGTATAGTCCTCTCATATCGAAACTTGAGTACCCAACATAGAGGAAAGCCACAAAAGTTTGTTAGCTCTATTTACTAGGAAATAGTCATTTTTGGTCTTGTGTTCAGATGCGTTTGCTTGTTGTGAACATGTAATGCACTTGAATCTTGAATAGAGACATAATGAACTTCCACATCTCGCTACCATAACGAGGCTGATTTAAGATTTACGTTTAATGGCGGGAAAGCAACAAAGTATGCTCAAATATTTTTCATAACGAATTGCTGGGAACATTGATGCAAAATCTTTCTTCGGAGCACTCTCTGGTGTGACATTTGGAAAATAATTTTGATGAACCCTAATATGAGTTTGAGTTACTCAATATACGGATGAAAGAATAGGTGAGGATTGGCCTATAGTACTTAATTAAGATCTGCCTTTTCTCTAACCAAATACAGTATGATCCAAATATGGGTCGTGTAAAAATAGTTTTCATGATAGATGCAAAACCAGTAACATCAAACAATACTGAATTTTTCACTGATTATGTTGCGAAACAAGTAAGATTCAGTATATTGCGGATTTTGACGTATTTTGGAGGAAAGCACAGATTATCTGGTCGAAAGGAAAGTCTGGGTCCCCTTTGGGGCTACAAATTCTACAAGTCATCCGGTGGACATTTAGATTACGGAAGTCATCATTTCTTTGATCTAAGATTAAAAGACTTTGAACGTTTTGAAGATGAACTGGAGGAGAAGTTGTTGAATACAAAGGAAGTTGAAAGATATTCTATGTCAGATTCTGTTGCTGATAGATTTTCTTGTGCTCTTGCGGAAGTTGTGGCAGGTTTTCAATGGGAAAGACCCGATTTCTTTTCACCAGTGAAATCAGGTAGAAAAGTTGGAAGCAAGAGAAATACCCCCATGATTAGTGAATCTGATGTATCAAATTTTGTCTTCCTCTTCACACCATGTCCAGGATGTTGTGGTGATACAGTTTACTTCCCTCATGGACCACCATCCTCATCTGCTGAACTGCAAAGCGCCTTGATGAAAGAAGAAGTAAGCAAGAAAATTATGAATGACTGCAGGATATCGTTTAATTGGATTGATATAGGAACAAGTTTTGGGAAGGTATGCTATGGATAAAATATTTGACATTACTTGGAATTGGATAAAGCCATTTATTGTTTTAATGACTATATCATACTGCACATCTATTAAATTTTGTAATTCTGTTTAGTTCAGTTCTGTTTCATTATTTAAATCCCACAATATACAATCTTTCATATTATGTCTCTGCAAACAGATTTAAGTAGACATCATACACTTAGCATAGATTTACATTAGATCAGTGATATGATGCAGGGAGTGGATACAATATATAGATATTGAATACTAAGAATTAATTTATATGAAGGATTTATTTAAAGGAGGAGCTGTCTCACTAGTTAGACTAATCAAGGAGAGACCACCCCCTGTTTTGAACATGCTTCACATAGCTTTAGCCTCTTCCCTTACAATCATTACAGAAAATGTTTCTTATGGTCAATTGTTATCTAGTTGCTTTACAAGAGGAAAGCTTTAAGCTTATAAAAGGAACTTGCTATTTTGCAGGATAGATCCTCCTTAGGAATGTATATTCCAAATAATTTACATTGATTTTCAAGTATTGATAAGACCTTGTTCTTTTGAATTCTGTAGTAATATACTATCATTGATTTGTGTTATGATAAAAATAGTTAAGATTTCTATGAGAAGTCTTCATAGGCAAGTGTATGTGTAAGAACAAAAGGATATTTGTACATATCTGTGATAGGAGGCTGAATAGTTTATAGATGCACTTGTTACAAATTAGCTGAAATTCTAGGTAGAATATATGTGAAACAAATTGAAGCAAAATTTTGTCTTTGCACTTCTGTGTCTTATAGAAATTCTACCTGAATTACTATCTTCATATCCTTTACATTGCCATTTTATATATTGTTATAGGACACCAGTACATTTCATGATATGTTGGGAGCAGTGATGGATAACTTTTCTGGAACTCTTGTTCAAGTTCGGGATTTATCATTTTGGTGGGTAGAAAAAGAGGACACTGCAGTTTTAAAGGGAATGCAACCAGGGTCATTTGGATGTTTCATGGAGTCACTCCTATGTCCCAAAATAGAATCTGGAAACAGGAGTTTCAGTCCCAAAATGTCGATTGATATATTCAAGCTGTCATTATTGATAAATGGTATGCTTTCACATTATATGAGAGATATCTTCTAGACACTAACTTATAGGGAAGTAATATGTATTTTCATGATGATGAGTAGATGTGTTGAATTGAAGAAACTTCTTCTCTAGCTTCACATAGAAATTGCTTGTCACCATAAAATACCATGAGTTGTTATATGCTGACTGTTTGTACCTACTTTGCCCAAGAGCTGGTTGTAGTAAGAGAATGGCCTGAACTGCCTTGCAGTTGTTAGAAGGAGCTTTTTTAAAAAAGTGTTGGATTGATATACATTGTAATTTTAAATAGCATAGCATTCTTGTTGAAAACTCTGCAACATATCACATTATATATTTATACCATAAATCCTCAAATTGGTCCACTTTAGAAAGCCCCCCACCCCCAAATATACCCACATGAAAGAATTTCAAAAATCTGTGTCAGCCATTAATGGGTACTACATATTATGCACTTACAATCAAGAAAACTAATGTAAATCAAATGAGTTCTTTTTTGGTTATGCAGTATTAGCTCATTACATCAACACTAATTATAATTACCTTTTCAGCAGGTCTTTTACAAATAAGCCTGTATGCTGCACATTTGCATTTGAAAACATTAGTCTTGCTTGACTTTTCATTATTTTTGTGTAAATGATTAAAGTTATTTTTAATTTAGTATATGATAGATTCTCATTCCAACTATACTGTCATTGGGACAACTTTAGTTAAATGTTTGATTTTGATCTTATATTTCAGATACTTGCACCTCACCAGAAGCATCATTAGTTGGGACATACTTGCCATTAAGCTTAAGAAGTGCTACAATAAAAGGTATGCCAATTCAAAATGAAATGGGACCTCACTCCTTGAAGGAATCAACAATACCAAACAGAGAACAGTACAGCAACTTGAAACTCCAAGGTGAAGTAGGTAATGGGAGATGCAATGTTGCAGAAATTACAGGGGTTTTCAAAAGCAGTGCCACATTGTCATTGTTACAAAATTGCAGAGAGTCATTCTACTGCTCATATGATTTTTCACAAAGCAAAGACACAGATGGTAAATTGTGCACTTTTTTAGAGTACTTGTCTTTTTAGTGTGCTATGTTGATCACTGTAATGTTTCATTTGGATTTTTCCGTCATTGCTTTGTAATTTCACCATATGGCCTTGTACGAAAGGCCTTTGCTGTATGTTTATATTAAAAGTTACACATCTCTTGTCGTTCAATAATAACAGCATTGGTATACATTTTTCATTAGGAAGAGGCTCAATTGTTTTAAAGATATTTCAGCAGTTATTGAAGATATTAAAAACAAAAAGATTAATCTTGGTAATGAATCAGTATCTTGTTTAGACTTTCTAGAATTTTGTCAAATGTTTGTTGGTTTCTTTTCTATATCTTATCTGTTTTTGTCTTCTATGAAATGTTCCCAGTCCTTTGGGGTATTTATTTTTTGATTTCCTTTCATCTTCTTGTTATAATTGTTTTCTCAATCTTAGTACCCATATTTGAATTATCCTTTGTAATTTATTGATTCCTTATTACATTTATGGTTCTTGTAGGCAACTAACTATTTCAATATACTTCATGGAAGAAAATTCTTCAGTCTTTTCCAGTTGTTTTTTAATTTTCATTGCTATACATCCCATCAATATCCTCCTGGCAAGTAGCAAACTTCATAACTTCACCCTTACAATGATTGTTAGCAGTGGTAAATCACTCTAATTCTTGCAGGTTATTCAGTTAAATCACCCAGAAACTGGTTGCCTTGTTAATGCATGTTTCCAGCCATGGACCAGTCTTTCTGGGATATTAACAATCATGAAACCTTTATTCAGTGGCAAAGATATCACAAAATACCTAGGCACTCAGAGTATGAGAGATCAGTTGAAACTGCTACAGGGACTCATAAAGAATATTCAAGCAAAATTAGATACTGCTAGAAACAACCTCGATGAAAAATGCTCAGTAGATACAGGTGAGCTTTTCCTCTGTGATTTCAGCGAAGGAAATGTTTACTTCCTCTGTGAGGTTTTTCTTATGGAATTGGAGTGTTTGATTTTGTAGATATTCTCTTCATTATTGGATTCAGCTTTTTGAAATGAGCACATATGCCTCATTAGACCTGTCACACACAATACATGGTAGCTCCTTGTTTTGCCATCAATAATTTGTTGAATATTTGTATATAACAAGTTAAGTACTCGAGCTTTTATCCTTAACCAAACTCAATTATTTACTGTCATTCTGTTCACTTCCTTAGTTTAACTTCATATATATGGAACTGCAACACATATTTTCCTGTTTTCTTCTTTTTTACATTCCATAGAAGTACATGATAGGTTTCTTACTACTATTACTTATAAGTTGTATTACATACATTACAAGAACGATACCCCGGGAACAATGACTATGACTACCCCTGGCCATAACATAGTAAAACACGAAACACAGCAGCAAATGGCCATATTTTGCCATTAACTCTAACCAAACATTTTACATTCTAATGGGTAGCGTAAAGTTTTGTAATTTGAGTTCCATATTAGTTGCATAGTGTGGTCATTTGATTAGAAACATTAACTATCATAGACACAGGGGAGTTACAAAGAGGTATGTCGTAGGAGGAGGCATGAATGGTCTTTAGTCGTTGTTTTCTTCTATCCTTGATGGTTATTAACTGCGTCACCAGTTATGACTTATTGTTTACAACTAGGCTGTTGTCTTTTTCACTCGTTCAAGGCTCTTTGTCTTCTTCTTATGGCTCACTGGTCCGTCCATCATGTAACGACGAAATGCTTCCTTGGTATTTCTGTACCTTTTGAAGCAAGTTGACATATTACGCAGCAGATAATCTTTTCATCAAAGTTCCCTTTCCTCAGGTGTAGTACTATTGACAGTGCAGTCATGTAGTCTATCTTTCCCTAGAAATGATGTCAGATCTAAAGAGACAGGCCAAATTATCAGCAACATCGTTTATGCAGTCTATGGACTATTGGTTTATGGATCTTCCTTCCCATGCCTTACCTTCAAGGTTGCACCATAGCATTAACCGGTAATTTTGGAATCTATCATTGTTATATATCTATTTAGACTAGTTCTGGCATCGATAGTTCTGCAGCTAGGACTTCTTTATTTTGTGATTCATCTGCGGAACTTTTTTGATGGGAAAGAAATGCACTGGAGAATTTCGAAGCCTTGCAGTATCGAAGCCTGGGAGTGAGTAGAGTACTGTCGGAATAGTCTAGTGATATTGTGTGTCACCTGATGTGCAAGAGGTCTAAAGTCCGAGATCCAGGCCAAGTCATACCCAAGGCTTCAAATTGGTACATACTGCCTCCGTGCTTTGCACTTTGCTGCGTTGAAAATGATAGTGTACGGGAGTTAACATATTAACCTATCAGTGGTATATATGTACTAAATTCTCTCTCGTTTAGAGGCAGTCTCCTGTGGAACGTTCTAGATGATGAATTAAAGAGGGCTGAAACATTGAGAAGTTTTAAAAGGGGGATCAAAGAATGGGATGGCAATGCCTGTAAATGTTTAATTTGTAAATAATTTTCTGTTTATTATTTTAAATAGTTGGTTTAAATTAGTTTTTAGTAACTATGTATTTTTACCAACTGTAAATAACGATATAAAGATGATGATGGTGCTAGTCACCTGCTGTAGCTACCAGCATAAAATTTTAGCCCTCAGCTAGCGAAATGGAAATGAATACCGTTTCATGCACCTCTAGTATGAGAAGAAACTTTATCTTTTTGACTGTATGAAGCATCTGGTAAATCAATTTAAAAAATGTTATACTTTTTTTAGACAAATCAACCAATGGTGCATTTGTGATAACATTATATGATATTATCATTTTTTTATAAGCCTAGCAAAGATTTTTGTGTTTGATAAAGGGTGCTCTTGTGCTCTGTTCAATGTTTAGATAAACAGTGTTAAAACAGAAGATCTCTATCATTGTATTTCTCAGAAAGACGAATTTTTTGCCGTATGCGTCAGATAATGCTACTGAAGACATAAATTAGTTCCTTTTTCCCTTTCCTGTGCTAAGACTGATGATGGCCTCTGCTTAGTATAACTGTTGGGCGATCATATTTGGGCTTGTGAACCCTTCCTAGCAATCTCTACTTCCTTGAAAAATTACTGTTACATGCTTTTGGTTTGTTAAATCCCTCCTTATTGAACAGCATAGCTGAAAAAATAGCCAGAAGGCAGTAGATTGTTTTTGTCGTGTTTGTCGTGTTTGCAGCTGAATTATACAGCGATTAAATGCTAATGCGTGAAATTTTCTGCAGAATGCAAGATGTTGACGCTGGGAGTTTCCAGAACACAAATCAGAGATCTGCAGCACTATTTAAAAGATTAAAAGACTTCTACAAAGAGAAACGATATAGTGGAAAGACAAAAGAGCCTGAAAAAGAGGTTACAATGCTTGATGATTCTCTAACTGACAGGCGGAATCTAAAGACTAGGACTCTTTCACGTTCAGCTCTGCTAATTGAAAATTCAAAGGCTGTAAAGATGCAAAGGAAATCAGAGGATGATATTAAAGAAAATGATAAAAAAGCTCCTGGGAATCAATCTGAGGGGAATGCGATACATAGTGAAGATTTTGATGTTAACAATGATAAAGATGTTGGAGGTGTTTTTACTGATATTCTCAAACATGGCCAAGGTAAGAAGATTTCACATCTCTTGTTGAAAGATAAACAACATATTAGTAGTTTATCTAGATGACAGCAGGGATTAGTTTAGCGTATCAACAGGTATGGTCGTGTTTGTCGTGTTTGTCGTGTTTGTCGTGTTTGTCGTGTAATATGAGGTGCCATTTCTCATTAAACGAACCTGATGTTTGTTGGTTTCAAAGATGTGGAAAAGTTTACGCTTGGGTATCTTGCTCAAAAATATGTTTATATACCTTTATCTATCAGATTGTCTGTTTTGTCACTTCATATATTGATAAGTGCTTATGTCACCTTGAAAATTTTGTGTTTGGTTGTAAGCAACTTTATGGGATTTTCGTTAACTTAAAGATAGCTCAACTGTGCTCGTCCAAAAGGTCCTTAACTTCATCCTTCAGTTGCACATTCTACATGGTGACTTATTACTGCATGGTGACTAGTTTGTTGGCAATCAGTCGACAGAACAGACTGATGAATATTGCCGATTGTGTTGTTAGTTTGATTGAAATGGATTAATTAACTGTCTATCAGATTGCTTGTTTGAGCAATTGGTTTATAATTGTCAAATCAGATAATATAGGAATAAACACGACTCTTTTTATTTAGGAAAGCATGTTTTGAATTACCTTAAACTTTTAGATTAAGATAATCCGAAGTATGGTTTACGAAACAAAAAATATTGTTGCATTTCTTCCTTTTTTGTCTACTTCTATTATATTGAGAAACTTTCGAGCTCTCAAATTGTTTTTACTTTATACGTTTACTATTTCATGGCTGAGTTGAATGATGAACTGATCAGCAGATTGACTCAGTTGATTGATGAATTGATTGACTGATGAATTGATTGACTGATGACTTCTTGAGTTATTGTACGCCAAATCTATCACATGTTTATATGCAACTCATGTTCAGTAAATCTAAATGTTCCCATTTACAGAGCTCTCTGCAATTACATTGGAAGACCTTATTTCTTATATGAAAAATGAAATTTTGACAGTCTTATCACAGGTTTGTTAAGTGGATTCTTGAATTTATTTTCATTATAAACAGCACGCTCAATTGTGATTTCATTTGTTTTAGGCAGGGGTGTTATAAATATTTTTTGAAACGAAATCCTTTGAAACAATAAGCAGAATTTTAGTTTCACTGTCAACTTCTATTTCATTAGATATAGTCCTTTTGGAAAATGTCAAGTGTTGATTACATGGCAACATTGACGGTAGAAGCTTAGTCTCTCAGCAATACATTCTTCAACATATAATTCCGCAAATAAAATTGACATTGACAACTGACGACTGACAATTTCCAAGGTGCATTGTTATTTCACTACACAGCGACTGGCGCTTGATCGAAAACACTGTGTTTACTCTAGTAAGATGCGTTTTGGCATTAAATAAATGCAATAGTTTAGTTGTCATTAGTTATGGTACCTTTGAGTATATTAACTAAGCTGAGGATGAAAATTAAAAACCATTTTTGAAAGAGGTCACAAGTTGCAAACATATAAATCGATTTCATATAGAGAGTAAAAAATATTGCTTTTATTTTGAACGAAGGTTTTATTCTAGAAAAAGAGCTACATTATTTGTAGTACCAAATGATTTCAGAATTGTGACAATGTAAAACACATTAAAAATATCAAATTGAGAAGTGCTTCAATGATCCTCCATTAATGCTCAATGATAGTTGTATCACACAAGAACATTGATTGGTAAATGAGCCAATATAGAGATGTCTGTCAAGCTTTAAAGTAGCATGTGATTATTTACAGTTTTTGTAATTTATAGACTTGAATATGAACGAATTTCTTTTTGTTTTGCTTGTAAGTAACGCAGTAACTGAATTAATCAATCCAAAGGGCTGATTGTTAAGTTTGACATCTCTCTTTGTCAGGATGCCATGTCTTGTCAAGCATCTGCGAAAAGATTGTCAAGGAATACTGTATTATGTTTGAATAAACTGAACGAAAACAAAGATTTTGAAGAGGTAAGTTCTCATCTGTACTCCAGAATGTTGTTGTTGGTTGCTACTTCACTGTATTTAACCATAAGAAGGGGACCTAATTTAGGGTATATTTATTGTCTCCAAGAGCACGGTGCACCGAGGTTTCTAGGACGATATGAAGTGGAAAACTAGTGCAAAGTTTGTTTCGTTTGTAGTTATTTTAATGGATATGTTGTTTATGATTTGATCCAGATTCTGAAATGTCGTTTCAATGTTACAGTGTGTTTTACCAGCTCAATTTCTGGAGAAAGTATTCAAAGAAGTTGCCTCACTTACTGTTGATGATAAATCCGTCAAAATTTTGAGGTAGTTTGAGCATTTCTTAACGCTTAACGTTTTCCATTTTGTTTTGATTACAATTTTGAGTTCAGTGTTGACTGTCTTTAAAGCTTGTGCTAAAATATCACTCGTGTTTCGTTCACATTATGTTAATTTGTGACTCATGATATTAAAGCGAGCATTAATTCAATCAATGAATGAAGAGAAAATCCGGGAATAGAAATCGTTGGTTGCAAAAGCTATAGAGTAAAGTGCTGGAAGGAATCGGTAGCGATGTGATTCATACCTTGTTGGTGTTTGTAAGTTCATGAATTATTGTTAAAATTCGATTAAATCATTCGTGTTTCAGTTATATTCTACGTGTTTCAATGGATTTGGAGATAGCAGTGCTCACAATGGCAGATACCAATAACCCAAGAGAACCCAAAGTTGTGGAGACTAGTAATATAGAACACCATAAGACAAGTGCTATTCTTAATCAACCATCTGACTCTGTAGAAACTAATTGTTCAAGCGATGATGACGTGGAGAGAGTAAATCCTGTAGCAGAAAGGGTATGTTGATAGTGTACCGTACACACTTTTTATAAAAATACCTAATTTTTCCCTGAGCCTTAATATTCTATAAATATGTTGATTTTGCTTAAGAATATTCTTAAAACTTCTTAACTTTTGGATATTTTGACCATTAATTCTAGTATAGGCTATGTTCCTATAACAATAAGCGTATAGCTGACACTCACCGAAGAGTTACTAGTTCGCGTCAAAGCTTAGTGACTCCAAGGAAGGATAACTGAACCTCACACTTGTTTTGATTTAATTCAAATAAGCAAGAAACCTAAGTTTTGATGAAGCGTGAGCCTTTTATTTGTCTTATAGACTATAAGTCTTATAAAAGTGTACATTTGCTCTGAAGGTAATGAGCTATTGTCGACTTCAACAGAGGTGAATGAGCCTGCAATTTTCTTGTACTAGTACCTGGGTATATTTGTACCGAACGGAATGGCACGATACTTGCCAAAAGTCCATGGCACACTTTCAGAGCAATGTTAGAGTACCAAATTCCTCCCAGTTTTGTCGTCCTTGCGCCATACACGCAACTTCACGCGCCTTAGAGCAATGCCATTTCATCAGTGAGACTGCAAATTTTTCCAGTATCATCATTATATGGGGGGGGGGGGGGATGAAAGTCAAACGCAAAATAAAAAGTGCGATATGTCATAGGGCTTGTGGCAACTAGTATAAGTCTGATAAAAATATGGCCAGTGTGGGTCTCGAACCCACGACCTTAGCGTTATTAGCACCACGCTCTACCGACTGAGCTAACCGGCCGTGATGCGCATGGGCGGTTTTGTTTAGTTGAAATGTAACTTTACTATTGGCAACTAAATGATACAAGGTTCTTATGACCGTTTTGTGTGCTACTGATCTCAACACTATCCTTGTTAGATCAGTGCTGCACACTTTTAGTTACCATACGCAAGGATATGACATTTATTACCTTCTAGTAAATTAAACTTGAAATTCCAAGAGTATTATTTATATGCAAAGTGTAAAGCCTATTTGTCATATGGTAGTGGGAGTAGCAAATCGTGCTCAATGAGGCTTCTTGATGAGAAGGAGAATTTCTGTATTACTTCGAAAATTAGATGTAATCTGTTTATCTATGGTATTTGTTCTCAAGGACATGCTTAAATTTTAAAAGCATTCTCTCATTTTCATATACTGTACAATAATCCAGCTTAAAGGTACCCCAATATTGGATCCAGATTCCCCTATCTCCTTCTTCCTGGACAATAATACGCTTTAATAGAAATTTCTTCTTTGCGCTATTGCTGATTGTTTGCAAGTGACTTTTTTCCGAGACCAGTACCTCTTTAATGGAGGTAGAACTGTTCCAACTATGAAAATTTGAGTTTTACTGTGTCACCAAAGATTTTCCACTGACCTTTTTTAGCTGGCTGTGGCCCATTTTCTTGAAAATCTCTGAATTGTTGCTGTCAGAGTATCCACACTAAAATTTCCTTAGCCAATGTTTTTTGTATTTTCTCTGCACCTTTTTCCATATATGTGTCTATAATTACAACGAGCAAACAACTATTACAAGATGATGCCACGAGGTATTTAGGGCTGAGTTATATGATGAGATTCACAGTTGGGTATTGGGTTGGATAGTCATTATTAGATTACACTCTTTTTATAAGAATAAAGTTTATAAGAATATTGAGATTCAAAATCGCTGAAATTTAGGAATAATATAAGAATAATGCGAGGCTCAAAGCTCACCAAGACCAAGAAATTTTGTTTATTTGGGATTTCCATATATCGAAATATATCAAAACAGTTGTGAGTTTCATGCTATCTTGAACCCACTTATACGCTCAGGTACTGTTCGGCTTCTTATTGTTCAAAAATTGTTATTGTTCTTTTCAGTTTGTTAAGTATGATACCAACAAGGATTTGAATATATTCCTATGATTTTCTGATGACGTTATACCTTTGTCACATAAGAATAATATAGGAATAATCTAAGGCTCAAAATAAAAAAATTAAGGATATTGAGGCTCAGTTAAAAATTAAGTGTTCTTATAAAAGAAGAGTGTATACGCAAATCTCATCGTGTAAGTCGACCCTTAGATAGTTGAGAAATTCATAAAACATCCTAATTTGCACACTGACAACAACCGAGACATGACAAACAAGAAGACGAATCACAAATGAGAAAAATTTTCTAATAGCAAACTTAGGAACTTATTCAAATCGTTCAGAGATTTGAATATACTTTAAAGTTGCCTACGTTGTCTTTTTGAAGGTGCTCGAGCAACTTCGACCTCTAGTTTTCCTTCAAGACCCATCATTCATAGCAAAGCATTTGAACACAGCAATACTCCCGAGGTATAGAAATATTTCCTACTTTTTTTAGTTGTTTCCCCAAGGTAATTACAAAAGTTTTTGTCACAGTATTGCATTTGAGCTCACTTTCTCTTAAAATTGCTATATTTTCGAATGTTAGAGCTTCAACAAATAGAGACAATCAGATAGCTTTAAACTATTCCTTCAATTAAAGAGTTGTTGAGTTTTGCTTATTATTTACTGACTGAAAGAAGTTTCATTAACTGACCACCCGAAGAGGCCTAAGTTAAAAGGAACTCTGAGCTCATCCCTGCATCCATATCAGTTTATCATGATTTCTCCCTTGTATTTTTTTCTCAGATTCAAATCGAAGATCCCACACATACTACGTGAAATTTATGAAGGGCTTGGCCAGCCAGTTCCCACTGATATCCAGTCACCATCCCAGAAAACTCGTGATGCAGATGATTCATTTGAAGTGATAAACGATTCGATCATTTTTAGTGATTATGGATCAAATAACCCATCCAATCAAAGGTAAGAGCAGCAAGCTGTATTTTGATACATTTCCATGGTTCCACCATTTTATATTATACCCCTCTGACCTGGCCTTAATATTTTGAGGTTCAATTGTTCTGGTTTCAGTTTTTGGATTTATTTATATCTGCTCAAGCTTATTTTTTAGGGCATTCATTATTTTGCTCAGTTTCTGTGCCATGCATTTTTCTCTTTAGCTATTTCCCTTCCAGCCTTTATTTCTAATAGCAGATTCGCTATGTTGACTCTCTCACTGTTTAGGGCTCATTCTTTCCTTAGTACACGATTCCTTTAATTTTCTTTTTTATTCCTTTCTGAACTGCATCATATTTATTACAATAATTTTTGTTGCTCAACTTTTTGACGATTTAGTACAATGGCCATAACATCTTATTGCCAGTGTTCTTTCAATCTCTTTTATTTCCTTTTTAGTGGATCTGGGTTTCGCCGATTTGTTAGTGTTAGTGACAGTACAGCATTAAAGAGACAGATAATTGTTCCAGCTAAGGCGAAAGTGAGTGGAACCAAGAGACAGAAAAAGGGATACTTGCGTAAGTGGAGTTTGAGATAGGGATTATTGAAAGATGTTTCATCGACTATGATGTTGTAAATCTAGAAAACAATTTGTGGAAAGTTTAATTCTGCTAATACTATGAAGTAGATGAACAGCTATATTACAAAAGTTATTGACTTAAGGGTATTAAGCCTCTTAAAGTTTCAATTCAATAGATAATTATTGTTCTTATTTTGTCCATGGACATGGATGTCCATTGACCATTGCTTAATTTATTCATGGCATTGGCGCGAACAATTGGATTGTATTGTAGTATGGTGACAGAAGTTTCCTCATCAGATTTTGCACTGCTGAAATGACTGTTTTCTTCTGATCTCCTTTGATTTTTCTTTCACATCTTATTTAGCGGAAATCACAAGAGAAGCTAAGTCAAACAAAGAAGGCTGGTGTCGAAATCTCTTTGAGACGAACCTAAATCTTGATGCTGAGCCACCTGCAACTGGAAGCAAGAAAAGGAAAATTTCAAGGCCACACTCAGAGTTAACAGCATCGGTTAAAGACACACCTGCTCGTAAACAGAGACGACATTTCTTTTGGAAGAGGCAGCATAAAGAAAGGTAGTTGATGTGGTCTTTTCTTTAAGACTTTTAACATTTGTCTTACAATTACGTCTGAAATTTAACACAGAAGTTTGTGAACAGAGTCTGAATTACAGTAAAGCTCTCATAATTCGGATCACATAGGACTGATTAATTTTTTCCGGATTACAGGAAATGCGTATTACGTTGAACATTTTTTCAGTGGTACTGATCATTTACATATGACTCTATTAAGTGTCTATTGTTGTTTGGAGGTCACTTTCAGGATGTTGGGAGTATATAGTGTCCTCTTCATTTGTATAATCATTGATCCGTATTACTCTGAATGAATTGTACGTTAAAAGGTAAAGGTTAGTCCCATATATGATTCCGTACGTTAGGGAGTGCCCGTTAGAGGGACACTTATCCTGAGCCGCCGGCATAGTGAAGTAAGGTGGCCAGTTCCTTTCCTCCCCGCCTTTGACTTCGCAAATGTTGCAACCATGTACCCATTTGCTGCTGGGTGGACAGAGAGCGAACATCCCAACTATGATCAGAGGGTTCGGCTCGAACCATCGTTGTTTTGCTGAGCAGTCAAGCGCTCAAACCATTTGGCCACTCGCCCATAAATGGGCCGAAATATATTGTCTGGTTTATGCATTCATACACACTAGGAGATCCGGACAATAAAAATTATTTTAGTACATTTTAATAGGAAAGTAATGGGACTTTGTAAAGTAATGGGACTTTGTAAGGAATGTACCAAAATCGGAATAAATGCGATCCGAATTATGCGAGCTTTACTGTATTTGGAGGTATATTAGGGTTCCCTTGTAATTTTGAGTTTTTGCTGCTACAATATGTTCTACCTAAAACTCTTCTTTATTTTCAGACGCAAGACAAATGGCATTACAGACATAACTGTGATCGGAGAGTCGCCTATTAAACGTTGTGATGATATGCAATCGACTTTCAGAATATCAGCACGTGAGTTTGAAGTTAAATTCATTTTGTACCTAGGAGCACGCTCACGCTCGCACACACCATTGAACCCTGATCTAGTGATGTACAAATCAGAATTTATGCTCTCTTCCTAAGGACTAGAAATTCTAATTTAAATTTAAGTCCATACCCTTGAGGTGAGATCTTAATATAGATGTGAAATCCTAGTCTAGATGTGAAGTCCTAATCTAGTTGTGAAATCTTAATCTAGATGTGAAATCTTAATCTAGATGTGAAATCTTAATCTAGATGTGAAAGCCTGAACTATTTGTGTATGAGAGCTTCCTTTTGGGCCTAGACTGCATTTCTTGTAGGAGTCAAGAGACCCTAGAACAAATGGGGTGCACTTTTTCAGTCTTATAAGGAACTCTACCCCATTTTAGGATATGTCAGCAACACAGTCACAAATGTGCTCAACCTTATCGTAATAAACTTTGATGCCAGCCAGTCCTTAATTCATAGGATTTTGTTAGAACTAACGGCCAAGGCCGACTGACAAATTCATGGGCTCCCGAGCCATAATTTGTACGGACCCCCACATTATGTCAAAGTGAGTGGTACAAGAAAGAATTAATTGTAATTGAGCAAAAAATATACTATGGAGCTGTAAAGAAATATTCAAGAAACTCAAGATTCAACATCGCTTTTAGAAGCTAGGATCTTAGGGAGGTATGACTTTTGGTCAAGAACATAACCGGCCTCCTTAAAGGTCTGGGTATTCGGTCCACGTGTGATTTGCATGGTCATTTAGTCCGCCTATGGTATAGGAGAATCTACAGGTTTTCAACAGGAAACTAAACTATACTGCTTTTTTGCTAGCTTCTCGATTTCTAAGCCGATCACAGTCCTTCTCATGCAAAACTTCACCGCGGAGATTTTATGCTCCAAGAAGAGGTAACAAGACAAATAAGGATTTACAAAGCTTTGCAGAAAAGAAGAAGTTTACAAGATCTCTGTCTTGCCTTCCCAATACAATAAGTCATTGCAGTTTCAAGGAAGGAGTGCATATTGGAATCGGCCTTGATAAAGTTTTCTATGATGATGAAAGTGCACCAAAGTTGTCAACCAGAGTCAGTCTGTCTCATGATAAGGACAGGGACAGTCTGGTGATTACTCCAAGGAAAAGGACTTTATCGATTGGCACAAGTTCCGTTCCATCCACGCATCTCACACCGAGTGTTAATTTTTCTCTTGACAACGCAGCAGAGCTAGAGAATACAGATCTAAGTCATAATCGAGCAAATTCATTACTCGATATACTTGATCTTGCAAATGAAACAAGCAGTTTTGGATTTGAAGCGACAAGAGTTTCGGGTAAACCACTACTTTTCTCGGAGGACTCAATGGACTGGGTAGCTATGTTTGGAAGCGAAAAGCAGCGACGAGAAAACAGTCCACTACCAACCATTGATTCAGAGTCTAGTTTTCGTGGCTCTGAGACGGATTCATTGGCAGGAGGCTCTCCTACCCTTTCCACCCCAATTAGGGAAGGTAAGCAGCCATTTTCATCACCATTTTTATCAGCAAGTAGTTTGGATACACTAGAGAATGCGCCAATACTATCACCAAGGTTAAGGGGATCTAACTCAAAACGAGGATTGTCTTGTCGTAAAAGAATTCAAGTAGCAAATGATGGGTAATATTTAAATATACTTTGACGGTAGTATGAGTATTCACACACGCTAATGTGACTAAACTACAGTGATAGTACTTGTTTATCAAATATATACATATATATATATATATATATATATATATATCAATAACTCCATACCTCACAACTCTTTCCTTCGATCGCGCTATCTTCCAGTTCATGAAACTCTTTCCTACCTTCAGACTACCAGACTTCACTATATACAAAAGTTGGCTTACAACACTAACACGTTCCTTTCGGTAAACACAACAACTAGGCTATAGCCTTACTTTTTGGCCAAACATGGCTCATTTTCATCACTTTTCAATCTGTAATAAAACTCAATCAATTTCAAATTTGGTCATTTTTGGGCACAATACCAAGGCTATAGCCTTACTTTTTGGCCAAAATGGCTCATTTTCATCACTTTTCAATCTGCAATCAAATTCAATCAATTTCAAATTTGGTCATTTTTGGGCAAAATACCAAGGCTATAGCCTTACTTTTTGGCCAAAAATGGCTCATTTTCATCACTTTTCAATCTGCAATCAAAATCAATCAATTTCAAATTTGGTCATTTTTGGGCAAAATACCAAGGCTATAGCCTTACTTTTTAGCCAAAAATGGCTCATTTTCATCACTTTTCAATCTCCAATCAAAATCCATCAATTTCAAATTTGGTCATTTTTGGGCACAATACCAAGGCTATAGGCTTACTTTTTGGCTAAAAATGGCTCATTTTCATCACTTTTCAATCTGCAATCAAAATCAATCAATTTCAAATTTGGTCATTTTTGGGCAAAATACCAAGGCTATAGCCTTACTTTTTCGCCAAATATGGCTCATTTTCATCACTTTTCAATCTGCAATCAAAATCAATCAATGTCAAATTTGGTCATTTTTGGGCAAATTACCAAGGCTATACCCTTACTTTTTGGCCACAATTGGCTCATTTTCATCACTTTTCAATCTGCAATCAAAATCAATCAATTTCAAATTTGGTCATTTTTGGGCAAACTACCAAGGCTATAGCCTTACTTTTTGGCCAAAAATGGCTCATTTTCATCACTTTTCAATCTCCACTCAACATCAATCAATTTCAAATTTGGTCATTTTGGGGCAAACTACCAAGGCTATAGCCTTACTTTTTGGCCATAAATGGCTCATTTTCATCACGTTTCAATCTGCAATCAAAATCAATCAATTTCAAATTTGGTCATTTTTGGGCAAGGTACCAAGGCTATAGCCTTACTTTTTGGCCAAAACTGGCTCATTTTCATCACTTTTCAATCTGCAATCAAAATCAATCAATTTCAAATTTGGTCATTTTTGGGCAAAATACCAAGGCTATAGCCTTACTTTTTGGCCAAATATGGCTCATTTTCATCACTTTTCAATCTGCAATCAAAATCAATCAATTTCAAATTTGGTCATTTTTAGGCAAACTACCAAGGCTATAGCCTTACTTTTTGGCCAACAATGGCTCATTTTCATCACTTTTCAATCTGCAATCAAATTCAATCAATTTCAAATTTGGTCATTTTTGGGCAAAATACCAAGGCTATAGCCTTACTTTTTGGCCAAATATGGCTCATTTTCATCACTTTTCAATCTCCACTCAACATCAATCAATTTCAAATTTGGTCATTTTGGGGTAAAAATACCAAGACTATAGCCTTACTTTTTGGCCATAAATGGCTCATTTTCATCACTTTTCAATCTGCAATCAAATTCAATCAATTTCAAATTTGGTCATTTTTGGGCACAATACCAAGGCTATAGGCTTACTTTTTGGCCAACAATGGCTCATTTTCGTCACTTTTCAATCTGCAATCAAAATCAATCAATTTCAAATTTGGTCATTTTTGGGCAAGATACCAAGGCTATAGCCTTACTTTTTGGCCAAAAATGGCTCATTTTCATCACTTTTCAATCTGCAATCAACATCAATCAATTTCAAATTTGGTCATTTGTGGGCAAATTACCAAGGCTATAGCCTAACTTTTTGGCCATAAATGGCTCATTTTCATCACTTTTCAATCTGCAATCAAATTCAATCAATTTCAAATTTGGTCATTTTTGGGCAAAATACCAAGGCTATAGCCTTACTTTTTGACCACAAATGGCTCATTTTCATCACTTTTCAATCTCCACTCAACATCAATCAATTTCAAATTTGGTCATTTTGGGGCAAAATACCAAGGCTATAGCCTTACTTTTTGGCCATAAATGGCTCATTTTCATCACGTTTCAATCTGCAATCAAAATCAATCAATTTCAAATTTGGTCATTTGTGGGCAAATTACCAAGGCTATAGCATAACTTTTTGGCCATAAATGGCTCATTTTCATCACGTTTCAATCTGCAATCAAAATCAATCAATTTCAAATTTGGTCATTTTTGGGCAAGGTACCAAGGCTATAGCCTTACTTTTTGGCCAAAACTGGCTCATTTTCATCACTTTTCAATCTGCAATCAAAATCAATCAATTTCAAATTTGGTCATTTTTGGGCAAAATACCAAGGCTATAGCCTTACTTTTTGGCCAAATATGGCTCATTTTCATCACTTTTCAATCTGCAATCAAAATCAATCAATTTCAAATTTGGTCATTTTTAGGCAAACTACCAAGGCTATAGCCTTACTTTTTGGCCAACAATGGCTCATTTTCATCACTTTTCAATCTGCAATCAAATTCAATCAATTTCAAATTTGGTCATTTTTGGGCAAAATACCAAGGCTATAGCCTTACTTTTTGGCCAAATATGGCTCATTTTCATCACTTTTCAATCTCCACTCAACATCAATCAATTTCAAATTTGGTCATTTTGGGGTAAAAATACCAAAACTATAGCCTTACTTTTTGGCCATAAATGGCTCATTTTCATCACTTTTCAATCTGCAATCAAATTCAATCAATTTCAAATTTGGTCATTTTTGGGCACAATACCAAGGCTATAGGCTTACTTTTTGGCCAACAATGGCTCATTTTCGTCACTTTTCAATCTGCAATCAAAATCAATCAATTTCAAATTTGGTCATTTTTGGGCAAGATACCAAGGCTATAGCCTTACTTTTTGGCCAAAAATGGCTCATTTTCATCACTTTTCAATCTGCAATCAACATCAATCAATTTCAAATTTGGTCATTTGTGGGCAAATTACCAAGGCTATAGCCTAACTTTTTGGCCATAAATGGCTCATTTTCATCACTTTTCAATCTGCAATCAAATTCAATCAATTTCAAATTTGGTCATTTTTGGGCAAAATACCAAGGCTATAGCCTTACTTTTTGACCACAAATGGCTCATTTTCATCACTTTTCAATCTCCACTCAACATCAATCAATTTCAAATTTGGTCATTTTGGGGCAAAATACCAAGGCTATAGCCTTACTTTTTGGCCATAAATGGCTCATTTTCATCACGTTTCAATCTGCAATCAAAATCAATCAATTTCAAATTTGGTCATTTGTGGGCAAATTACCAAGGCTATAGCATAACTTTTTGGCCATAAATGGCTCATTTTCATCACTTTTCAATCTGCAATCAAATTCAATCAATTTCAAATTTGGTCATTTTTGGGCAAAATGCCAAGGCTATAGCCTTACTTTTTGGCCAGAACATGGCTCATTTTCATCACTTTTCAATCTCCACTCAACATCAATCAATTTCAAATTTGGTCATTTTGGGGTAAAAATACCAGGACTATAGCCTTACCTTTTGGCCATAAATGGCTCATTTTCATCACTTTTCAATCTGCAATCAAATTCAATCAATTTCAACTTTGGTCATTTTTGGGCACAATACCAAGGCTATAGGCTTACTTTTTGGCCAAAAATGGCTCATTTTCATCACTTTTCAATCTGCAATCAAATTCAATCAATTTCAAATTTGCTCATGTTTGGGCAAACTACCAAGGCTATAGCCTTACTTTTTGGCCAGAAAATGGCTCATTTTCATCACTTTTCAATCTGCAATCAAAATCAATCAATTTCAAATTTGGTCATTTGTGGGCAAATTACCAAGGCTATAGCATAACGTTTTGGCCATAAATGGCTCATTTTCATCACTTTTCAATCTGCAATCAAATTCAATCAATTTCAAATTTGGTCATTTTTGGGCAAAATACCAAGGCTATAGCCTTACTTTTTGGCCAGAACATGGCTCATTTTCATCACTTTTCAATCTCCACTCAACATCAATCAATTTCAAATTTGGTCATTTTGGGGTAAAAATACCAAGACTATAGCCTTACCTTTTGGCCATAAATGGCTCATTTTCATCACTTTTCAATCTGCAATCAAATTCAATCAATTTCAACTTTGGTCATTTTTGGGCACAATACCAAGGCTATAGGCTTACTTTTTGGCCAAAAATGGCTCATTTTCGTCACTTTTCAATCTGCAATCAAAATCAATCAATTTCAAATTTGGTCATTTTTGGGCAAGATACCAAGGCTATAGCCTTACTTTTTGGCCAAAAATGGCTCATTTTCATCACTTTTCAATCTGCAATCAACATCAATCAATTTCAAATTTGGTCATTTGTGGGCAAATTACCAAGGCTATAGCCTAACTTTTTGGCCATAAATGGCTCATTTTCATCACTTTTCAATCTGCAATCAAATTCAATCAATTTCAAATTTGGTCATTTTTGGGCAAAATACCAAGGCTATAGCCTTACTTTTTGACCACAAATGGCTCATTTTCATCACTTTTCAATCTCCACTCAACATCAATCAATTTCAAATTTGGTCATTTTGGGGCAAAATACCAAGGCTATAGCCTTACTTTTTGGCCATAAATGGCTCATTTTCATCACGTTTCAATCTGCAATCAAAATCAATCAATTTCAAATTTGGTCATTTGTGGGCAAATTACCAAGGCTATAGCATAACTTTTTGGCCATAAATGGCTCATTTTCATCACGTTTCAATCTGCAATCAAAATCAATCAATTTCAAATTTGGTCATTTTTGGGCAAGGTACCAAGGCTATAGCCTTACTTTTTGGCCAAAACTGGCTCATTTTCATCACTTTTCAATCTGCAATCAAAATCAATCAATTTCAAATTTGGTCATTTTTGGGCAAAATACCAAGGCTATAGCCTTACTTTTTGGCCAAATATGGCTCATTTTCATCACTTTTCAATCTGCAATCAAAATCAATCAATTTCAAATTTGGTCATTTTTAGGCAAACTACCAAGGCTATAGCCTTACTTTTTGGCCAACAATGGCTCATTTTCATCACTTTTCAATCTGCAATCAAATTCAATCAATTTCAAATTTGGTCATTTTTGGGCAAAATACCAAGGCTATAGCCTTACTTTTTGGCCAAATATGGCTCATTTTCATCACTTTTCAATCTCCACTCAACATCAATCAATTTCAAATTTGGTCATTTTGGGGTAAAAATACCAAAACTATAGCCTTACTTTTTGGCCATAAATGGCTCATTTTCATCACTTTTCAATCTGCAATCAAATTCAATCAATTTCAAATTTGGTCATTTTTGGGCACAATACCAAGGCTATAGGCTTACTTTTTGGCCAACAATGGCTCATTTTCGTCACTTTTCAATCTGCAATCAAAATCAATCAATTTCAAATTTGGTCATTTTTGGGCAAGATACCAAGGCTATAGCCTTACTTTTTGGCCAAAAATGGCTCATTTTCATCACTTTTCAATCTGCAATCAACATCAATCAATTTCAAATTTGGTCATTTGTGGGCAAATTACCAAGGCTATAGCCTAACTTTTTGGCCATAAATGGCTCATTTTCATCACTTTTCAATCTGCAATCAAATTCAATCAATTTCAAATTTGGTCATTTTTGGGCAAAATACCAAGGCTATAGCCTTACTTTTTGGCCAGAACATGGCTCATTTTCATCACTTTTCACTCTCCACTCAACATCAATCAATTTCAAATTTGGTCATTTTGGGGTAAAAATACCAAGACTATAGCCTTACTTTTTGGCCATGAATGGCTCATTTTCATCACTTTTCAATCTGCAATCAAATTCAATCAATTTCAAATTTGGTCATTTTTGGGCACATTACCAAGGCTATAGGCTTACTTTTTGGCCAACAATGGCTCATTTTCGTCACTTTTCAATCTGCAATCAAAATCAATCAATTTCAAATTTGGTCATTTTTGGGCAAGATACCAAGGCTATAGCCTGACTTTTCGGCCAAACATGGCTCATTTTCATCACTTTTCAATCTGCAATCAAAATCAATCAATTTCAAATTTGGTCATTTGTGGGTAAATTACCAAGGCTATAGCCTAACTTTTCGGCCATAAATGGCTCATTTTCATCACTTTTCAATCTGCAATCAAATTCAATCAATTTCAAATTTGGTCATTTTTGGGCAAAATACCAAGGCTATAGCCTTACTTTTTGGCCAAATATGGCTCATTTTCATCACTTTTCAATCTGCACTCAACATCAATCAATGTCAAATGTGGTCATTTTGGGGCAAAATACCAAGGCTATGGCCTTACTTTTTGGCCATAAATGGCTCATTTTCATCACTTTTCAATCTGCAATCAAATTCAATCAATTTCAAATTTGGTCATTTTTGGGCAAAATACCAAGGCTATAGCTTTACTTTTTGGCCAAATATGGCTCATTTTCATCACTTTTCAATCTGCACTCAACATCAATCAATGTCAAATTTGGTCATTTTGGGGCAAAATACCAAGGCTATGGCTTTACTTTTTGGCCATAAATGGCTCATTTTCATCACTTTTCAATCTGCAATCAAAATCAATCAATTTCAAATGTGGTCATTTTTGGGCAAAATACCAAGGCTATAGCCTTACTTTTTGGCCAAATATGGCTCATTTTCATCACTTTTCAATCTGCAATCAAAATCAATCAATTTCAAATTTGGTCATTTTTGGGCAAGATACCAAGGCTATAGCCTTACTTTTTGGCCAAAAATGGCTCATTTTCATCACTTTTCAATCTCCACTCAACATCAATCAATTTCACATTTGGTCATTTTGGGGCAACATACCAAGGCTATAGCCTTACTTTTTGACCATAAATGGCTCATTTTCATCACGTTTCAATCTGCAATCAAAATCAATCAATTTCAAATTTGGTCATTTTTGGGCTAGGTGCCAAGGCTATAGCCTTACTTTTTGGCCAAAACTGGCTCATTTTCATCACTTTTCAATCTGCAATCAAAATCAATCAATTTCAAATTTGGTCATTTTTGGGCAGAATACCAAGGCTATAGCCTTACTTTTTGGCCAAATATGGCTCATTTTCATCACTTTTCAATCTGCAATCAAAGTCAATCAATTTCAAATTTGGTCATTTTTGGGCAAACTACCAAGGCTATAGCCTTACCTTTTGGCCAACAATGGCTCATTTTCATCACTTTTCAATCTGCAATCAAAATCAATCAATTTCAAATTTGGTCATTTTGGGGCAAAATACCAAGGCTATAGCCTTACTTTTTGGCCATAAATGGCTCATTTTCATCACGTTTCAATCTGCAATCAAAATCAATCAATTTCAAATTTGGTCATTTGTGGGCAAATTACCAAGGCTATAGCATAACTTTTTGGCCATAAATGGCTCATTTTCATCACTTTTCAATCTGCAATCAAATTCAATCAATTTCAAATTTGGTCATTTTTGGGCAAAATACCAAGGCTATAGCCTTACTTTTTGGCCAGAACATGGCTCATTTTCATCACTTTTCAATCTCCACTGAACATCAATCAATTTCAAATTTGGTCATTTTGGGGTAAAAATACCAAGACTATAGCCTTACCTTTTGGCCATAAATGGCTCATTTTCATCACTTTTCAATCTGCAATCAAATTCAATCAATTTCAACTTTGGTCATTTTTGGGCACAATACCAAGGCTATAGGCTTACTTTTTGGCCAAAAATGGCTCATTTTCGTCACTTTTCAATCTGCAATCAACATCAATCAATTTCAAATTTGGTCATTTTTGGGCAAGATACCAAGGCTATAGCCTTACTTTTTGGCCAAAACTGGCTCATTTTCATCACTTTTCAATCTGCAATCAAAATCAATCAATTTCAAATTTGGTCATTTGTGGGCAAATTACCAAGGCTATAGCCTAACTTTTTGGCCATAAATGGCTCATTTTCATCACTTTTCAATCTGCAATCAAATTCAATCAATTTCAAATTTGGTCATTTTTGGGCAAAATACCAAGGCTATAGCCTTACTTTTTGGCCAAAAATGGCTCATTTTCATCACTTTTCAATCTCCACTCAACATCAATCAATTTCAAATTTGGTCATTTTGGGGCAACATACCAAGGCTATAGCCTTACTTTTTGGCCATAAATGGCTCATTTTCATCACTTTTCAATCTGCAATCAAAATCAATCAATTTCAAATTTGGTCATTTTTGGGCAAGGTACCAAGGCTATAGCCTTACTTTTTGGCCAAAACTGCCTCATTTTCATCACTTTTCAATCTGCAATCAAAATCAATCAATTTCAAATTTGGTCATTTTTGGGCAAAATACCATGGCTATAGCCTTACTTTTTGGCCAAATATGGCTCATTTTCATCACTTTTCAATCTGCAATCAAAGTCAATCAATTTCAAATTTGGTCATTTTTGGGCAAACTACCAAGGCTATAGCCTTACTTTTTGGCCAGAAACTGGCTCATTTTCATCACTTTTCAATCTGCAATCAAATTCAATCAATTTCAAATTTGGTCATTTTTGGGCAAAATACCAAGGCTATAGCCTTACTTTTTGGCCAGAACATGGCTCATTTTCATCACTTTTCACTCTCCACTCAACATCAATCAATTTCAAATTTGGTCATTTTGGGGTAAAAATACCAAGACTATAGCCTTACTTTTTGGCCATGAATGGCTCATTTTCATCACTTTTCAATCTGCAATCAAATTCAATCAATTTCAAATTTGGTCATTTTTGGGCACATTACCAAGGCTATAGGCTTACTTTTTGGCCAACAATGGCTCATTTTCGTCACTTTTCAATCTGCAATCAAAATCAATCAATTTCAAATTTGGTCATTTTTGGGCAAGATACCAAGGCTATAGCCTGACTTTTCGGCCAAACATGGCTCATTTTCATCACTTTTCAATCTGCAATCAAAATCAATCAATTTCAAATTTGGTCATTTGTGGGTAAATTACCAAGGCTATAGCCTAACTTTTCGGCCATAAATGGCTCATTTTCATCACTTTTCAATCTGCAATCAAATTCAATCAATTTCAAATTTGGTCATTTTCGGGCAAAATACCAAGGCTATAGCCTTACTTTTTGGCCAAATATGGCTCATTTTCATCACTTTTCAATCTGCACTCAACATCAATCAATGTCAAATGTGGTCATTTTGGGGCAAAATACCAAGGCTATGGCCTTACTTTTTGGCCATAAATGGCTCATTTTCATCACTTTTCAATCTGCAATCAAATTCAATCAATTTCAAATTTGGTCATTTTTGGGCAAAATACCAAGGCTATAGCCTTACTTTTTGGCCAAATATGGCTCATTTTCATCACTTTTCAATCTGCAATCAAAATCAATCAATTTCAAATTTGGTCATTTTTGGGCAAACTACCAAGGCTATAGCCTTACTTTTTGGCTAACAATGGCTCATTTTCATCACTTTTCAATCTGCAATCACATTCAATCAATTTCAAATTTGGTCATGTTTGGGCAAACTACCAAGGCTATAGCCTTACTTTTTGGCCAGAACATGGCTCATTTTCATCACTTTTCAATCTGCAATCAAATTCAATCAATTTCAAATTTGGTCATTTTTGGGCAAATTACCAAGGCTATAGCCTAACTTTTTGGCCATAACTGGCTCATTTTCATCACTTTTCAATCTGCAATCAAATTCAATCAATTTCAAATTTGGTCATTTTGGGGCAAAATACCAAGGCTATAGCCTTACTTTTTGGCCAAATATGGCTCATTTTCATCACTTTTCAATCTGCAATCAAAATCAATCAATTTCAAATTTGGTCATTTTTGGGCAAACTACCAAGGCTATAGCCTTACTTTTTGGCTAACAATGGCTCATTTTCATCACTTTTCAATCTGCAATCACATTCAATCAATTTCAAATTTGGTCATTTTTGGGCAAACTACCAAGGCTATAGCCTTACTTTTTGGCCAGAACATGGCTCATTTTCATCACTTTTCAATCTCCACTCAACATCAATCAATTTCAAATTTGGTAATTTTGGGGTAAAAATACCAAGGCTATAGCTTTACTTTTTGGCCAAAAATAGCTCATTTTCATCACGTTTCAATCTGCAATCAAAATCAATCCATTTCAAATTTGGTCATTTTTGGGCACAATACCAAGGCTATAGGCTTACTTTTTGGCTAAAAATGGCTCATTTTCGTCACTTTTCAATCTGCAATCAAAATCAATCAATTTCAAATTTGGTCATTTTTGGGCAAGATACCAAGGCTATAGCCTTACTTTTTGGCCAAAACTGGCTCATTTTCATCACTTTTCAATCTGCAATCAAAATCAATCAATTTCAAATTTGGTCATTTGTGGGCAAATTACCAAGGCTATAGCCTAACTTTTTGGCCATAACTGGCTCATTTTCATCACTTTTCAATCTGCAATCAAATTCAATCAATTTCAAATTTGGTCATTTTGGGGCAAAATACCAAGGCTATAGCCTTACTTTTTGGCCAAAACTGGCTCATTTTCATCACTTGTCATTCTGCACTCAACATCAATCAATGTCAAATTTGGTCATTTTGGGGCAAAATACCAAGGCTATGGCCTTACTTTTTGGCCATAAATGGCTCATTTTCATCACGTTTCAATCTGCAATCAAAATCAATCAATTTCAAATGTGGTCATGTTTGGGCAAAATACCAAGGCTATAGCCTTACTTTTTGGCCAAATATGGCTCATTTTCATCACTTTTCAATCTGCAATCAAAATCAATCAATTTCAAATTTGGTCATTTGTGGGCAAACTACCAAGGCTATAGCCTTACTTTTTGGCTAACAATGGCTCATTTTCATCACTTTTCAATCTGCAATCACATTCAATCAATTTCAAATTTGGTCATTTTTGGGCAAACTACCAAGGCTATAGCCTTACTTTTTGGCCAAAATGGCTCATTTTCATCACTTTTCAATCTGCAATCAAATTCAATCAATTTCTAATTTGGTCATTTTTGGGCAAAATACCAAGGCTATAGCCTTACTTTTTGGCCAAAAATGGCTCATTTTCATCACGTTTCAATCTGTAATCAAAATCAATCAATTTCACATTTGGTCATTTTTGGGCAAGGTACCAAGGCTATAGCCTTACTTTTTGGCCAAAACTGGCTCATTTTCATCACTTTTCAATCTGCAATCAAAATCAATCAATTTCACATTTGGTCATTTTTGAGCAAAATACCAAGGCTATAGCCTTACTTTTTCCCCACATATCGCTCATTTTCATCACTTTTCAATCTGGAATCAAATTCAATCAATTTCAAGTTTTGTCATTTTTGTGCAAACTATCAAGGCTATAGCCTTACTTTTTGGCCAAAAATGCCTCATTTTCATCACTTTTCAATCTGCAATCAAAATCAATCAATTTCACATTTGGTCATTTTTGAGCAAAATACCAAGGCTATAGCCTTACTTTTTCGCCACATATCGCTCATTTTCATCACTTTTCAATCTGGACTCAAAGTCAATCAATTTCAAATTTGGTCATTTTGGGGCAAAATACCAAGGCTATAGCCTTACTTTTTGGCCAAAATGGCTCATTTTCATCACTTTTCAATCTGCAATCAAATTCAATCAATTTCTAATTTGGTCATTTTTGGGCAAAATACCAAGGCTATAGCCTTACTTTTTGGCCAAAAATGGCTCATTTTCATCACGTTTCAATCTGTAATCAAAATCAATCAATTTCAAATTTGGTCATTTTTGGGCAAGGTACCAAGGCTATAGCCTTACTTTTTGGCCAAAACTGGCTCATTTTCATCACTTTTCAATCTGCAATCAAAATCAATCAATTTCACATTTTTTCATTTTTGAGCAAAATACCAAGGCTATAGCCTTACTTTTTGGCCAAAAATGGCTCATTTTCATCACTTTTCAATCTGCAATCAAATTCAATCAATTTCAAATTTGGTCATGTTTGGGCAAACTACCAAGGCTATAGCCTTACTTTTTGGCCAGAAAATGGCTCATTTTCATCACTTTTCAATCTGCAATCAAAATCAATCAATTTCAAATTTGGTCATTTTTGGGCACAATACCAAGGCTATAGCCTTACTTTTTGGCCAAATGTGGCTCATTTTCATCACTTTTCAATCTGTAATCAAAATCAATCAATTTCAAATTTGGTCATTTTTGGGCTAGATGCCAAGGCTATAGCCTTACATTTTGGCCACAAATGGCTCATTTTCATCACTTTTCAATCTGCAATCAAAATCAATCAATTTCAAATTTGGTCATTTTTGGGCACAATACCAAGGCTATAGCCTTACTTTTTGGCCAGACAATGGCTCATTTTCATCACTTTTCAATCTGCAATCAAAATCAATCAATTTCAAATTTGGTCATTTTTGGGCAAACTACCAAGGCTATAGCCTTACTTTTTGGCCAAAACTGGCTCATTTTCATCACTTTTCAATCTCCACTCAACATCAATCAATTTCAAATTTGGTCATTTTGGGGCAAAATACCAAGGCTATAGCCTTACTTTTTGGCCATAAATGGCTCATTTTCATCACGTTTCAATCTGCAATCAAAATCAATCAATGTCAAATTTGGTCATTTTTGGGCAAGGTACCAAGGCTATAGCCTTACTTTTTGGCCAAAACTGGCTCATTTTCATCACTTTTCAATCTGCAATCAAAATCAATCAATTTCAAATTTGGTCATTTTTGTGCAAACTACCACGGCTATAGCCTTACTTTTTGGCCAAAAATGGCTCATTTTCATCACTTTTCAATCTGCAATCAAAATCAATCAATTTCACATTTGGTCATTTTTGAGCAAAATACCAAGGCTATAGCCTTACCTTTTCGCCACATATCGCTCATTTTCATCACTTGTCAATCTGGAATCAAAGTCAATCAATTTCAAATTTGGTCATTTTGGGGGAAAATACCAAGGCTATAGCCTTACTTTTTGGCCAAAATGGCTCATTTTCATCACGTTTCAATCTGTAATCAAAATCAATCAATTTCAAATTTGGTCATTTTTTGGGCAAGGTACCAAGGCTATAGCCTTACTTTTTGGCCACAACTGGCTCATTTTCATCACTTTTCAATCTGCAATCAAAATCAATCAATTTCAAGTTTTGTCATTTTTGTGCAAACTATCAAGGCTATAGCCTTACTTTTTGGCCAAAAATGGCTCATTTTCATCACTTTTCAATCTGCAATCAAAATCAATCAATTTCACATTTGATCATTTTTGAGCAAAATACCAAGGCTATAGCCTTACTTTTTCGCCACATATCGCTCATTTTCATCACTTTTCAATATGCAATCAAAATCAATCAATTTCACATTTGGTCATTTTTGAGCAAAATACCAAGGCTATAGCCTTACTTTTTCGCCACATATCGCTCATTTTCATCACGTTTCAATCTGTAATCAAAATCAATCAATTTCAAATTTGGTCATTTTTGGGCAAGGTACCAAGGCTATAGCCTTACTTTTTGGCCAAAACTGGCTCATTTTCATCACGTTTCAATCTGCAATCAAAATCAATCAATGTCAAATTTGGTCATTTTTGGGCAAGGTACCAAGGCTATAGCCTTACTTTTTGGCCAAAACTGGCTCATTTTCATCACTTTTCAATCTGCAATCAAAATCAATCAATTTCAAATTTGGTCATTTTTGTGCAAACTACCACGGCTATAGCCTTACTTTTTGGCCAAAAATGGCTCATTTTCATCACTTTTCAATCTGCAATCAAAATCAATCAATTTCACATTTGGTCATTTTTGAGCAAAATACCAAGGCTATAGCCTTACTTTTTCGCCACATATCGCTCATTTTCATCACTTGTCAATCTGGAATCAAAGTCAATCAATTTCAAATTTGGTCATTTTGGGGGAAAATACCAAGGCTATAGCCTTACTTTTTGGCCAAAATGGCTCATTTTCATCACGTTTCAATCTGTAATCAAAATCAATCAATTTCAAATTTGGTCATTGTTTGGGCAAGGTACCAAGGCTATAGCCTTACTTTTTGGCCACAACTGGCTCATTTTCATCACTTTTCAATCTGCAATCAAAATCAATCAATTTCAAGTTTTGTCATTTTTGTGCAAACTATCAAGGCTATAGCCTTACTTTTTGGCCAAAAATGGCTCATTTTCATCACTTTTCAATCTGCAATCAAAATCAATCAATTTCACATTTGGTCCTTTTTGAGCAAAATACCAAGGCTATAGCCTTACTTTTTCGCCACATATCGCTCATTTTCATCACTTGTCAATCTGGAATCAAAGTCAATCAATTTCAAATTTGGTCATTTTGGGGGAAAATACCAAGGCTATAGCCTTACTTTTTGGCCAAAATGGCTCATTTTCATCACGTTTCAATCTGTAATCAAAATCAATCAATTTCAAATTTGGTCATTTTTGGGCAAGGTACCAAGGCTATAGCCTTACTTTTTGGCCAAAACTGGCTCATTTTCATCACTTTTCAATCTGCAATCAAAATCAATCAATTTCAAGTTTTGTCATTTTTGTGTAAACTATCAAGGCTATAGCCTTACTTTTTGGCCAAAAATGGCTCATTTTCATCACTTTTCAATCTGCAATCAAAATCAATCAATTTCACATTTGATCATTTTTGAGCAAAATACCAAGGCTATAGCCTTACTTTTTCGCCACATATCGCTCATTTTCATCACTTTTCAATCTGCAATCAAAATCAATCAATTTCACATTTGGTCATTTTTGAGCAAAATACCAAGGCTATAGCCTTACTTTTTCGCCACATATCGCTCATTTTCATCACGTTTCAATCTGTAATCAAAATCAATCAATTTCAAAGTTGGTCATTTTTGGGCAAGGTACCAAGGCTATAGCCTTACTTTTTGGCCAAAACTGGCTCATTTTCATCACTTTTCAATCTGCAATCAAAATCAATCAATTTCAAATTTTGTCATTTTTGTGCAAACTATCAAGGCTATAGCCTTACTTTTTGGCCAAAAATGGCTCATTTTCATCACTTTTCAATCTGCAATCAAAATCAATCAATTTCACATTTGGTCATTTTTGAGCAAAATACCAAGGCTATAGCCTTACTTTTTCGCCACATATCGCTCATTTTCATCACTTTTCAATCTGGAATCAAATTCAATCACTTTCAAATTTGGTCATTTTTGGGCAAAATACCAAGGCTATAGCCTTACTTTTTGGCCAAAATGGCACATTCTCATCACTTTTCAATCTGCAATCAAATTCAATCAATTTCTAATTTGGTCATTTTTGGGCAAAATACCAAGGCTATAGCCTTACTTTTTGGCCAACAATGGCTCATTTTCATCACTTTTCAATCTGCAATCAAATTCAATCAATTTCAAATTTGGTCATGTTTGGGCAAAATACCAAGGCTATAGCCTTACTTTTTGGCCAGAAACTGGCTCATTTTCATCACTTTTCAATCTGCAATCAAATTCAATCAATTTCAAATTTGGTCATTTTTGGGCACAATACCAAGGCTATAGCCTTCCTTTTTGGCCAAATGTGGCTCATTTTCATCACTTTTCAATCTGCAATCAAAATCAATCAATTTCAAATTTGGTCATTTTTGGGCAAACTACCAAGGCTATAGCTTTACTGTTTGGCCAAATATGGCTCATTTTCATCACTTTTCAATCTGCAATCAAATTCAATCAATTTCAAATTTCCTCATTTTTGGGCAAAATACCAAGGCTATAGCCTTACTTTTTCGCCACATATCGCTCATTTTCATCACTTGTCAATCTGGAATCAAAGTCAATCAATTTCAAATTTGGTCATTTTGGGGGAAAATACCAAGGCTATAGCCTTACTTTTTCGCCACATATCGCTCATTTTCATCACGTTTCAATCTGTAATCAAAATCAATCAATGTCAAAGTTGGTCATTTTTGGGCAAGGTACCAAGGCTATAACCTTACTTTTTGGCCAAAACTGGCTCATTTTCATCACTTTTCAATCTGCAATCAAAATCAATCAATTTCAAATTTTGTCATTTTTGTGCAAACTATCAAGGCTATAGCCTTACTTTTTGGCCAAAAATGGCTCATTGTCATCACTTTTCAATCTGCAATCAAAATCAATCAATTTCACATTTGGTCATTTTTGAGCAAAATACCAAGGCTATAGCCTTACTTTTTGGCCAACAATGGCTCATTTTCATCACTTTTCAATCTGCAATCAAATTCAATGAATTTCAAATTTGGTCATGTTTGGGCAAAATACCAAGGCTATAGCCTTACTTTTTGGCCAGAAACTGGCTCATTTTCATCACTTTTCAATCTGCAATCAAATTCAATCAATTTCAAATTTGGTCATTTTTGGGCACAATACCAAGGCTATAGCCTTCCTTTTTGGCCAAATGTGGCTCATTTTCATCACTTTTCAATCTGCAATCAAAATCAATCAATTTCAAATTTGGTCATTTTTGGGCAAACTACCAAGGCTATAGCTTTACTGTTTGGCCAAATATGGCTAATTTTCATCACTTTTCAATCTGCAATCAAATTCAATCAATTTCAAATTTCCTCATTTTTGGGCAAAATACCAAGGCTATAGCCTTACTTTTTCGCCACATATCGCTCATTTTCATCACTTGTCAATCTGGAATCAAAGTCAATCAATTTCAAATTTGGTCATTTTGGGGGAAAATACCAAGGCTATAGCCTTACTTTTTGGCCAAAATGGCTCATTTTCATCACGTTTCAATCTGTAATCAAAATCAATCAATTTCAAATTTGGTCATTTTTGGGCAAGGTACCAAGGCTATAGCCTTACTTTTTGGCCAAAACTGGCTCATTTTCATCACTTTTCAATCTGCAATCAAAATCAATCAATTTCAAGTTTTGTCATTTTTGTGTAAACTATCAAGGCTATAGCCTTACGTTTTGGCCAAAAATGGCTCATGTTCATCACGTTTCAATCTGCAATCAAAATCAATCAATTTCACATTTGGTCATTTTTGAGCAAAATACCAAGGCTATAGCCTTACTTTTTCGCCACATATCGCTCATTTTCATCACTTTTCAATCTGCAATCAAAATCAATCAATTTCACATTTGGTCATTTTTGAGCAAAATACCAAGGCTATAGCCTTACTTTTTCGCCACATATCGCTCATTTTCATCACGTTTCAATCTGTAATCAAAATCAATCAATTTCAAAGTTGGTCATTTTTGGGCAAGGTACCAAGGCTATAGCCTTACTTTTTGGCCAAAACTGGCTCATTTTCATCACTTTTCAATCTGCAATCAAAATCAATCAATTTCAAATTGTGTCATTTTTGTGCAAACTATCAAGGCTATAGCCTTACTTTTTGGCCAAAAATGGCTCATTTTCATCACTTTTCAATCTGCAATCAAAATCAATCAATTTCACATTTGGTCATTTTTGAGCAAAATACCAAGGTTATAGCCTTACTTTTTCGCCACATATCGCTCATTTTCATCACTTTTCAATCTGGAATCAAATTCAATCACTTTCAAATTTGGTCATTTTTGGGCAAAATACCAAGGCTATAGCCTTACTTTTTGGCCAAAATGGCACATTCTCATCACTTTTCAATCTGCAATCAAATTCAATCAATTTCTAATTTGGTCATTTTTGGGCAAAATACCAAGGCTATAGCCTTACTTTTTGGCCAACAATGGCTCATTTTCATCACTTTTCAATCTGCAATCAAATTCAATCAATTTCAAATTTGGTCATGTTTGGGCAAAATACCAAGGCTATAGCCTTACTTTTTGGCCAGAAACTGGCTCATTTTCATCACTTTTCAATCTGCAATCAAATTCAATCAATTTCAAATTTGGTCATTTTTGGGCACAATACCAAGGCTATAGCCTTCCTTTTTGGCCAAATGTGGCTCATTTTCATCACGTTTCAATCTGCAATCAAAATCAATCAATTTCAAATTTGGTCATTTTTGGGCAAACTACCAAGGCTATAGCTTTACTGTTTGGCCAAATATGGCTCATTTTCATCACTTTTCAATCTGCAATCAAAATCAATCAATTTCAAATTTCCTCATTTTTGGGCAAAATACCAAGGCTATAGCCTTACTTTTTGGCCATAAATGGCTCATTTTCATCACTTTTCAATCTGCAATCAAATTCAATCAATTTCAAATTTGCTCATTTTGGGTCAAAATACCAAGGTTATAGCCTTACTTTTTGGCCATAAATGGCTCATTTTCATCACTTTTCAATCTGCAATCAAAATCAATCAATTTCAAATTTGGTCATTTTTGGGCAAAATACCAAGGCTATAGCCTTACTTTTTGGCCACAAATGGCTCATTTTCATCACTTTTCAATCTGCAATCAAAATCAATCAATTTCAAATTTGGTCATTTTTGGGCAAAATACCAAGGCTATTGCCTTACTTTTTGGCCAAATATGGCTCATTTTCATCACTTTTCAATCTGCAATCAAAATCAATCAATTTCAAATTTGGTCATTTTTGGGCACAATACCAAGGCTATAGCCTTACTTTTTGGCCAAAACTGGCTCATTTTCATCACTTTTCAATCTGCAATCAAAATCAATCAATTTCAAATTTGGTCATTTTTGGGCAAAATACCAAGGCTATAGCCTTACTTTTTCGCCACATATCGCTCATTTTCATCACTTTTCAATCTGCAATCAAAATCAATCAATTTCAAATTTGGTCATTTTTGGGCAAACTACCAAGGCTATAGCTTTACTGTTTGGCCAAATATGGCTCATTTTCATCACTTTTCAATCTGCAATCAAATTCAATCAATTTCAAATTTGGTCATTTTTGGGCAAAATACCAAGGCTATAGCCTTCCTTTTTGGCCATAAATGGCTCATTTTCATCACTTTTCAATCTGCAATCAAATTCAATCAATTTCAAATTTGCTCATTATGGGTCAAAATACCAAGGTTATAGCCTTACTTTTTGGCCATAAATGGCTCATTTTCATCACTTTTCAATCTGCAATCAAAATCAATCAATTTCAAATTTGGTCATTTTTGGGCAAAATACCAAGGCTATAGCCTTACTTTTTGGCCACAAATGGCCCATTTTCATCACTTTTCAATCTGCAATCAAAATCAATCAATTTCAAATTTGGTCATTTTTGGGCAAAATACCAAGGCTATTGCCTTACTTTTTGGCCAAATATGGCTCATTTTCATCACTTTTCAATCTGCAATCAAAATCAATCAATTTCAAATTTGGTCATTTTTGGGCACAATACCAAGGCTATAGCCTTACTTTTTGGCCAAAACTGGCTCATTTTCATCACTTTTCAATCTGCACTCAAAATCAATCAATTTCAAATTTGGTCATTTTTGAGCAAAATACCAAGGCTATAGCCTTACTTTTTCGCCACATATCGCTCATTTTCATCACTTTTCAATCTGGAATCAAATTCAATCACTTTCAAATTTGGTCATTTTTGGGCAAAATACCAAGGCTATAGCCTTACTTTTTGGCCAAAATGGCACATTCTCATCACTTTTCAATCTGCAATCAGATTCAATCAATTTCTAATTTGGTCATTTTTGGGCAAAATACCAAGGCTATAGCCTTACTTTTTGGCCAAATATGGCTCATTTTCATCACTTTTCAATCTGCAATCAAAATCAATCAATTTCAAATTTGGTCATTTTTGGGCAAAATACCAAGGCTATAGCCTTACTTTTTGCCCAAATATGGCTCATTTTCATCACTTTTCAATCTGCAATCAAAATCAATCAATTTCAAATTTGGTCATTTTTGGGCACAATACCAAGGCTATAGCCTTACTTTTTGGCCACATGTGGCTCATTTTCATCACTTTTCAATCTGCAATCAAAATCAATCAATGTCAAATTTGGTCATTTTTGGGCAAAATACCAAGGCTATAGCCTTACTTTTTGGCCAGAAACTGGCTCATTTTCATCACTTTTCAATCTGCAATCAAATTCAATCAATTTCAAATTTGGTCATTTTTGGGCACAATACCAAGGCTATAGCCTTCCTTTTTGGCCAAATGTGGCTCATTTTCATCACTTTTCAATCTGCAATCAAAATCAATCAATTTCAAATTTCCTCATTTTTGGGCAAAATACCAAGGCTATAGCCTTACTTTTTGGCCATAAATGGCTCATTTTCATCACTTTTCAATCTGCAATCAAATTCAATCAATTTCAAATTTGCTCATTTTGGGTCAAAATACCAAGGTTATAGCCTTACTTTTTGGCCATAAATGGCTCATTTTCATCACTTTTCAATCTGCAATCAAAATCAATCAATTTCAAATTTGGTCATTTTTGGGCAAAATACCAAGGCTATAGCCTTACTTTTTGGCCACAAATGGCTCATTTTCATCACTTTTCAATCTGCAATCAAAATCAATCAATTTCAAATTTGGTCATTTTTGGGCAAAATACCAAGGCTATTGCCTTACTTTTTGGCCAAATATGGCTCATTTTCATCACTTTTCAATCTGCAATCAAAATCAATCAATTTCAAATTTGGTCATTTTTGGGCAAAATACCAAGGCTATAGCCTTACTTTTTGGCGAAATATGGCTCATTTTCATCACTTTTCAATCTGCAATCAAAATCAATCAATTTCAAATTTGGTCATTTTTGGGCAAAATACCAAGGCTATAGCCTTACTTTTTGGCCAAAAATGGCTCATTTTCATCACTTTTCAATCTGCAATCAAAATCAATCAATTTCAAATTTGGTCATTTTTGAGCAAAATACCAAGGCTATAGCCTTACTTTTTGGCCAAATATGGCTCATTTTCATCACTTTTCAATCTGCAATCAAAATCAATCAATTTCAAATTTGGTCATTTTTGGGCAAAATACCAAGGCTATAGCCTTACTTTTTGGCGAAATATGGCTCATTTTCATCACTTTTCAATCTGCAATCAAAATCAATCAATTTCAAATTTGGTCATTTTTGGGCAAAATACCAAGGCTATAGCCTTACTTTTTGGCCAAAAATGGCTCATTTTCATCACTTTTCAATCTGCAATCAAAATCAATCAATTTCAAATTTGGTCATTTTTGAGCAAAATACCAAGGCTATAGCCTTACTTTTTCGCCACATATCGCTCATTTTCATCACTTTTCAATCTGGAATCAAATTCAATCAATTTCTAATTTGGTCATTTTTGGGCACAATACCAAGGCTATAGCCTTCCTTTTTTGCCAAATGTGGCTCATTTTCATCACTTTTCAATCTGCAATCAAAATCAATCAATTTCAAATTTGGTCATTTTTGGGCAAAATACCAAGGCTATAGCCTTACTTTTTGGCCAAAAATGGCTCATTTTCATCACTTTTCAATCTGCAATCAAAATCAATCAATTTCAAATTTGGTCATTTTTGAGCAAAATACCAAGGCTATAGCCTTACTTTTTCGCCACATATCGCTCATTTTCATCACTTTTCAATCTGGAATCAAATTCAATCAATTTCTAATTTGGTCATTTTTGGGCACAATACCAAGGCTATAGCCTTCCTTTTTGGCCAAATGTGGCTCATTTTCATCACTTTTCAATCTGCAATCAAAATCAATCAATTTCAAATTTGGTCATTTTTGGGCAAACTACCAAGGCTATAGCTTTACTGTTTGGCCAAATATGGCTCATTTTCATCACTTTTCAATCTGCAATCAAATTCAATCAATTTCAAATTTCCTCATTTTTGGGCAAAATACCAAGGCTATAGCCTTACTTTTTGCCATAAATGGCTCATTTTCATCACTTTTCAATCTGCAATCAAATTCAATCAATTTCAAATTTGCTCATTTTGGGTCAAAATACCAAGGCTATAGCCTTACTTTTTGGCCATAAATGGCTCATTTTCATCACTTTTCAATCTGCAATCAAAATCAATCAATTTCAAATTTGGTCATATTTGGGCAAAATACCAAGGCTATAGCCTTACTTTTTGGCCACAAATGGCTCATTTTCATCACTTTTCAATCTGCAATCAAAATCAATCAATTTCAAATTTGGTCATTTTTGGGCAAAATACCAAGGCTATAGCCTTACTTTTTGGCCAAATATGGCTCATTTTCATCACTTTTCAATCTGCAATCAAAATCAATCAGTTTCAAATGTGGTCATTTTTGGGCAAAATACCAAGGCTATAGCCTTACTTTTTGGCCAAAAATGGCTCATTTTCATCACTTTTCAATCTGCAATCAAAATCAATCAATTTCAAATTTGGTCATTTTTGAGCAAAATACCAAGGCTATAGCCTTACTTTTTCGCCACATATCGCTCATTTTCATCACTTTTCAATCTGGAATCAAATTCAATCACTTTCAAATTTGGTCATTTTTGGGCATAATACCAAGGCTATAGCCTTACTTTTTGGCCAACAGTGGCTCATTTTCATCACTTTTCAATCTGCAATCACATTCAATCAATTTCAAATTTGGTCATGTTTGGGCAAAATACCAAGGTTATAGCCTTACTTTTTGGCCAGAAACTGGCTCATTTTCATCACTTTTCAATCTGCAATCAAATTCAATCAATTTCAAATTTGGTCATTTTTAGGCAAAATACCAAGGCTATAGCCTTCCTTTTTGGCCACATGTGGCTCATTTTCATCACTTTTCAATCTGCAATCAAAATCAATCAATGTCAAATTTGGTCATTTTTGGGCAAAATACCAAGGCTATAGCCTTACTTTTTGGCCAAATATGGCTCATTTTCATCACTTTTCAATCTGCAATCAAAATCAATCAATTTCAAATTTGGTCATGTTTGGGCAAAATACCAAGGCTATAGCCTTACTTTTTGGCCAAAAATGGCTCATTTTCATCACTTTTCAATCTGCAATCAAAATCAATCAATTTCAAATTTGGTCATTTTTGAGCAAAATACCAAGGCTATAGCCTTACTTTTTCGCCACATATCGCTCATTTTCATCACTTTTCAATCTGGAATCAAATTCAATCACTTTCAAATTTGGTCATGTTTGGGCAAAATACCAAGGCTATAGCCTTACTTTTTGGCCAAAATGGCACATTCTCATCACTTTTCAATCTGCAATCAAATTCAATCAATTTCTAATTTGGTCATTTTTGGGCAAAATACCAAGGCTATAGCCTTACTTTTTGGCCAACAATGGCTCATTTTCATCACTTTTCAATCTGCAATCAAATTCAATCAATTTCAAATTTGGTCATTTTTGGGCAAAATACCAAGGCTATAGCCTTACTTTTTGGCCAGAAACTGGCTCATTTTCATCACTTTTCAATCTGCAATCAAATTCAATCAATTTCAAATTTGGTCATTTTTGGGCACAATACCAAGGCTATAGCCTTCCTTTTTGGCCACATGTGGCTCATTTTCATCACTTTTCAATCTGCAATCAAAATCAATCAATTTCAAATTTGGTCATTTTTGGGCAAACTACCAAGGCTATAGCTTTACTGTTTGGCCATAAATGGCTCATTTTCATCACTTTTCAATCTGCAATCAAACTCAATCACTATGAAATTTGGTCATTTTGGGGCAAATTACCAAGGCTATAGCCTTACTTTTTGGCCAAATATGGCTCATTTTCATCACTTTTCAATCTGGAATCAAATTCAATCAATTTCAAATTTGGTCATTTTTGGGCAAAATACCAAGGCTATAGCCTTACTTTTTGGCCAGAACATGGCTCATTTTCATCACTTTTCACTCTCCACTCAACATCAATCAATTTCAAATTTGGTCATTTTGGGGTAAAAATACCAAGACTATAGCCTTACTTTTTGGCCAAAATGGCTGATTTTCATCACTTTTCAATCTGCAATCAAATTCAATCAATTTCAAATTTGGTCATTTTTGGGCAAAATACCAAGGCTATAGCCTTACTTTTTGGCCAGAACATGGCTCATTTTCATCACTTTTCACTCTCCACTCAACATCAATCAATTTCAAATTTGGTCATTTTGGGGTAAAAATACCAAGACTATAGCCTTACTTTTTGGCCAAAATGGCTGATTTTCATCACTTTTCAATCTGCAATCAAATTCAATCAATTTCAAATTTGGTCATTTTTGGGCACATTACCAAGGCTATAGGCTTACTTTTTGGCCAAAAATGGCTCATTTTCATCACTTTTCAATCTGCAATCAAAATCAATCAATTTCAAATTTGATCATTTTTGGGCAAAATACCAAGGCTATAGCCTTACTGTTTGGCCAAATATTGCTCATTTTCATCACTTTTCAATCTGCAATCAAAATCAATCAATGTCAAAGTTGGTCATTTTGGGGCAAAATACCAAGGCTATAGCCTTACTTTTCGGCCATAAATGGCTCATTTTCATCACTTTTCAATCTGCAATCAAAATCAATCAATGTCTAATTTGGTCAGTTTTGGGCAAAATACCAAGGCTATAGCCTTACTGTTTGGCCAAAAACGGCTCATTTTCATCACTTTTCAATCTGCAATCAAAATCAATCAATTTCAAATTTGGTCATTTTTGGGCATAATACCAAGGCTATAGCCTTACTTTTTGGCCAACAATGGCTCATTTTCATCACTTTTCAATCTCCACTCAACATCAATCAATGTCAAATGTGGTCATTTTGGGGCAAACTACCAAGGCTATAGCCTTACTTTTTGGCCAAAAATGGCTCATTTTCAGCACTTTTCAATCTGCAATCAAAATCAATCAATGTCAAATTTGGTCATTTTTGGGCAAACTACCAAGGCTATAGCCTTACTTTTTGGCCAAATATGGCACAATTTCATCACTTTTCAATCTGCAATCAAAATCAATCACTATGAAATTTTGTCATTTGTGGGCAAATTACCAAGGCTATAGCCTTACTTTTTGGCCAAAAATGGCTGATTTTCATCACTTTTCAATCTGCAATCAAAATCAATCAATTTCAAATTTGGTCATTTTTGGGCAAAATACCAAGGCTATAGCCTTACTGTTTGGCCAAATATGGCTCATTATCATCACTTTTCAATCTGCAATCAAAATCAATGAATGTCAAATTTGGTCATTTTTGGGCAAACTACCAAGGCTATAGCCTTACTTTTCGGCCATAAATGGCTCATTTTCATCACTTTTCAATCTGCAATCAAAATCAATCAATTTCAAATTTGGTCATTTTTGGGCAAAATACCAAGGCTATAGCCTTACTGTTTGGCCGAAATTGGCTCATTTTCATCACTTTTCAATCTGCAATCAAAATCAATCAATTTCAAATTTGGTCATTTTTGGGCATAATACCAAGGCTATAGCCTTACTTTTTGGCCAAATATGGCTCATTTTCATCACTTGTCAATCTGCAATCATAATCAATCAATTTCAAATTTGGTCATTGTTGGGCAAACTACCAAGGCTATAGCCTTACTTTTTGGCCAAATATGGCTCATTTTCATCACTTGTCAATCTGCAATCATAATCAATCAATTTCAAATTTGGTCAGTTTGGGGCAAAATACCAAGGCTATAGCCTTACTTTTTGGCCATAAATGGCTCATTTTCATCACTTTTCAATCTGCAGTCAAAATCAATCAAATTCAAATTTGGTCATTTTTGGGCAAAACACCAAAGCTATAGCCTTACTTTTTGGCCAAACATGGCTGATTTTCATCACTTTTCAATCTGCAATCAAAATCAATCAATTTCAAATTTGGTCATTTTTTGGCAAGATACCAAGGCTATAGCCTTACTTTTTGGCCACAAATGGCTCATTTTCATCACTTTTCAATCTGCAATCAAACTCAATCAATTTCAAATTTGATCATTTTTGGGCAAAATACCAAGGCTATAGCCTTACTGTTTGGCCAAATATGGCTCATTTTTATCACTGTTCAATCTGCAATCAAAATCAATCAATGTCAAATTTGGTCATTTTTGGGCAAAATACCAAGGCTATAGCCTTACGTTTTGGCCATAAATGGCTCATTTTCATCACTTTTCAATCTGCAATCAAAATCAATCAATTTCAAATTTGGTCATTTTTGGGCAAAATACCAAGGCTATAGCCTTACTGTTTGGCCAAAAATGTCTCATTTTCATCACTTTTCAATCTGCAATCAAAATCAATCAATTTCAAATTTGGTCATTTTTGGGCATAATACCAAGGCTATAGCCTTACTTTTTGGCCAAAAATGGCTCATTTTCATCACTTTTCAATCTGCAATCAAATTCAATCAATTTCGAATTTGGTCATGTTTGGGCAAAATACCAAGGCTATAGCCTTACTGTTTGGCCATAAATGGCTCATTTTCATCACTTTTAAATCTCCACTCAACATCAATCAATTTCAAATTTGGTGATTTTGGGGCAAAATACCAAGGCTATAGCCTTACTTTTTGGCCAAATATGGCTCATTATCATCACTTTTCAATCTGCAATCAAAATCAATGAATGTCAAATTTGGTCATTTTTGGGCAAACTACCAAGGCTATAGCCTTACTTTTTGGCCAACAATGGCTCATTTTCATCACTTTTCAATCTGCAATCAAAATCAATCAATGTCAAATTTGGTCATTTTTGGGCAAACTACCAAGGCTATAGCCTTACTTTTTGGCCAAATATGGCACAATTTCATCACTTTTCAATCTGCAATCAAAATCAATCACTATGAAATTTTGTCATTTTTGGGCAAATTACCAAGGCTATAGCCTTACTTTTTGGCCAAAAATGGCTCATTATCATCACTGTTCAATCTGCAATCAAACTCAATCAATTTCAAATTTGGTCATTTTTGGGCAAAACACCAAAGCTATAGCCTTACTTTTTGGCCAAACATGGCTGATTTTCATCACTTTTCAATCTGCAATCAAAATCAATCAATTTCAAATTTGGTCATGCTTTGGCAAGATACCAAGGCTATAGCCTTACTTGTTGGCCAAAAATGGCTCATTTTCATCACTTTTCAATCTGTAATCAAAATCAATCAATTTCAAATTTGGTCATTTTGGGGCAAAATACCAAGGCTATAGCCTTACTTTTTGGCCATAAATGGCTCATTGTCATCACTTTTCAATCTGCAATCAAATTCAATCAATTTCAAATTTGGTCATATTTGGGCAAAATACCAAGGCTATAGCCTTACTTTTTGGCCAAATATGGCACAATTTCATCACTTTTCAATCTGCAATCAAAATCAATCAATTTCAAATATGGTCATTTTTGGGCTAGATGCCAAGGCTATAGCCTTACATTTTGGCCAAAAATGGCTCATTTTCATCACTTGTCAATCTGCAATCAAAATCAATCAATTTCAAATTTGATCATTTTTGGGCAAAATACCAAGGCTATAGCCTTACCGTTTGGCCAAATATGGCTCATTTTCATCACTTTTCAATCTGCAATCAAAATCAATCAATGTCAAATTTGGTCATTTTGGGGCAAAATACCAAGGCTATAGCCTTACTTTTTGGCCAAACATGGCTCATTTTCATCACTTTTCAATCTGCAATCAAAATCAATCAATTTCAAATTTGGTCATTTTTGGGGCAAAATACCAAGGCTATAGCCTTACATTTTGGCCAAAACTGGCTCATTTTCATCACTTTTCAATCTGCAATCAAAATCAATCAATTTCAAATTTGGTCATTTTTGGGCAAACTACCAAGGCTATAGCCTTACTTTTTGGCCAAAAATGGCTCATTTTCATCACTTTTCAATCTGCAATCAAAATCAATCAATGTCAAATTTGGTCATTTTTGGGCAAACTACCAAGGCTATAGCCTTACTTTTTGGCCAAATATGGCACAATTTCATCACTTTTCAATCTGCAATCAAAATCAATCACTATGAAATTTTGTCATTTTTGGGCAAATTACCAAGGCTATAGCCTTACTTTTTGGCCAAAAATGGCTCATTATCATCACTTTTCAATCTGCAATCAAACTCAATCAATTTCAAATTTGGTCATTTTTGGGCAAAATACCAAGGCTATAGCCTTACTTTTTGGCCAAATATGGCTCATTATCATCACTTTTCAATCTGCAATCAAAATCAATGAATGTCAAATTTGGTCATTTTTGGGCAAACTACCAAGGCTATAGCCTTACTTTTTGGCCAAAAATGGCTCATTTTCATCACTTGTCAATCTGCAATCAAAATCAATCAAATTCAAATTTGGTCATTTTTGGGCAAAACACCAAAGCTATAGCCTTACTTTTTGGCCAAACATGGCTGATTTTCATCACTTTTCAATCTGCAATCAAAATCAATCAATTTCAAAGTTGGTCATGCTTTGGCAAGATACCAAGGCTATAGCCTTACTTGTTGGCCAAAAATGGCTCATTTTCATCACTTTTCAATCTGTAATCAAAATCAATCAATTTCAAATTTGATCATTTTTGGGCAAAATACCAAGGCTATAGCCTTACTTTTTGGCCAAAAATGGCTCATTTTCATCACTTTTCAATCTGCAATCAAAATCAATCAATTTCACATTTGGTCATTTTTGAGCAAAATACCAAGGCTATAGCCTTACTTTTTCGCCACATATCGCTCATTTTCATCACTTGTCAATCTGGAATCGCAGTCAATCAATTTCAAATTTGGTCATTTTGGGGGAAAATACCAAGGCTATAGCCTTACTTTTTGGCCAAAATGGCTCATTTTCATCACGTTTCAATCTGTAATCAAAATCAATCAATTTCAAATTTGGTCATTTTTTGGGCAAGGTACCAAGGCTATAGCCTTACTTTTTGGCCACAACTGGCTCATTTTCATCACTTTTCAATCTGCAATCAAAATCAATCAATTTCAAGTTTTGTCATTTTTGTGCAAACTATCAAGGCTATAGCCTTACTTTTTGGCCAAAAATGGCTCATTTTCATCACTTTTCAATCTGCAATCAAAATCAATCAATTTCACATTTGATCATTTTTGAGCAAAATACCAAGGCTATAGCCTTACTTTTTCGCCACATATCGCTCATTTTCATCACTTTTCAATATGCAATCAAAATCAATCAATTTCACATTTGGTCATTTTTGAGCAAAATACCAAGGCTATAGCCTTACTTTTTCGCCACATATCGCTCATTTTCATCACGTTTCAATCTGTAATCAAAATCAATCAATTTCAAATTTGGTCATTTTTGGGCAAGGTACCAAGGCTATAGCCTTACTTTTTGGCCAAAACTGGCTCATTTTCATCACGTTTCAATCTGCAATCAAAATCAATCAATGTCAAATTTGGTCATTTTTGGGCAAGGTACCAAGGCTATAGCCTTACTTTTTGGCCAAAACTGGCTCATTTTCATCACTTTTCAATCTGCAATCAAAATCAATCAATTTCAAATTTGGTCATTTTTGTGCAAACTACCACGGCTATAGCCTTACTTTTTGGCCAAAAATGGCTCATTTTCATCACTTTTCAATCTGCAATCAAAATCAATCAATTTCACATTTGGTCATTTTTGAGCAAAATACCAAGGCTATAGCCTTACTTTTTCGCCACATATCGCTCATTTTCATCACTTTTCAATAGGGCTGTTGCAATAAATTTATTTAGCCTCGATATGACTACTGCCGCCATCTTGACGGTCAAGGCGGCATTTTTGAATACGTAAACATGGCCTCCAGACAGCACGAAATTTCACTGTCACAATATGCCGAATCGTTAGTATTATCTGCGAAAGCTCGTTATTTATCGAAGATTGAGACTATCAAGGAGGATCCATATTTGCTAAAGAAGTCTGATCTAGACGTAAACCTTAATAATTTGCCAAACGTTGACTACACAGACATCGTAAACTACCTGGTCTACTCAACAAGTTACTTGACGGCGAAGGAAATGAAGGCGAAAAAATCCTTGCATGCTTATAATAACTTCTTGAGCGGATGGGTCTTAGAAGCTGCAATTAAACATTATGAAAAGAAATGCCTTTTGATTGGAACGGTAAGTCAAATAACCCTATTCTTGCATTTGGCTTTCTTGTCGCGTTTTGTTTCATTCCCTACACTGCAAGCAACTTCAATATACCCTTGTTAGCAACCTACGCTAGCAACTTGGTCAGAAGTAAGATGCAGATTAAATGTTTTAAGCTTTCTTCGATATTCTTGGGTATTTGTGGATCTATGATTTTGCCACACAAAGTATCGTATAACTTAAAACTATTTCTGAATTTATTCCTTTTTGCTTCAAATTACAGGTTCGGCATTCACAGCATGCAAACAAAGCACCCCTAAAGCCATGGGTTCTATTAACAGAAGATGGGGAAATAGAAACCGCCCATTGCACCTGCATGGCTGGCCTTGGTGAAGCTTGTTCACATGCCTCTTCTTTGCTTTTTTATATAGACGCATTTAGTCGTGCAAAGGAAGCTAAATCGTGTACGCAAGAAGAATGCAAATGGCTCCTACCCAAAGCTGTAAAGGAGGTACCTTATTTGCCTGTTGAAAATATTGATTTTAGAGGGGCGACACGGAAGATGAAAGCATTACACTGTGGTAATATGGATGAAGATAGCAATAAACCAGTAAAGAAAAAGAAAACTGGAGAAACTCAGGACTTAAATAAAGATCAGAGACAGAAAGAATTTTTGAAACAGATAAGTTTGTGTGGAACAAGACCAGCAATTTTGGCAATTACAGAGCCTTATAGTGAAAGCTATGTTCCATTTAATTCAATCAAGAACTTGTTTTTTCCAGATTTGTACTCCCCAGCACATGCTGGATGTTCATTTGAGATCATTCTTAAAAAATGTGATGAAGTTGCCTTACCAGTGCTATCACCTGAGCAGCTTCAAAGCATACAATGTAGAACAAGCAAGCAATCTCATTCAAAGTTATGGTATAGGCTTAGGTCTGGAAGAGTTACCGCATCAAAATTTAAACAGGCCTGCAGAACTGATGTTAGTAATCCAAGCATGAGTCTTCTGAAAAGCATATGCTACCCAGCAGATATTAAATTCTCAAATGATGCTGTAAGCTGGGGGCTGGAAAAAGAAAGCACTGCAGTAGCAGCCTACATGGAGAAAATCCAAGAATCCCATAAGGAATTCAAATTTTCTAAGGTAGGATTGATGTTAAACAATCAATGGCCATTCCTGGGAGCCTCTCCAGATGGTTTGATATCATGCCAATGCTGTGGGCAGGGTATCCTTGAGGTTAAGTGTCCATATAGTTGCAGAGATATTCCATTGCATGAGTATGCTTGTAAAAGAGAATCTATGCTTGTACCTGCACAAAGTACATATTCACTGAAAAAAGACCACCAATATTACTATCAGGTGCAATGTCAGCTCTTTATATCTGGTGCCAAGTATGCTCATTTTGTTGTATGGACACCACAAGAAATCCACATGGAGACAATTCTGCCAGATAAACCATTCTTTGCAAGTAATGCATCAAAAGCAGAGAACTTTTTTAAATTGTGTATCTTACCAGAAATGCTTGGGAAGTACTTTACAAGACAATAAATAGTGAAAAGTAAAAGTAAGAATGCAAAACAGGGCCTCAAACAAGTTTTATTATGACACACTATCTTGAGTTAAAACTGAAGCTGACCTACAATTAGGGGAATTGTGGATTGCCAATCAGAATATGTCTATTTATTGAAGGTAGGTCATCACACTCAACACAAGCAAATACAGGTGCTCTTCATATATAGTAAGATTTGCTGATTTCTAAAAAACAATATAATTTTACATTTAAGACTACTTGCTAGTTATAAGCAACAGCAAGTACAACTGGAAAATTAATAAAATGGAACTACAGAATCACAAATATTTGTAAGAGAACAGCACACTATTGCGATTTTGTCAATCTGTGGAGTGGAGTTATTACTATGTAATGTTTCAATTGGAAGTATTCCATTGAGAATTTGATATTTCTGTCGTACTAGCCCTATTACCCGTTCAACATGAATCCTCACATTTGCAAGTCTTCGAGTTTCTTCAACTTCAAGAGATGATAACTGTGCTTTCCCTTTAGTAAAAGCTGGTATCTCTAATTTGGCACCCATTAAAGCTACACTTTCACTGATGTTAAACCCTCTGTCTGCCAGAACAATATCACCAGGAAGGAGCCTGTTTAAAATGTGGCAATTTTCTGTCAAATGCTTATCACTAGTCCGACCACCCCATGCTTTGGAGATGAATGAAATCACCCCTTGTGGACATATGCCAATCAAAAACTTTACAGTATTGTGGTGTTTATAATTGCTCCATGTAGATGCACGAGCCAGCAAATCACCTGGACGCTCAATAAATACTTCGAAGCAATCAATTATCACTGCTACTTTGCGACCATACACTTGCACAAAATCATTAGGCATAGTTTTCTGGAGCTCTTCTCTATCAGGCCACTTAATTAGAAACTTAAGCTCTGAAGCCATAACATCAATCCACCTATCAAAAATCCGTGAAGCTGTTGATTTTGATATGTTGAAGCGATAAGCTAGGTCTTGGAATGGTAAGTGTAATCGGAGTCTCATCATGGTCAACAAAAATTCTTGAAAGGTGGTTAAACAGTTTCGATGTGTTTGGGAGATTGATTCAGACAGAAAGGAAAATAAGGACATCAACAATGAATAGTTAGGAATGCCAGTCAAAAACACAACCATTTCTTTATCTTGCTGCAATTTTTGGACATCTATAGGTATAACTGAAACTACCTTCTCTTTAAGACGTTTGTTTTCATTGTCTAAAGCACACAATTTCTGTTCAATGTTGTCGAGGTCACCCATCGAAAGTTCAGTTTGAATTTCAACAGATCTAAATTTTGAGGAAGAGTTTACATCATACGGATTATTCTCTGGCTTATCGGGGGTGGGAGACTCGATATTACCGAAATCATGGTGATAGAGGGCAACCGGAGCTTGGCCTAGGCCTTCTACTTGAGATCCAGTACGCTTATCCACTCGTTCCTTTCGCCTTTCCCAACGGGAAGACGTCTCCTCCCTCACATTTGAATGGCCTAAGTGCAAGGTGGGGGCCCAGTCTGGATGAGACTTCTGAAAAAGAGTGGCGGGTTTGCCTGTAGTAAAATGATCGGAACAAACCCAGACAAATTTTTTCCCATCGAGATCTGCGCGACGTATATTGCTCAACCACTTATTTCTTCGCTCAGTCGAGTATTCTCTTGTTTGCCCATCCAAGTGTGTTATAACCTTTGGCAAACGATGAAATGAGCGGTCTTTTTCACGGTCAGACCGATTAGAACAGCCAACGACACTACAACAATTCACCATCTTGGAAATAGAAGCACCGTCATAATGGCGGATATAACGAGACGCTAATGCGTTGCTAAGCAACATTGCCTTAATGCAACCGCTCTATATGCAATCAAAATCAATCAATTTCACATTTGGTCATTTTTGAGCAAAATACCAAGGCTATAGCCTTACTTTTTCGCCACATATCGCTCATTTTCATCACGTTTCAATCTGTAATCAAAATCAATCAATTTCAAATTTGGTCATTTTTGGGCAAGGTACCAAGGCTATAGCCTTACTTTTTGGCCAAAACTGGCTCATTTTCATCACGTTTCAATCTGCAATCAAAATCAATCAATGTCAAATTTGGTCATTTTTGTGCAAACTACCACGGCTATAGCCTTACTTTTTGGCCAAAAATGGCTCATTTTCATCACTTTTCAATCTGCAATCAAAATCAATCAATTTCACATTTGGTCATTTTTGAGCAAAATACCAAGGCTATAGCCTTACTTTTTCGCCACATATCGCTCATTTTCATCACTTGTCAATCTGGAATCAAAGTCAATCAATTTCAAATTTGGTCATTTTGGGGGAAAATACCAAGGCTATAGCCTTACTTTTTGCCAAAATGGCTCATTTTCATCACGTTTCAATCTGTAATCAAAATCAATCAATTTCAAATTTGGTCATTTTTTGGGCAAGGTACCAAGGCTATAGCCTTACTTTTTGGCCACAACTGGCTCATTTTCATCACTTTTCAATCTGCAATCAAAATCAATCAATTTCAAATTTGGTCATTTTTGGGCAAACTACCATGGCTATAGCTTTACTGTTTGGCCAAATATGGCTCATTTTCATCACTTTTCAATCTGCAATCAAATTCAATCAATTTCAAATTTCCTCATTTTTGGGCAAAATACCAAGGCTATAGCCTTACTTTTTCGCCACATATCGCTCATTTTCATCACTTGTCAATCTGGAATCAAAGTCAATCAATTTCAAATTTGGTCATTTTGGGGGAAAATACCAAGGCTATAGCCTTACTTTTTGGCCAAAATGGCTCATTTTCATCACGTTTCAATCTGTAATCAAAATCAATCAATTTCAAATTTGGTCATTTTTGGGCAAGGTACCAAGGCTATAGCCTTACTTTTTGGCCAAAACTGGCTCATTTTCATCACTTTTCAATCTGCAATCAAAATCAATCAATTTCAAATTTGGTCATTTTTGGGCAAAATACCAAGGCTATAGCCTTACTTTTTGGCCAAATATGGCTCATTTTCATCACTTTTCAATCTGCAATCAAAATCAATCAATTTCAAGTTTTGTCATTTTTGTGTAAACTATCAAGGCTATAGCCTTACTTTTTGGCCAAAAATGGCTCATTTTCATCACTTTTCAATCTGCAATCAAAATCAATCAATTTCACATTTGATCATTTTTGAGCAAAATACCAAGGCTATAGCCTTACTTTTTCGCCACATATCGCTCATTTTCATCACTTTTCAATCTGCAATCAAAATCAATCAATTTCACATTTGGTCATTTTTGAGCAAAATACCAAGGCTATAGCCTTACTTTTTCGCCACATATCGCTCATTTTCATCACGTTTCAATCTGTAATCAAAATCAATCAATTTCAAAGTTGGTCATTTTTGGGCAAGGTACCAAGGCTATAGCCTTACTTTTTGGCCAAAACTGGCTCATTTTCATCACTTTTCAATCTGCAATCAAAATCAATCAATTTCAAATTTTGTCATTTTTGTGCAAACTATCAAGGCTATAGCCTTACTTTTTGGCCAAAAATGGCTCATTTTCATCACTTTTCAATCTGCAATCAAAATCAATCAATTTCACATTTGGTCATTTTTGAGCAAAATACCAAGGCTATAGCCTTACTTTTTCGCCACATATCGCTCATTTTCATCACTTTTCAATCTGGAATCAAATTCAATCACTTTCAAATTTGGTCATTTTTGGGCAAAATACCAAGGCTATAGCCTTACTTTTTGGCCAAAATGGCACATTCTCATCACTTTTCAATCTGCAATCAAATTCAATCAATTTCTAATTTGGTCATTTTTGGGCAAAATACCAAGGCTATAGCCTTACTTTTTGGCCAACAATGGCTCATTTTCATCACTTTTCAATCTGCAATCAAATTCAATCAATTTCAAATTTGGTCATGTTTGGGCACAATACCAAGGCTATAGCCTTACTTTTTGGCCAGAAACTGGCTCATTTTCATCACTTTTCAATCTGCAATCAAATTCAATCAATTTCAAATTTGGTCATTTTTGGGCACAATACCAAGGCTATAGCCTTCCTTTTTGGCCAAATGTGGCTCATGTTCATCACTTTTCAATCTGCAATCAAAATCAATCAATTTCAAATTTGGTCATTTTTGGGCAAACTACCAAGGCTATAGCTTTACTGTTTGGCCAAATATGGCTCATTTTCATCACTTTTCAATCTGCAATCAAATTCAATCAATTTCAAATTTCCTCATTTTTGGGCAAAATACCAAGGCTATGGCCTTACTTTTTCGCCACATATCGCTCATTTTCATCACTTGTCAATCTGGAATCAAAGTCAATCAATTTCAAATTTGGTCATTTTGGGGGAAAATACCAAGGCTATAGCCTTACTTTTTGGCCAAAATGGCTCATTTTCATCACGTTTCAATCTGTAATCAAAATCAATCAATTTCAAATTTGGTCATTTTTGGGCAAGGTACCAAGGCTATAGCCTTACTTTTTGGCCAAAACTGGCTCATTTTCATCACTTTTCAATCTGCAATCAAAATCAATCAATTTCAAGTTTTGTCATTTTTGTGTAAACTATCAAGGCTATAGCCTTACTTTTTGGCCAAAAATGGCTCATTTTCATCACTTTTCAATCTGCAATCAAAATCAATCAATTTCACATTTGATCATTTTTGAGCAAAATACCAAGGCTATAGCCTTACTTTTTCGCCACATATCGCTCATTTTCATCACTTTTCAATCTGCAATCAAAATCAATCAATTTCACATTTGGTCATTTTTGAGCAAAATACCAAGGCTATAGCCTTACTTTTTCGCCACATATCGCTCATTTTCATCACTTTTCAATCTGCAATCAAAATCAATCAATTTCACATTTGGTCATTTTTGAGCAAAATACCAAGGCTATAGCCTTACTTTTTCGCCACATATCGCTCATTTTCATCACGTTTCAATCTGTAATCAAAATCAATCAATTTCAAAGTTGGTCATATTTGGGCAAAATACCAAGGCTATAGCCTTACTTTTTGGCCACAAATGGCTCATTTTCATCACTTTTCAATCTGCAATCAAAATCAATCAATTTCAAATTTGGTCATTTTTGGGCAAAATACCAAGGCTATAGCCTTACTTTTTGGCCAAATATGGCTCATTTTCATCACTTTTCAATCTGCAATCAAAATCAATCAATTTCAAATTTGGTCATTTTTGGGCAAAATACCAAGGCTATAGCCTTACTTTTTGGCCAAAAATGGCTCATTTTCATCACTTTTCAATCTGCAATCAAAATCAATCAATTTCAAATTTGGTCATTTTTGAGCAAAATACCAAGGCTATAGCCTTACTTTTTCGCCACATATCGCTCATTTTCATCACTTTTCAATCTGGAATCAAATTCAATCAATTTCTAATTTGGTCATTTTTGGGCACAATACCAAGGCTATAGCCTTCCTTTTTGGCCAAATGTGGCTCATTTTCATCACTTTTCAATCTGCAATCAAAATCAATCAATTTCAAATTTGGTCATTTTTGGGCAAACTACCAAGGCTATAGCTTTACTGTTTGGCCAAATATGGCTCATTTTCATCACTTTTCAATCTGCAATCAAATTCAATCAATTTCAAATTTCCTCATTTTTGGGCAAAATACCAAGGCTATAGCCTTACTTTTTGGCCATAAATGGCTCATTTTCATCACTTTTCAATCTGCAATCAAATTCAATCAATTTCAAATTTGCTCATTTTGGGTCAAAATACCAAGGCTATAGCCTTACTTTTTGGCCATAAATGGCTCATTTTCATCACTTTTCAATCTGCAATCAAAATCAATCAATTTCAAATTTGGTCATATTTGGGCAAAATACCAAGGCTATAGCCTTACTTTTTGGCCACAAATGGCTCATTTTCATCACTTTTCAATCTGCAATCAAAATCAATCAATTTCAAATTTGGTCATTTTTGGGCAAAATACCAAGGCTATAGCCTTACTTTTTGGCCAAATATGGCTCATTTTCATCACTTTTCAATCTGCAATCAAAATCAATCAGTTTCAAATTTGGTCATTGTTGGGCAAAATACCAAGGCTATAGCCTTACTGTTTGGCCAAAAATGGCTCAGTTTCATCACTTTTCAATCTGCAATCAAAATCAATCAATTTCAAATTTGGTCATTTTTGAGCAAAATACCAAGGCTATAGCCTTACTTTTTGGCCACAAATGGCTCATTTTCATCACTTTTCAATCTGCAATCAAAATCAATCAATTTCAAATTTGGTCATTTTTGGGCAAAATACCAAGGCTATAGCCTTACTTTTTGGCCAAATATGGCTCATTTTCATCACTTTTCAATCTGCAATCATAATCAATCAATTTCAAATTTGGTCATTTTTGGGCAAACTACCAAGGCTATAGCCTTACTTTTTGGCCAAAATGGCACATTCTCATCACTTTTCACTCTGCAATCAAATTCAATCAATTTCTAATTTGGTCATTTTTGGGCAAAATACCAAGGCTATAGCCTTACTTTTTGGCCAACAATGGCTCATTTTCATCACTTTTCAATCTGCAATCACATTCAATCAATTTCAAATTTGGTCATGTTTGGGCAAAATACCAAGGTTATAGCCTTACTTTTTGGCCAGAAACTGGCTCATTTTCATCACTTTTCAATCTGCAATCAAATTCAATCAATTTCAAATTTGGTCATTTTTAGGCACAATACCAAGGCTATAGCCTTCCTTTTTGGCCACATGTGGCTCATTTTCATCACTTTTCAATCTGCAATCAAAATCAATCAATTTCAAATTTGGTCATTTTTGGGCAAAATACCAAGGCTATAGCCTTACTTTTTGGCCAAATATGGCTCATTTTCATCACTTTTCAATCTGCAATCAAAATCAATCAATTTCAAATTTGGTCATTTTTGGGCAAAATACCAAGGCTATAGCCTTACTTTTTGGCCAAAAATGGCTCATTTTCATCACTTTTCAATCTGCAATCAAAATCAATCAATGTCAAATTTGGTCATTTTGAGGCAAAATACCAAGGCTATAGCCTTACTTTTCGGCCATAAATGGCACATTCTCATCACTTTTCAATCTGCAATCAAATTCAATCAATTTCTAATTTGGTCATTTTTGGGCAAAATACCAAGGCTATAGCCTTACTTTTTCGCCACATATCGCTCATTTTCATCACTGTTCAATCTGGAATCAAATTCAATCACTTTCAAATTTGGTCATGTTTGGGCAAAATACCAAGGCTATAGCCTTACTTTTTGGCCAAAATGGCACATTCTCATCACTTTTCAATCTGCAATCAAATTCAATCAATTTCTAATTTGGTCATTTTTGGGCAAAATACCAAGGCTATAGCCTTACTTTTTGGCCAACAATGGCTCATTTTCATCACTTTTCAATCTGCAATCAAATTCAATCAATTTCAAATTTGGTCATTTTTGGGCAAAATACCAAGGCTATAGCCTTACTTTTTGGCCAGAAACTGGCTCATTTTCATCACTTTTCAATCTGCAATCAAATTCAATCAATTTCAAATTTGGTCATTTTTGGGCACAATACCAAGGCTATAGCCTTCCTTTTTGGCCACATGTGGCTCATTTTCATCACTTTTCAATCTGCAATCAAAATCAATCAATTTCAAATTTGGTCATTTTTGGGCAAACTACCAAGGCTATAGCTTTACTGTTTGGCCATAAATGGCTCATTTTCATCACTTTTCAATCTGCAATCAAACTCAATCACTATGAAATTTGGTCATTTTGGGGCAAATTACCAAGGCTATAGCCTTACTTTTTGGCCAAATATGGCTCATTTTCATCACTTTTCAATCTGCAATCAAATTCAATCAATTTCAAATTTGGTCATTTTTGGGCAAAATACCAAGGCTATAGCCTTACTTTTTGGCCAGAACATGGCTCATTTTCATCACTTTTCACTCTCCACTCAACATCAATCAATTTCAAATTTGGTCATTTTGGGGTAAAAATACCAAGACTATAGCCTTACTTTTTGGCCATGAATGGCTCATTTTCATCACTTTTCAATCTGCAATCAAATTCAATCAATTTCAAATTTGGTCATTTTTGGGCACATTACCAAGGCTATAGGCTTACTTTTTGGCCAAAAATGGCTCATTTTCATCACTTTTCAATCTGCAATCAAAATCAATCAATTTCAAATTTGATCATTTTTGGGCAAAATACCAAGGCTATAGCCTTACTGTTTGGCCAAATATGGCTCATTTTCATCACTTTTCAATCTGCAATCAAAATCAATCAATGTCAAAGTTGGTCATTTTGGGGCAAAATACCAAGGCTATAGCCTTACTTTTTGGCCATAAATGGCTCATTTTCATCACTTTTCAATCTGCAATCAAAATCAATCAATGTCTAATTTGGTCAGTTTTGGGCAAAATACCACGGCTATAGCCTTACTGTTTGGCCAAAAACGGCTCATTTTCATCACTTTTCAATCTGCAATCAAAATCAATCAATTTCAAATTTGGTCATTTTTGGGCATAATACCAAGGCTATAGCCTTACTTTTTGGCCAAAAATGGCTCATTTTCATCACTTTTCAATCTGCAATCAAATTCAATCAATTTCGAATGTGGTCATGTTTCGGCAAAATACCAAGGCTATAGCCTTACTTTTTGGCCAGAAAATGGCTAATTTTCATCACTTTTAAATCTCCACTCAACATCAATCAATGTCAAATGTGGTCATTTTGGGGCAAACTACCAAGGCTATAGCCTTACTTTTTGGCCAAAAATGGCTCATTTTCAGCACTTTTCAATCTGCAATCAAAATCAATCAATGTCAAATGTGGTCATTTTTGGGCAAACTACCAAGGCTATAGCCTTACTTTTTGGCCAAATATGGCACAATTTCATCACTTTTCAATCTGCAATCAAAATCAATCACTATGAAATTTTGTCATTTGTGGGCAAATTACCAAGGCTATAGCCTTACTTTTTGGCCAAAAATGGCTGATTTTCATCACTTTTCAATCTGCAATCAAAATCAATCAATTTCAAATTTGGTCATTTTTGGGCAAAATACCAAGGCTATAGCCTTACTGTTTGGCCAAATATGGCTCATTATCATCACTTTTCAATCTGCAATCAAAATCAATGAATGTCAAATTTGGTCATTTTTGGGCAAACTACCAAGGCTATAGCCTTACTTTTCGGCCATAAATGGCTCATTTTCATCACTTTTCAATCTGCAATCAAAATCAATCAATTTCAAATTTGGTCATTTTTGGGCAAAATACCAAGGCTATAGCCTTACTGTTTGGCCGAAATTGGCTCATTTTCATCACTTTTCAATCTGCAATCAAAATCAATCAATTTCAAATTTGGCCATTTTTGGGCATAATACCAAGGCTATAGCCTTACTTTTTGGCCAAATATGGCTCATTTTCATCACTTGTCAATCTGCAATCATAATCAATCAATTTCAAATTTGGTCATTTTTGGGCAAACTACCAAGGCTATAGCCTTACTTTTTGGCCAAATATGGCTGATTTTCATCACTTGTCAATCTGCAATCATAATCAATCAATTTCAAATTTGGTCAGTTTGGGGCAAAATACCAAGGCTATAGCCTTACTTTTTGGCCATAAATGGCTCATTTTCATCACTTTTCAATCTGCAGTCAAAATCAATCAAATTCAAATTTGGTCATTTTTGGGCAAAACACCAAAGCTATACCCTTACTTTTTGGCCAAACATGGCTGATTTTCATCACTTTTCAATCTGCAATCAAAATCAATCAATTTCAAATTTGGTCATTTTTTGGCAAGATACCAAGGCTATAGCCTTACTTTTTGGCCAAAAATGGCTCATTTTCATCACTTTTCAATCTGCAATCAAACTCAATCAATTTCAAATTTGATCATTTTTGGGCAAAATACCAAGGCTATAGCCTTACTGTTTGGCCAAATATGGCTCATTTTTATCACTGTTCAATCTGCAATCAAAATCAATCAATGTCAAATTTGGTCATTTTTGGGCAAAATACCAAGGCTATAGCCTTACGTTTTGGCCATAAATGGCTCATTTTCATCACTTTTCAATCTGCAATCAAAATCAATCAATTTCAAATTTGGTCATTTTTGGGCATAATACCAAGGCTATAGCCTTACTTTTTGGCCAAAAATGGCTCATTTTCATCACTTTTCAATCTGCAATCAAATTCAATCAATTTCGAATTTGGTCATGTTTGGGCAAAATACCAAGGCTATAGCCTTACCGTTTGGCCATAAATGGCTCATTTTCATCACTTTTAAATCTCCACTCAACATCAATCAATTTCAAATTTGGTGATTTTGGGGCAAAATACCAAGGCTATAGCCTTACTTTTTGGCCAAATATGGCTCATTATCATCACTTTTCAATCTGCAATCAAAATCAATCAATTTCACATTTGGTCATTTTTGAGCAAAATACCAAGGCTATAGCCTTACTTTTTCGCCACATATCGCTCATTTTCATCACTTTTCAATCTGGAATCAAATTCAATCACTTTCAAATTTGGTCATTTTTGGGCAAAATACCAAGGCTATAGCCTTACTTTTTGGCCAAAATGGCACATTCTCATCACTTTTCAATCTGCAATCAAATTCAATCAATTTCTAATTTGGTCATTTTTGGGCAAAATACCAAGGCTATAGCCTTACTTTTTGGCCAACAATGGCTCATTTTCATCACTTTTCAATCTGCAATCAAATTCAATCAATTTCAAATTTGGTCATGTTTGGGCACAATACCAAGGCTATAGCCTTACTTTTTGGCCAGAAACTGGCTCATTTTCATCACTTTTCAATCTGCAATCAAATTCAATCAATTTCAAATTTGGTCATTTTTGGGCACAATACCAAGGCTATAGCCTTCCTTTTTGGCCAAATGTGGCTCATTTTCATCACTTTTCAATCTGCAATCAAAATCAATCAATTTCAAATTTGGTCATTTTTGGGCAAACTACCAAGGCTATAGCTTTACTGTTTGGCCAAATATGGCTCATTTTCATCACTTTTCAATCTGCAATCAAAATCAATCAATTTCAAATTTGGTCATGTTTGGGCACAATACCAAGGCTATAGCCTTACTTTTTGGCCAGAAACTGGCTCATTTTCATCACTTTTCAATCTGCAATCAAATTCAATCAATTTCAAATTTGGTCATTTTTGGGCACAATACCAAGGCTATAGCCTTCCTTTTTGGCCAAATGTGGCTCATTTTCATCACTTTTCAATCTGCAATCAAAATCAATCAATTTCAAATTTGGTCATTTTTGGGCAAAATACCAAGGCTATAGCCTTACTGTTTGGCCGAAATTGGCTCATTTTCATCACTTTTCAATCTGCAATCAAAATCAATCAATTTCAAATTTGGCCATTTTTGGGCATAATACCAAGGCTATAGCCTTACTTTTTGGCCAAATATGGCTCATTTTCATCACTTGTCAATCTGCAATCATAATCAATCAATTTCAAATTTGGTCATTTTTGGGCAAACTACCAAGGCTATAGCCTTACTTTTTGGCCAAATATGGCTGATTTTCATCACTTGTCAATCTGCAATCATAATCAATCAATTTCAAATTTGGTCAGTTTGGGGCAAAATACCAAGGCTATAGCCTTACTTTTTGGCCATAAATGGCTCATTTTCATCACTTTTCAATCTGCAGTCAAAATCAATCAAATTCAAATTTGGTCATTTTTGGGCAAAACACCAAAGCTATACCCTTACTTTTTGGCCAAACATGGCTGATTTTCATCACTTTTCAATCTGCAATCAAAATCAATCAATTTCAAATTTGGTCATTTTTTGGCAAGATACCAAGGCTATAGCCTTACTTTTTGGCCAAAAATGGCTCATTTTCATCACTTTTCAATCTGCAATCAAACTCAATCAATTTCAAATTTGATCATTTTTGGGCAAAATACCAAGGCTATAGCCTTACTGTTTGGCCAAATATGGCTCATTTTTATCACTGTTCAATCTGCAATCAAAATCAATCAATGTCAAATTTGGTCATTTTTGGGCAAAATACCAAGGCTATAGCCTTACGTTTTGGCCATAAATGGCTCATTTTCATCACTTTTCAATCTGCAATCAAAATCAATCAATTTCAAATTTGGTCATTTTTGGGCATAATACCAAGGCTATAGCCTTACTTTTTGGCCAAAAATGGCTCATTTTCATCACTTTTCAATCTGCAATCAAATTCAATCAATTTCGAATTTGGTCATGTTTGGGCAAAATACCAAGGCTATAGCCTTACCGTTTGGCCATAAATGGCTCATTTTCATCACTTTTAAATCTCCACTCAACATCAATCAATTTCAAATTTGGTGATTTTGGGGCAAAATACCAAGGCTATAGCCTTACTTTTTGGCCAAATATGGCTCATTATCATCACTTTTCAATCTGCAATCAAAATCAATCAATTTCACATTTGGTCATTTTTGAGCAAAATACCAAGGCTATAGCCTTACTTTTTCGCCACATATCGCTCATTTTCATCACTTTTCAATCTGGAATCAAATTCAATCACTTTCAAATTTGGTCATTTTTGGGCAAAATACCAAGGCTATAGCCTTACTTTTTGGCCAAAATGGCACATTCTCATCACTTTTCAATCTGCAATCAAATTCAATCAATTTCTAATTTGGTCATTTTTGGGCAAAATACCAAGGCTATAGCCTTACTTTTTGGCCAACAATGGCTCATTTTCATCACTTTTCAATCTGCAATCAAATTCAATCAATTTCAAATTTGGTCATGTTTGGGCACAATACCAAGGCTATAGCCTTACTTTTTGGCCAGAAACTGGCTCATTTTCATCACTTTTCAATCTGCAATCAAATTCAATCAATTTCAAATTTGGTCATTTTTGGGCACAATACCAAGGCTATAGCCTTCCTTTTTGGCCAAATGTGGCTCATTTTCATCACTTTTCAATCTGCAATCAAAATCAATCAATTTCAAATTTGGTCATTTTTGGGCAAACTACCAAGGCTATAGCTTTACTGTTTGGCCAAATATGGCTCATTTTCATCACTTTTCAATCTGCAATCAAATTCAATCAATTTCAAATTTCCTCATTTTTGGGCAAAATACCAAGGCTATAGCCTTACTTTTTCGCCACATATCGCTCATTTTCATCACTTGTCAATCTGGAATCAAAGTCAATCAATTTCAAATTTGGTCATTTTGGGGGAAAATACCAAGGCTATAGCCTTACTTTTTGGCCAAAATGGCTCATTTTCATCACGTTTCAATCTGTAATCAAAATCAATCAATTTCAAATTTGGTCATTTTTGGGCAAGGTACCAAGGCTATAGCCTTACTTTTTGGCCAAAACTGGCTCATTTTCATCACTTTTCAATCTGCAATCAAAATCAATCAATTTCAAGTTTTGTCATTTTTGTGTAAACTATCAAGGCTATAGCCTTACTTTTTGGCCAAAAATGGCTCATTTTCATCACTTTTCAATCTGCAATCAAAATCAATCAATTTCACATTTGATCATTTTTGAGCAACATACCAAGGCTATAGCCTTACTTTTTCGCCACATATCGCTCATTTTCATCACTTTTCAATCTGCAATCAAAATCAATCAATTTCACATTTGGTCATTTTTGAGCAAAATACCAAGGCTATAGCCTTACTTTTTCGCCACATATCGCTCATTTTCATCACTTTTCAATCTGCAATCAAAATCAATCAATTTCACATTTGGTCATTTTTGAGCAAAATACCAAGGCTATAGCCTTACTTTTTCGCCACATATCGCTCATTTTCATCACGTTTCAATCTGTAATCAAAATCAATCAATTTCAAAGTTGGTCATATTTGGGCAAAATACCAAGGCTATAGCCTTACTTTTTGGCCACAAATGGCTCATTTTCATCACTTTTCAATCTGCAATCAAAATCAATCAATTTCAAATTTGGTCATTTTTGGGCAAAATACCAAGGCTATAGCCTTACTTTTTGGCCAAATATGGCTCATTTTCATCACTTTTCAATCTGCAATCAAAATCAATCAATTTCAAATTTGGTCATTTTTGGGCAAAATACCAAGGCTATAGCCTTACTTTTTGGCCAAAAATGGCTCATTTTCATCACTTGTCAATCTGCAATCAAAATCAATCAAATTCAAATTTGGTCATTTTTGGGCAAAACACCAAAGCTATAGCCTTACTTGTTGGCCAAACATGGCTGATTTTCATCACTTTTCAATCTGCAATCAAAATCAATCAATTTCAAAGTTGGTCATGCTTTGGCAAGATACCAAGGCTATAGCCTTACTTGTTGGCCAAAAATGGCTCATTTTCATCACTTTTCAATCTGTAATCAAAATCAATCAATTTCAAATTTGATCATTTTTGGGCAAAATACCAAGGCTATAGCCTTACTGTTTGGCCAAATATGGCTCATTTTCATCACTTTTCAATCTGCAATCAAAATCAATCAATGTCAAATTTGGTCATTTTGAGGCAAAATACCAAGGCTATAGCCTTACTTTTCGGCCATAAATGGCTCATTTTCATCACTTTTCAATCTGCAATCAAAATCAATCAATTTCAAATTTGATCATTTTTGGGCAAAATACCAAGGCTATAGCCTTACTGTTTGGCCGAAAATGGCTCATTTTCATCACTTTTCAATCTGCAATCACAATCAATCAATTTCAAATGTGGTCATTTTTGGGCACAATACCAAGGCTATAGCCTTACGTTTTGGCCAAATATGGCTCATTTTCATCACTTTTCAATCTGCAATCATAATCAATCAATTTCAAATTTGGTCATTTTTGGGCAAACTACCAAGGCTATAGCCTTACTTTTTGGCCAAAAATGGCTCATTTTCATCACTTTTCAATCTGCAATCAAATTCAATCAATTTCAAATTTGGTCATGTTTGGGCAAAATACCAAGGCTATAGCCTTACTTCTTGGCCAGAAAATGGCTCAGTTTCATCACTTTTAAATCTCCACTCAACATCAATCAATTTCAAATTTGGTCATTTTGGGGCAAAATACCAAGGCTATAGCCTTACTTTTTGGCCATAAATGGCTCATTTTCATCACTTTTCAATCTGCAATCAAATTCAATCAATTTCAAATTTGGTCATATTTGGGCAAAATACCAAGGCTATAGCCTTACTTTTTGGCCAAAAATGGCTCATTTTCATCACTTTTCAATCTGCAATCAAAATCAATCAATTTCAAATTTGGTCATTTTTGGGCTAGATGCCAAGGCTATAGCCTTACATTTTGGCCAAAAATGGCTCATTTTCATCACTTGTCAATCTGCAATCAAAATCAATCAATTTCAAATTTGATCATTTTTGGGCAAAATACCAAGGCTATAGCCTTACCGTTTGGCCAAATATGGCTCATTTTCATCACTTTTCAATCTGCAATCAAAATCAATCAATTTCAAATTTGGTCATTTTGGGGCAAAATACCAAGGCTATAGCCTTACTTTTTGGCCAAAAATGGCTCATTTTCATCACTTTTCAATCTGCAATCAAAATCAATCAATTTCAAATTTGGTCATTTTTGGGCAAAATACCAAGGCTATAGCCTTACATTTTGGCCAAAACTGGCTCATTTTCATCACTTTTCAATCTGCAATCAAAATCAATCAATTTCAAATTTGGTCATTTTTGGGCAAACTACCAAGGCTATAGCCTTACTTTTTGGCCAAAAATGGCTCATTTTCATCACTTTTCAATCTGCAATCAAAATCAATCAATGTCAAATTTGGTCATTTTTGGGCAAACTACCAAGGCTATAGCCTTACTTTTTGGCCAAATATGGCACAATTTCATCACTTTTCAATCTGCAATCAAAATCAATCACTATGAAATTTTGTCATTTTTGGGCAAATTACCAAGGCTATAGCCTTACTTTTTGGCCAAAAATGGCTCATTATCATCACTTTTCAATCTGCAATCAAACTCAATCAATTTCAAATTTGGTCATTTTTGGGCAAAATACCAAGGCTATAGCCTTACTTTTTGGCCAAATATGGCTCATTATTATCACTTTTCAATCTGCAATCAAAATCAATGAATGTCAAATTTGGTCATTTTTGGGCAAACTACCAAGGCTATAGCCTTACTTTTTGGCCAAAAATGGCTCATTTTCATCACTTGTCAATCTGCAATCAAAATCAATCAAATTCAAATTTGGTCATTTTTGGGCAAAACACCAAAGCTATAGCCTTACTTTTTGGCCAAACATGGCTGATTTTCATCACTTTTCAATCTGCAATCAAAATCAATCAATTTCAAATTTGGTCATGCTTTGGCAAGATACCAAGGCTATAGCCTTACTGTTTGGCCAAATATGGCTCATTTTCATCACTTTTCAATCTGCAATCAAAATCAATCAATTTCAAATTTGGTCATTTTTGGGCAAACTACCAAGGCTATAGCCTTACTTTTTGGCCAAAAATGGCTCATTTTCATCACTTGTCAATCTGCAATCAAATTCAATCAATTTCAAATTTGGTCATTTTTGGGCAAAATACCAAGGCTATAGCCTTACTTTTTGGCCAAATATGGCTCATTATTATCACTTTTCAATCTGCAATCAAAATCAATGAATGTCAAATTTGGTCATTTTTGGGCAAACTACCAAGGCTATAGCCTTACTTTTTGGCCAAAAATGGCTCATTTTCATCACTTGTCAATCTGCAATCAAAATCAATCAAATTCAAATTTGGTCATTTTTGGGCAAAACACCAAAGCTATAGCCTTACTTTTTGGCCAAACATGGCTGATTTTCATCACTTTTCAATCTGCAATCAAAATCAATCAATTTCAAATTTGGTCATGCTTTGGCAAGATACCAAGGCTATAGCCGTACATTTTGGCCAAATATGGCTCATTTTCATCACTTTTCAATCTGCAATCAAAATCAATCAATTTCAAATTTGGTCATTTTTGGGCAAACTACCAAGGCTATAGCCTTACTTTTTGGCCAAATATGGCTCATTTTCATCACTTGTCAATCTGCAATCAAATTCAATCAATTTCAAATTTGATCATTTTTGGGCAAAATACCAAGGCTATAGCCTTACTGTTTGGCCGAAAATGGCTCATTTTCATCACTTTTCAATCTGCAATCACAATCAATCAATTTCAAATGTGGTCATTTTTGGGCACAATACCAAGGCTATAGCCTTACGTTTTGGCCAAATATGGCTCATTTTCATCACTTTTCAATCTGCAATCATAATCAATCAATTTCAAATTTGGTCATTTTTGGGCAAACTACCAAGGCTATAGCCTTACTTTTTGGCCAAAAATGGCTCATTTTCATCACTTTTCAATCTGCAATCAAATTCAATCAATTTCAAATTTGGTCATGTTTGGGCAAAATACCAAGGCTATAGCCTTACTTCTTGGCCAGAAAATGGCTCAGTTTCATCACTTTTAAATCTCCACTCAACATCAATCAATTTCAAATTTGGTCATTTTGGGGCAAAATACCAAGGCTATAGCCTTACTTTTTGGCCATAAATGGCTCATTGTCATCACTTTTCAATCTGCAATCAAATTTAATCAATTTCAAATTTGGTCATTTTTGGGCAAAACACCAAAGCTATAGCCTTACTTTTTGGCCAAACATGGCTGATTTTCATCACTTTTCAATCTGCAATCAAAATCAATCAATTTCAAATTTGGTCATGCTTTGGCAAGATACCAAGGCTATAGCCTTACATTTTGGCCAAATATGGCTCATTTTCATCACTTTTCAATCTGCAATCAAAATCAATCAATTTCAAATTTGGTCATTTTTGGGCAAACTACCAAGGCTATAGCCTTACTTTTTGGCCAAATATGGCTCATTTTCATCACTTGTCAATCTGCAATCAAATTCAATCAATTTCAAATTTGATCATTTTTGGGCAAAATACCAAGGCTATAGCCTTACTGTTTGGCCGAAAATGGCTCATTTTCATCACTTTTCAATCTGCAATCACAATCAATCAATTTCAAATGTGGTCATTTTTGGGCACAATACCAAGGCTATAGCCTTACGTTTTGGCCAAATATGGCTCATTTTCATCACTTTTCAATCTGCAATCATAATCAATCAATTTCAAATTTGGTCATTTTTGGGCAAACTACCAAGGCTATAGCCTTACTTTTTGGCCAAAAATGGCTCATTTTCATCACTTTTCAATCTGCAATCAAATTCAATCAATTTCAAATTTGGTCATGTTTGGGCACAATACCAAGGCTATAGCCTTACTTCTTGGCCAGAAAATGGCTCAGTTTCATCACTTTTAAATCTCCACTCAACATCAATCAATTTCAAATTTGGTCATTTTGGGGCAAAATACCAAGGCTATAGCCTTACTTTTTGGCCATAAATGGCTCATTGTCATCACTTTTCAATCTGCAATCAAATTTAATCAATTTCAAATTTGGTCATTTTTGGGCAAAACACCAAAGCTATAGCCTTACTTTTTGGCCAAACATGGCTGATTTTCATCACTTTTCAATCTGCAATCAAAATCAATCAATTTCAAATTTGGTCATGCTTTGGCAAGATACCAAGGCTATAGCCTTACATTTTGGCCAAATATGGCTCATTTTCATCACTTTTCAATCTGCAATCAAAATCAATCAATTTCAAATTTGGTCATTTTTGGGCAAACTACCAAGGCTATAGCCTTACTTTTTGGCCAAATATGGCTCATTTTCATCACTTGTCAATCTGCAATCAAATTCAATCAATTTCAAATTTGGTCATGCTTTGGCAAGATACCAAGGCTATAGCCTTACTGTTTGGCCAAATATGGCTCATTTTCATCACTTTTCAATCTGCAATCAAAATCAATCAATTTCAAATTTGGTCATTGTTGGGCAAACTACCAAGGCTATAGCCTTACTTTTTGGCCAAAAATGGCTCATTTTCATCACTTGTCAATCTGCAATCAAATTCAATCAATTTCAAATTTGGTCATTTTTGGGCAAAATACCAAGGCTATAGCCTTACTTTTTGGCCAAATATGGCTCATTATTATCACTTTTCAATCTGCAATCAAAATCAATGAATGTCAAATTTGGTCATTTTTGGGCAAACTACCAAGGCTATAGCCTTACTTTTTGGCCAAAAATCGCTCATTTTCATCACTTGTCAATCTGCAATCAAAATCAATCAAATTCAAATTTGGTCATTTTTGGGCAAAACACCAAAGCTATAGCCTTACTTTTTGGCCAAACATGGCTGATTTTCATCACTTTTCAATCTGCAATCAAAATCAATCAATTTCAAATTTGGTCATGCTTTGGCAAGATACCAAGGCTATAGCCTTACATTTTGGCCAAATATGGCTCATTTTCATCACTTTTCAATCTGCAATCAAAATCAATCAATTTCAAATTTGGTCATTTTTGGGCAAACTACCAAGGCTATAGCCTTACTTTTTGGCCAAATATGGCTCATTTTCATCACTTGTCAATCTGCAATCAAATTCAATCAATTTCAAATTTGATCATTTTTGGGCAAAATACCAAGGCTATAGCCTTACTGTTTGGCCGAAAATGGCTCATTTTCATCACTTTTCAATCTGCAATCACAATCAATCAATTTCAAATGTGGTCATTTTTGGGCACAATACCAAGGCTATAGCCTTACGTTTTGGCCAAATATGGCTCATTTTCATCACTTTTCAATCTGCAATCATAATCAATCAATTTCAAATTTGGTCATTTTTGGGCAAACTACCAAGGCTATAGCCTTACTTTTTGGCCAAAAATGGCTCATTTTCATCACTTTTCAATCTGCAATCAAATTCAATCAATTTCAAATTTGGTCATGTTTGGGCAAAATACCAAGGCTATAGCCTTACTTCTTGGCCAGAAAATGGCTCAGTTTCATCACTTTTAAATCTCCACTCAACATCAATCAATTTCAAATTTGGTCATTTTGGGGCAAAATACCAAGGCTATAGCCTTACTTTTTGGCCATAAATGGCTCATTGTCATCACTTTTCAATCTGCAATCAAATTTAATCAATTTCAAATTTGGTCATTTTTGGGCAAAACACCAAAGCTATAGCCTTACTTTTTGGCCAAACATGGCTGATTTTCATCACTTTTCAATCTGCAATCAAAATCAATCAATTTCAAATTTGGTCATGCTTTGGCAAGATACCAAGGCTATAGCCTTACATTTTGGCCAAATATGGCTCATTTTCATCACTTTTCAATCTGCAATCAAAATCAATCAATTTCAAATTTGGTCATTTTTGGGCAAACTACCAAGGCTATAGCCTTACTTTTTGGCCAAATATGGCTCATTTTCATCACTTGTCAATCTGCAATCAAATTCAATCAATTTCAAATTTGATCATTTTTGGGCACAATACCAAGGCTATAGCCTTACTGTTTGGCCGAAAATGGCTCATTTTCATCACTTTTCAATCTGCAATCACAATCAATCAATTTCAAATGTGGTCATTTTTGGGCACAATACCAAGGCTATAGCCTTACGTTTTGGCCAAATATGGCTCATTTTCATCACTTTTCAATCTGCAATCATAATCAATCAATTTCAAATTTGGTCATTTTTGGGCAAACTACCAAGGCTATAGCCTTACTTTTTGGCCAAAAATGGCTCATTTTCATCACTTTTCAATCTGCAATCAAATTCAATCAATTTCAAATTTGGTCATGTTTGGGCAAAATACCAAGGCTATAGCCTTACTTCTTGGCCAGAAAATGGCTCAGTTTCATCACTTTTAAATCTCCACTCAACATCAATCAATTTCAAATTTGGTCATTTTGGGGCAAAATACCAAGGCTATAGCCTTACTTTTTGGCCATAAATGGCTCATTGTCATCACTTTTCAATCTGCAATCAAATTTAATCAATTTCAAATTTGGTCATACTTGGGCAAAATACCAAGGCTATAGCCTTACTTTTTGGCCAAAAATGGCTCATTTTCATCACTTTTCAATCTGCAATCAAAATCAATCAATTTCAAATTTGGTCATTTTTGGGCTAGATGCCAAGGCTATAGCCTTACATTTTGGCCAAAAATGGCTCATTTTCATCACTTTTCAATCTGCAATCAAAATCAATCAATTTCAAATTTGGTCATTTTTGGGCAAACTACCAAGGCTATAGCCTTACCGTTTGGCCAAATATGGCTCATTTTCATCACTTTTCAATCTGCAATCAAAATCAATCAATGTCAAATTTGGTCATTTTGGATCAAAATACCACGGCTATAGCCTTACTTTTTGGCCAAAAATGGCTCATTTTCATCACTTTTCAATCTGCAATCAAAATCAATCAATTTCAAATTTGGTCATTTTTGGGCAAAATACCAAGGCTATAGCCTTACATTTTGGCCAAAACTGGCTCATTTTCATCACTTTTCAATCTGCAATCAAAATCAATCAATTTCAAATTTGGTCATTTTTGGGCAAACTACCAAGGCTATAGCCTTACTTTTTGGCCAAATATGGCTCATTTTCATCACTTGTCAATCTGCAATCAAATTCAATCAATTTCAAATTTGGTCATTTTTGGGCAAAATACCAAGGCTATAGCCTTACTGTTTGGCCAGAAAATGGCTCATTTTCATCACTTTTCAATCTCCACTCAACATCAATCAATTTCAAATTTGGTCATTTTGGGGCAAAATACCAAGGCTATAGCCTTACTTTTTGGCCATAAATGGCTCATTTTCATCACTTTTCAATCTGCAATTAACATCAATCAATTTCAAATTTGGTCATTTTTTGGCAAATTACCAAGGCTATAGCCTTACTTTTTGGCCAAAAATGGCTCATTTTCATCACTTTTCAATCTGCAATCAAAATCAATCAATGTCAAATTTGGTCATTTGTGGGCAAGGTACCAGGGCTATAGCCTTACTTTTTGGCCAATTATGGCACAATTTCATCACTTTTCAATCTGCAATCAAAATCAATCAATTTCAAATTTGGTCATTTTTGGGCAAGATACCAAGGCTATAGCCTTACTTGTTGGCCAAAAATGGCTCATTTTCATCACTTTTCAATCTGCAATCGAAATCAATCAATTTCAACTTTGGTCATGTTTGGGCAAAATATCAAGGCTATAGCCTTACTTTTTGGCCACAAATGGCTCATTTTCATCACTTTTAAATCTCCACTCAACATCAATCAATTTCAAATTTGGTCATTTTGGGGCAAAATACCAAGGCTATAGCCTTACTTTTTGGCCATAAATGGCTCATTTTCATCACTTTTCAATCTGCAATCAAAATCAATCAATTTCAAATTTGGTCATTTTTGGGCAAAATACCAAGGCTATAGCCTTACTTTTTGGCCAAAAATAGCTCATTTTCATCACTTTTCAATCTGCAATCAAATTCAATCAATTTCAAATTTGGTCATTTTTGGGCAAAATACCAAGGCTATAGCCTTACTTTTTCGCCAAATATGGCTCATTTTCATCACTTTTCAATCTGCAATCAAAATCAATCAATGTCAAATTTGGTCATTTTTGGCAAACTACCAAGGCTATAGCCTTACTTTTTCGCCAAATATGGCTCATTTTCATCACTTTTCAATCTGCAATCAAATTCAATCAATTTCAAAGTTGGTCATTTTTGGGCAAAATACCAAGGCTATAGCCTTACTTTTTCGCCAGATATGGCTCATTTTCATCACTTTTCAATCTGCAATCAAAATCAATCAATGTCAAATTTGGTCATTTTTGGCAAACTATCAAGGCTATAGCCTTACTTTTTCGCCAAATATGGCTCATTTTCATCACTTGTCAATCTGCAATCAAACTCAATCAATTTCAAATTTGGTCATTTTTGGGCAAATTACCAAGGCTATAGCCTTACTTTTTGGCCAAAAATGGCTCATTTTCATCACTTGTCAATCTGCAATCAGAATCAATCAATTTCAAATTTGGTCATTTTTGGGCAAACTACCAAGGCTATAGCCTTACTTTTTGGCCAAAAATGGCTCATTTTCATCACTTTTCAATCTGCAATCAAATTCAATCAATTTCAAATTTGGTCATTTTTGGGCAAAATACCAAGGCTATAGCCTTACTTTTTCGCCAAATATGGCTCATTTTCATCACTTTTCAATCTGCAATCAAATTCAATCAATGTCAAATTTGGTCATTTTTGGGCAAAATACCAAGGCTATAGCCTTACTTTTTCGCCAAATATGGCTCATTTTCATCACTTTTCAATCTGCAATCAAAATCAATCAATGTCAAATTTGGTCATTGTTGGCAAACTACCAAGGCTATAGCCTTACTTTTTCGCCAAATATGGCTCATTTTCATCACTTTTCAATCTGCAATCAAACTCAATCAATGTCAAATTTGGTCATTTTTGGGCAAATTACCAAGGCTATAGCCTTACTTTTTGGCCAAAAATGGCTCATTTTCATCACTTTTCAATCTGCAATCAGAATCAATCAATTTCAAATTTGGTCATTTTTGGGCAAAATACCAAGGCTATAGCCTTACTTTTTTGGCGAAAAATGGCTCATGTTCATCACTTTTCAATCTGGAAGCAAAATCAATCAATTTCAAATTTGGTCATTTTTGGGCAAAATACCAAGGCTATAGCCTTACTTTTTGGCCAAAAGTGGCTCATTCTCATCACTTGTCAATCTGCAATCAAAATCAACCAATGTCAAATTTGGTCATTGTTGGGCAAAATATCAAGGCTATAGCCTTACGTTTTGGCCAAAAGTGGCTCATGTTCATCACTTGTCAATAACAGTTATAGGTTTTGACGAAAAGTGAGTTTTGGATAAAGAAGTATGTATTTAAATGAAAGTGAAGACCATAAGATGTGTTGTTAATTACGTTGTTTTATGTGCTACTCTAACAAGGCGGAACGATGTTGTTAACAAACGAGGGGGGGATGTTGTTGTGAAAGGTCATATGCGGATAGTCTGGATTCCCAAAGAAGCGTATGCTTGTGGACAGGGGGTAGGGGGAGTCGAAAATTTTAAACTTTGTGTCGTACGTACCCTGTGGATGGCCCCTTTATTAGTGATTGTAGGCAGATATACAATGTTCGAATACACCTACCTAAGCCTCCTCCGTGGTTACTCCCATGCTGCGTTAATGTGAATCAAGCACAAGATGGGCTCTACTCTCCAATATTGACCTTTGTGCATAGTATGCTTCGAGTGTGTGAATAATGTGCGGTGATCCTGTAGTTAACTGTCATGCTACGAGAGAAAAGTTTCACATTGACAAGTGACCAATCGATAATTCCAATGTCTTATATTTTATAGATTTAAATAAAACTTGACAATTTGGAAAGCAATATGCTGACGGAGCTTGAGAAGAAAAGCTGTCAGAAGTTGTTGGAAGTTGTTAATGACTCCGACCTTCGATGTTTAGTTCAAACTATAACACAAAATTTAGTTGCAATTGAATCAAGACAAGGTGATGCACGTATATATAATGCATGTATGTATGTATGGTCTGGCCAGTCACTCGCACCTCCAAGTTAACGCAATCACACAGCCCAACCTCTACATCACACCATCTTGCCATGTCCTTTGTTTACTTCTATTCATCTCAGCTTCACACCTAACCAGCCCTTCCGCTAGTTTGTTTACGTATGTATTTAATTTTAGTGAAATTAATTTTAGATCTTATTACTTCTGTATATACTTATGTTATATATATATATATATATATATATATATATATATATATATATATATATATATATATATATATATATATATATATATATATATATATATATATATATATATTGACTCTCATAATAAAAACAACTATTTAACGTTCCGCGTATAGCTTCATCAGAAAAATCTTTACCTTTACTTTACAGAACGCACATATATACATAACCAAAATTGAATAAGTACAATGGAAACACATAAATAGAAACAATACCTTAGAAAAATAATTAGCGAACTTCACACCATCTAACTGGAGGCGTAAAAATGGCACTAAGAAGAAGAGAACAAAAGAAGAATAGAAATAGAAAGAAAAATAGGAGCTCTACCCCTGAGGATAGAGCAAGTGCAAAGCACACAATAGATATATATATATATATATATATATATATATATATATATATATATATATATATATATATATATATATATATATATATATATATATATATATATATATATATATATATATATATATATATATAAATATATATATATATATATTTAGAGAGAGATTTTCAAAAATATACTTTTTGTGTAGTAAACATTTCAATTTATTATCTTTACCAGTACTCTGACAGTTACTAAACAAGAACATGTATTTTTACTTATATAAGTTTTAAAAATATAAATAAGTACATAATGCAAACAGCTGTTGTTTGGGTAGAATTGTTGGGGTAAGAAATTGTAACTGTGATTTGAAGATCCCTTTTTCTTTGCCATAGTTGTAATGAACTTTTCCATTTTATCAGAGGCAATGGAAGCTATACTTCACTACTCAGCATCTGTGGATGAGCTACTGGGTCGCCAGAAAGTAAAGAAAGAACATCTTCAGAGATTTTTGATTTTATCTGATAAAAATTTACTTTCCACTGTTACTAAGTCTGATAAAGAAGGGCTCATTAAACTGGCAAAAGAGGTGCTGACACAAAGCACTAAGGTATGGTTATAGCCTACATTTGCCTGTTTCTTTTTCTTTGGATTGCCAATGCATCACTCCTATTTTTAGAAGAGTACTTTGTGGAACTCCTCAACTTAGGACAGAAATTGCTTTGGAGACTGTCAGAAATTTTCAAGAGAGAATTCCTGGCTGTAGTTATAAATACATTTAAATAATAGTGTTGTACTGGTGATATTTGATTTCTGTAGCTGTTTCCTTGACTATTATTTAGTTAGGTTTTCAATATTTCCTAGCTATTTTGGGACCATTGTAAGTATATTTTGAGCCATTTGAAGTTTGTTCTGTTCAAATATACTGCTGAGCATGCAGTATCCACTATTTAGTCTCAGTTTGCTTCCCAAATTTGGTTTATACTAATGGTTCTAATTACAGTATAATGGCTGTTTACTTTAGCAAGCCTACCGTTATTTATGAAACAAATCTGGTTAAAAATCATGTAGGGCACTAGATGTGATAACTTCAAGGTGGTATGTGGCCTTGAGCTTATCTAGTCTCAAATGTAGTCTAATGAACATGCCTATAATTTGTCTTCATTTCTCCTTCAAAAAAGGCAGATGTGTCAATTGAAAGAATTCGAGGACGACAGTGCCAAGAGATTGCCTTGGCCTTTATTTCATGGTTTTACAACATGATAAATTCAACAAGGAGCATACATGCTGATTCATGTTGGACAGCAGATCATTTCTGGGATGATTCCAAGTTAGTTTTACAAGTAGAACAGCCAGATGGCATTGTCAGGGAGGAAATTCAAAGTGCAATTAATGTCAGCCAGAAACTTTTAGCTTTTGCTTGTAATTATCAAGTTACCTTCAGTCCAAACCTGGCACCCAATGGTGTTCAAAGTGAAATGAACTGTTATGGCCTCTTGGTTGTTAAATCAGCAGGAACACTACACAATGGTTCAGTTGTTGTTGGATTATATGAACAGGTATTTGGTTTGATAAAAGATCCTTTGGCTAATGGAAATTGGAAGGTCAAAAATACAGAGTTGAAAGCCAAATTCAAATGCAGTGATCAGAAAAAGGCTTTGCTCAGCTGATGTACATGCAATACCTATCAATAGCTATTTTTCTTTACAACTGATCAAAACTTAAAAAGCTAAAAAGTTGTGCCACTGAAGAAAGAGTTTAAAACTATGGGGTACCTTAATCCTTCCATTGTTGTTCCTCCCTACAGAACTAAGCATTATTTCTTCAATTTCCCTTGTTGGTGCTTTGTATGGGTCAAATAAGTGTACTTTCAATTTTGCTGCAGATGACAAGTCTCTGAAGCAGTGTTAGGGGAACTTTGCTTTTCCAGGAAAGGTTGCACCATTGGAATGAGGAATGCACATTTTTTAATTTCATCAAAAGTGACTAAGAAATAACTGCATGGCTTTTATATTTAAAAGTAGTGTTACATAAAGCTGCCACTTTTCTGTCCCTTTAGATTCTGTTTCTGAGCCTCAGGGTGTTTCTTTGTAAGGTTCCAGGCTGTCTTAATTGAAGAACACATATTTTGTCAAAATTTGTACAGTTTCATCAATTTGGATTTCTCCACTCTCCAGCCTAAATAAATAGAAAGAAACTCTAAGAAGTGATGTCATATTACATGGATCCATAAGAGGACTAAATCAATGCAGGAAATGATTGATTCAGGCAAATTTAGGTCATATGACCTTGGACAGATAATTTAACTATGAATTTGCCAAAAGGCAAGAGATTAAACCAAGAAAATCTGAGAACAAAGTATGAAAAATAACATGGTTATCAAAAGAACAATATTAATTTTTATGCTATAAACTAACTTACTTTGCCAGATGCACTTTGAGTTTATTCAACTGTTCTTTTTCTATTGGAGTAATTAATTCTTCTAATTCTTGAATAACTGCATCCTGATTTTCTTCATTGGAGCTCAATGCTGACAAAATTCCCTCAATTCTTTCATTTTTGTCAAGCAGCCTCCTTTAAATATAAGCACACATACAACACTTACAACTATGGACCAATATGGACTGGTGTGTGTTCATAAATGCATAAACTGTATTTCGTCTGGTAAATTTTTTGTCTCGAATGAATGCCACCTTCAAATAAATGCTGCATTTTTGGCAACAACTTTGAACTACATGTCATCCTGTAATAACATGGCCTCCTAATGTTCTAAATGACATCTATTAGAAATACAAGGAATGTAAAAAAATAATACCTACAACTGAAAAGTTTATTTGTTCAATCTATGACACTACCATAACAAGGGAATTTGTTAATTATTCTAGCTCATTCATTTTACTTTTCATTTTCATAATTTTATGTAAGTACAATGCACACTGCAAGTACAACAAGGCCAAGTTATCCTTTGTGCTTCCTTGTGAGATTTGCAATGGCTTGAGTTTGTGCAGTTACTTTTAACCAGCTACAAATATGATATACTTTTATATCAGTTAATATTTGGTTTCAACAAATGCCTCAATCTATTGAATGCCTCCCTATATTGAATGCCTTCCCCTATTGAATGGCTCTCCTATTGAATGCTTCCTTCTAATAAATACAACAAAAGATGTCTTAAAAATTAATAAGATGCTCTATCATTTACTAGAGGAAATTCAACAAGCAGCAAAAAGCCCACAGTTAAGCAGTTCCCTCACTGCCAGAATGGCCAATAAGTTCTAAAAACATCACCAAAATCATAAATCTGTAAAAGAATTGTTCAAACAGGGTGTTTAAACTGAGTTCAGGACTCAAGATACAACATTGTCAAGATACATCATTTGACAAAAAGAGTCCCTTAGAAGAAAACATACTTATTGTCTGCTATTAGTTCTTCACGCTTTGACATCATATTTGCCATTGCCTACAAGTATGAAAATTGCTTGTATATATCCTTGGTATTCTTGTATGCTATTTCCAGAAAGATATACCATATTTCTTTGATTATAACCCTCCCTTGATTATAAGCCACATCAAAGGAGGCTCAGAAAAAAATATGAGCCAAACCCACAAAACTTGTAACTGGATGCTGTGATATTTTTTAAAGAAATGGAAACAGAGTTCATGTAATAAAAATTACTTCAACTGAAACACCTTTTAGAGGTAGAAAAACTTCAACAACTTCAAACTTCAATTAAATAGCTTTAACCAACAAAAGTATTGTCAAGCATGGCATCATTTATGTCTTCAGCATCATTCACAAGTAGTTCTTCCTCTTCGCCCAGGAATATTTCTTTACCATCTGCATTGCTAGCTTTAAGGTAGCTGGAGAGGTTTGTTGGATTATATGTGCCAACTATGTGCCTTAATGAAGAGGCTTGACTCTAATGTGCATAAAACAAAAGGAGCAATAGTACCTAAAGGAATAAAATTTTGTCCTAGATCAACAATGAACAACAATGAACAATGTCCATGATGGTTCAACAATGAAGGGAATAAGAATCAAAGCTAGGCCAGGAGTGAAGGTAGCAAAAACTCCAGCAGGAATATATGCAACAAAATATGGCAGCTCTGAAGACCTTGCAAAACTAGACTCATTAGTAGCCAAAGTGTCCCTAGAAAATCAAATAAGGTATGGGAATAAATAGCATATTGAATTACCTGGTAGGATCGATTCAAAAGAAGCCGTGCAACAATAGGAAGATCAACTGAAAACAGATAGAACGTCCTTGAGGGAGCAAAATCTCCAGATTTTGAAACTTCCTGCAATCAAAAATAAAACAAATCAACGTTTATAGATAGGAAAGATCATCATCATCATCATCATCATCATCATCATCATCATCATCATCATCATCATCATCATCATCATCATCATCATCATCATCATCTTGTCTTGTCTTTTCCTGTACGCCCCTTACGGGGCCTAGGCTGACCCTGAGGTCAGTGTCGCCTTCAAATTGTTTAGAAGAGGTGATTGAGTCGGCTACACTCAATCCACTCTGTTACCCCAACAGTTACTTATCAGAGCTGCAGCCTGAAGCTGCTGTGCCTGACTTTCACTGAAGGGGCCTGGTTGGACAGTTTGCCACAGGTCGTCAACATCTGCCCCAATTCTGAATCTTCGCGAAATGAATCACTATCAACTTAAGGGCAGAGTCTCTCTGTGCCCGCTTGCCACCGCGAGGAGGTCTCCAACCATGGGCTAGCCATCATCATCATCATCATCATCATCATCATCATCATCATCATCATCATCATCATCATCACCATCATCATCATTGTTTTTTTTTAAATTCTGCCTCTAAGTACAAAACAATACTTCAACAGTAAGAAAGAAACATAACAAAAAAGCAGAATTCTTAAGGAGGAACCTAATAAGTAGATTAACTAACGAGAAGGAGGTACCCCTTTTAGCTTAAGCACATGGGATATTCAAAAATTTGCATCATATGAAAAAGCACCTTCAGCATGCTCTAAAATGTTTCTGCTTTTTTGTTTAATATAGAACATACTGATTAACATGCTGATTACGAGCATACTTTCATAAAATTGCAAGAGGTTTAGAAATACCTGTAGACTAATTAGTCTTTCTTGGAATAACTTGTATAATAGTTCTTTTGTTTCTTTAAATGGTATCATTGCTAATTCTTCAATCTAGAAGAAAAGAACAAAAATTATAGCACTCCCGGCTAGCCTTCTCAGAGGAAAATTGCCAAAAAAATTTGCAGTAATAATGGCACCTATTGAAAAATTAGCTATATTTATTTAACTTCTAAGTCCACCATATAGCTACAAGGAGAATTGAAATAATACATAATATATTTGGGAAGTCATACTTGCTTTTGTTCCAAATTTTTTTTCATGACAAGAATTCGAAATATCCTGCAAGCTTTGCTACCGAGCCTAAAAGAAAACAGACCAATATCACAAATATATGTGGACTATGGAATATATTGACCAGAAAGGTTGATCTATAACACAATATACAGAAAAGGTCATGATGCACTTGGTTAAGTAGTAGCTACCATGACTGCATAGGGAAAAAGATTTTGAGTGTCATAGAAAAAATATATTGTAATACTATGTAACAAACATGCTGGTTACCAAATCATGAGGCCATTCAAAAATTATGTAAGCTCTGAGGAGGGGGAAGGGGTACCCAAAAGTATATGAAAATGCACAAGGGGAGAGGGCCCCCTCAAGGAACATATGTATGCCCATATAATTTCAAATGCTCATTACCTGCAAAGCATCCTAAATAAATAAAATGTTTTAAAATCATGCAAACAAGATTGTTCTAATAGTGAAAAACCATAATTTTAGATTCCTCAGAAATGCATTGACTTTTGCAAACTTTGATAATAGAAACAATCAATTCAAATACATAGGCAGGGAGTGATGACTTAAAAGCATGTATGGTTGGGGGAGGGATAACTCTAAAATAAACAAAAGTATACAATGGGGAGTTGTCTACAATCAATGAATATTGAGCACATGTACTTTTGAATGGCCCCTAGAATGAAACAGAACTACATTACCAAAAGCAAGCAAATATTGAAAGAAAACTCTACAAACCATGGAAACAAGATACAATAAATGTTGAATTCTTAGTTATAAGTATTAGAATATGCCATTACTATTTTTGAAAATGCAAGGTGAGGACGACAAGAAACAAAGTCATTCTATCAGCTCTTTTCACAACATAACAACATTCTGGTACAATAGCTATGTTATGACAATCTAGTATAAAATGGCTGACAATCATTAAGGCAATCCATAGAAAGACTAAGCCAAAACAGATTTATAATTATGAATGTTTTGGATCTTACAAAGATCCATCATCAGTGTGGATGGGGTGGATGTAATCCTCCCATATTCTTGATATACTTTTTTAATGCATCAGCTTAAAAATGTACTAGCTAGAGCAGTGGTTCCCAAGCTGGGATCTGTGGTACATACAGTTATCATAACACACATTTATCCCTCTGTTAGGCCATAATTTGAAAAAGCAAGCTGTGGGGGGGCATCATGTACAATCACTTGAAAAGTTAGAAAACCACTGAGCTAGAGTGTTCTGATAGTGAAATGCCAAGTAATAACAGCTGAAATGAGAATGGAAAAACTACAGGACTACTCTATCTGGTTTTGTTCATAAATATGAAATGTGATATAGTAAACATGACTTGAAGATCTCATAAAATTAAAAGCTGTTACATTTGGCATTAGAAAAATTACAAAAACTAACCAGATATATGTTAACGGCAATTTATGGACAAAAAATGAGGAAAGAAAATCATTTCAACTCACCTTTCTCTCACAATGGATTCAATTGTGTGTTGAGAGAGCATGCTAGCACAATGTTTTAGATCTTTATCGCAGTTAAGGGTCATGGGTGAAAATGTCACAGAACATGACTACTATTCTTAATGAAAGGCCAAAATGACACCATCACTGTACTGATGCTACTAGAATGATTCTATGACCAAATTCATATCATCACTTCAAATAATATCTAAATTTAATAATCATCAATACCAGAAACAAACCAGAATTGAAAATGCAAAATAATCAGGAATTGAAAATGAGAAAAGATACCAATACAATACATTCCACCTCCACTATCATTTGTCTTTGTGAGAAATCCACTACTCTAAAGGTACAAATTTATACTATCAGGTTTTGAGTATGCTAGACTAACTAGAATTTTCATATTGTAACTCATTGAATTAGCCCCTGGAAACTTATTTATTTTTCATATTCTAAAAGACAGCTTATACAAGAGAGAATTTATTCACGGGGGCTCATAAAATTATCTGACAAGTGCTGTAAAAACTTAGCTTCAAAATTCCTCTTCTCCATAGAATAGAAAAAACTTTAAACATCAGTATAAAATATAGTTATCATAATCTTCTGTTATAGGAGCATACTTGAAGGGGGGTTTCAAATGGGGTCAGTTCAAGGGCCTAATTCAGGTAGGCACTTTATTCACAAAGCATCAAACTATAGTCTGGACAGAAGGCCAGAATGGAAATTATACTTGTGGCTGTCATTCCTCTCCACTGGGACCAGCAAAAAGTAAAAAAAAACACTACTTATTGCATCAACAATACTAATTGCATCAACAATACTACTTGCAAAGTTCTCTTGTACATAGAAAAGTTGTAAGTTTACACTTTCTGTATTGCATGCTCTCTAGCATACTGAAAGTACTTCTCTCATCTAACATTTGATAGACTATGAACAACTGGATACATGATGCATTTTATAAGCAACTGAGCACTCTGATCAGTACTGGGGTTCTTTATGTTTTAATCAAACTTTTAAGCTTAAGTCACTTAATGGTTCCTTACATTTTCAGCTCATTTTCAGTACTTATACAAAAGGAAGGAAAGCTAGAAAGAAATAACAATCACATAAAGTTCAACTGCTTATGAAGGAGCCACTTAAAAAAATTATGCAATGAAACTGAAATATATAAGCCAGAGATATATATCGTTTGATACTCTAATGTGTGTTGGTCAGAGTGTTGGTCAGAAAGAGTGCTCTCATAATGCCAGATAACATTCCAGCTTTTTCATGCAATAATGGAAGTCTGTGTTACAAAAGACTATTGACCTATTTACATTTTCTATTCTAATACACTTTACAGTCTATCTCAGCAAACTAGCTTTAGAAGTTGAGAACTCCAATGGTGGTGGCTTCCAGAACTTAGAGCTCAATAAATAAATCATATATGATATCAAAGCTGTCTGTTTTTCAATAAGGGTGAAATCATTCAAGGGAGGGAGCAAATCAACTAGTAAAAAAGAAGAATGCAAACCTTTTTGTCTGAAAGAAGGCTAAGGTACTGAGTAACTTGCTGTTGAGTTATTACAGGAAGTGATGGAAGCTTATGGATTATCTGCAAAAAATACAATAAATCCATATAGGCTACCATCATGTGGCATAAAAATGTCCATGACATGCAACAACACATAATATATATCCTTTTATATTCAATAAATAACAAAGATCTTTACAAAATACAGTAAATCTACAAAATGAAAGTACATAAAGACCCACTTCATGAAAGGCAAAACTCCTTGTATTTGTGTCTGTAAGGTTACGCCCCAGTGCAGATTCTTTCAGTATTATGCTGACAATGGTTGCTGCACTCTGCAAATAGGAAGCAAGTTATAGATAAACACACAAGAAGCTATCTTGGGTTCACAACAAACACAAACTAGAATCCCCTGAAATTCTAACTTCTTTCTTTTTCAAGAGAATCATTCTGAAGTACAAAAGATCACAAATTCAGATTACCAAATTGTGTGAAATTACCTAGCTATAAGCCAATAAACCCATAGGGTTACTATTTCTTTATTTATCCAAAATATTTCCATTTTCATGAACTTATAACAACAGGGCCTTCTAGTCATCTCTGTGCAGAAGTTCACAGTCTATTAAGAACAGATAATCACCTGATCAAATTTCTGTGAAACTGCTGACTGTATAAGCTACAAAGCAAACAAAATAAGAATTAGACAGTTTGCCAAAACATGGGAAAATTAGTTAGCTCTTCTATCATGCCTCTATAACTATGACAAGCCCCTTCAAAAAAATAAAGACTAAAGTAACAATGTGACTACAGTCTACAGAAAACAGATAAGAAACATATGAAATGGATTTCCTGACAATAGATTCACAAAAACAGCGCTACAAAATGTTAAATAATGTTTCTATCATTAAATCCCACGAAATAATGGTTTTAACTTGATATGATGTATAAATGAAGGCATCAAATGGCCATAGACCTACCTCATCAAATAAATATTGCTGAAATTTTTCAAAATTTACATGCCAGTAAATTCCCTCATCTGGTGACTTTTCCTAGAAATGAATTAAACCTCAAAAAATGATGCAATAAAAGTGTAAACCAAATGACTACAAAAATAACAGATGAATGATGTGGATGTTGAAAAAAGAAAACACTGAAAACTTAGTAAACATAACTGCAGACATTTAAATTTTCTGCACATGGCACCAACTAGTACATTTCATGAAACATAATGAAAGACATGCTTACATCTGTAACTTTTCCATCTTCCCTAAAGAGTGTAGAAACAATATATCAAAAACAAATTACACATTATAAAATCACTAACTGAAATTGATATATAAAATTGATCACAATGATGATGAAAAGTATCAAAAAATGGAAAAGGATGAAATATACCAAGGTTTTCTCAGCCCGTTTGTTTAAACATAAAGAACTATAACAGCCTTAGCTAATAATATTTTCCACTGATAGCAAGTGAATTATCTCTCTTCATCTTGATTTTACAATAATAAAATATGAATAAAATCAGAGGGAAATGGTTCAATTCATTCATAAGGTAACTCTATATTTCATTTCAGCTTCAGTTTAGTTTCATTTAATTTCAAAAATTCCACTACATACAACACACTTAAATATAAGAACCAGACCAATTAACTAATAAATGTCTAATATAAAAGCATATACATTACTACATCATAAGAGCAAAGGAATTGTATGTAAGGGAATTTCTTAAGGAGTGGCCCTCTCAGTAGCTAGGCTAATTGATGAGAGAGTACCCCCTATTTAAGAATTTACCTATCTATATTGACACTTACACCTAATTGCCATAATGACTTTGATTCAACATAAAAGTCTACGCATACCTAACTAAAGTACTGGAAATCACCACTAAGTTAACAAAGGAAAATGGATATACATGAAAAACATGAACAGGAAAAGAATATCTACCTCACATTTGATTTTGACTTCTTTGAAGGTGGTTCATGAAAGGAATCTGATGGCTTTTTCCTTTTTGATCCAATGACTATAAAAATAATTAACATACATCATATTTTTCAACCACACTGAACATACTGTAAGGATAGAGTTTCCAGTTATCCATTTTTCTCATTATACATTCATTTTATAAGCTGGCACAGGCTCAGTGGACCTGAATATTTTACTCCTAGCCATGTTAATTTCTTCTGAGTCTCTGAAAACTGATCAATAATTCATCAAACTTTTTCCTTCTAAAAATATGGCCTGACTTACAGAAAAATACTGGATTTGTGGAGATTATAATTCATTCCCTTTGGAGAGACAACTTAATCTTTCTTGGCATACTGTGTTGGCAAGATGAGAGCTATCATGCAACACAGCATATGTCCCTTATTTAATTCCATACAAATCTGAGACAAGAACCTGCTCTAATGATTCAAAAACTCAATGGTCATTGACAGTGCTACCTTGTAATACTCCATTAAATATAAAGGTTACAGCTTGATATTCAGTGTGATCTTATGTGATGTTCAGTGGTCTTAAGTGTATTCACTGCTTCAAGTTTAACTCACAGTCACAGTGAGTATGAATTTTTCACCTTAAACACACATAACATTGCAAGAAGTTAAAACTCATAGATCAAACTTTTTTTAACTGTGAGTCTAAAGTTCTGAAGTACCAAAGAATTTTAATGAATGATTCCATAGAGTTTGACAGTAGGGAACTATTTTCTGTTGTCAAAGCTTAAGTTCCTTGTTTCAAAGATAGGAAAAATGAACAAGAACACTGTTAAACAAATGCAATCATTGGCCTGAAAAGGAATCTATCTTTGATTGAGAAGGATAACTGAGTTGATTAGATGGCTAAACCTCTCTGGTGCCATTCAGAAGAAATGTAACTATAAATTTGGCCTTGTTTCAGTTCTTCACATAATGTACTATAAATGTCAAACTTCTGCCAATGTAGCCTTATCAAAACAGCCAATTGATCTCTTCCTGATCCTTTCCCTGCCCAAGAGTGGGAACCTTGGTGCATGTCTTTTCTCAACACACATAGACAAACACACTTAAAATCACGTAAGATCTCAGTGAGTACCAAGCTTGCTTGAATTTAACTTTTTTCCAATCTTTTAAGATGAAAAATTTAAACTTATGCATCATACTCACTGAGGGTGATTTTAGGTTAAAGTTAAACTTGCAGCAATAAACATGCTTAAGATCACCTAATATCGCTGTGGTCTAAAGGTGTAAAAAGGTCTGAAGCCCACATTCAACAACTATGTTGAGTCTCTTCCAATCAGATATGATATTCTGGCAATGTGTAAAGTTCATGAAAAAGTCGGAGCAATACATTGTCCCAAAATACTTGAATATGGAGAAGAATTTCTTAACAGTTTTCTTAACTTATGCTGAAAAGATGTGATTACACCAAATGAAAAACAACTCATCTATATCTCAATATCACTTTGAATCCTGCTTTGCACTATGCAATAAATCATGGACTTTAGTCATCTCTCAAGTTTTTTGACATACATGATACAACACCTCCTACCAGCTACATCTTATGACTTATAAAAACATACCTTGTTTAATACCAGGTGGAATCTCATAAGCCTGTTCTACTGTGGTGAATGTAGATGTCTCTCCATCAATTTCATTTTCTTCCAAATCCTTTGGCACCAACAGTCTTTTTAAATAACGTCCTTTTATTAACTCTTCACATTTTTGATAAACAAAATGCTCATCATGCTTTGCATTTGACTGATCAGCATCAGAAATCAACCTTTCAGTCACCTTCAAAACCAAATCACTCAGCATTTCTGCACCATTCATTAAAATGCTCTCAACTATTAGTTCTGCTACATCTCCATACAGCATTTTGGCACTGTAAACAAACTTTGGATACCTTGCACGTAACAGAATATTGTCAATAATAGCTTGGTAAGTTGGAGGTAGCTTCTTGTTTTCTTCAAATTTGATAATTCTGTGCTTTATACCAACACTGATGCATTTCCTTACCTGGAAAATATCAAATGCCATCTTAATACAGACCTACCAACTCTCCTGCTCTCCTGGTATCTTATCTATTTGTCCTGATTTCAAAACAGTTTCTAAAATTCCTCTGGGTTTCTCAAAAATTATTACAGTAGTAATGACAACTACCTGGGACCATCTCTTCCCCACTTCCGGATGAGTCTTTCTATAAAGATGTTTGGGAGGAAGCTAAACTCACTGGGGTAAAAATGGCGTTAAAATATATAATTTCTGCACTGACATTCTCTGGTGGGACTTAAATCAAATGGAGATGTCATGTCTGGATCAAAATCAAAGTGGATTAAACTGATGTCAAAAATTCCAGAGATAGTTCTGGTCCTTACATGGCAATGCAGAGGCAGAATGGCTGTTCAGCATTGTGAGGAAACAAACACTGAGAGTCACTCTTGCATAAAGCTGGATGGTTCTCTTTCTGATATTTTGGCAATGAAGTCACATTATTCAGAGTCAAAAATTTCTTGCCATGAAATGGGTACCTGAAGAGGACATCATGAAAACTACAAAAACTGCAATTAGTCAGACATCTCAAGAACCAACTAATTAACTTCTCTAAGGGACTGCGTTCATATTTAAATATATAGAGATGCTTCTATCAATCATTAAAGGTGAAACAGTGGCAAAAATGTATTCCCCCTACTTTTTGCATTGTGCCTGTGCCCAAGTTAACAGGTCTGCTGAACACAAATTAGGAGGTGGTCCCTAATACTTTCCTAAAGAAAAGGATGAGTATTGCCATATTTCTGTGATAGCATTCGAAATTCTTCTATCCTGGTGGTATGGAGAGTTGTCTCTCATAAAAAACACATGTGCTTCATTGTGGTATAGACAGCACAAAGTAGAAATTGACTGACTATCTTCCCCCAGTGATTTTTAATTCTACCAAACCATATATTATGGCGGATGCAGTTCATGCCGAGTACATAAAGTCTAGCATTGTTACGTGCAGTTTTGCAGTTCCCAAGGATGCAACATATGGCCCGGTGTGTGTACTTACCAAATTTTTGTCCAAATTTACATCATGACAAATGTTCTTCAGGGTTTTCCTTCCTTTGTGAAGAAGATCCACTACAATTTTCGCCACATTATCACCAAAATGATCCTTAACAATAAATTTTGCTAAACGAATCTCAATATTTGACATCTTCCTAGTACCTTTAACCTTTTACTGCTTAAACCTTCTTCACTTACACCATTTTGCAAACAGAATTCTGGCCTCTATATGAGATTATGAGATGGCCTCTTTTCCATAATAGTGTTTTGACATCATTGTTTGTCACCATTGTTTGTCACAAAAATGGTAGCAGAGGTAAAGGCAGCTGGGCTAATTCTTATTAGACATTTGTCGGTTGGGACGCCCATCGAGTATCTGCTGTTACAACATTCGTACGGCAAAAGGCACTGGACTCCGCCTAAAGGCCACGTAGATCCCGGTGAAGACGAACTAACAACTGCTAAGCGAGAAACAGAAGAAGAGGCGGGGTTAGGACCATCCGACTACACCATACTTGACGACTTTAAACACACTATCTTTTACAAAGCTTGGGGAAAAGACAAATCTGTTGATTATTGGCTTGCTAAGCTAAAAGATTATAACTGTCAAGTAAGACTGTCAGAAGAGCATCAGGATTTCAAGTGGCTTCAGATAAAGGAGGCTTGTGACCTTGTTGGCTATGACGATATGCAATCTGCACTGCTTGCTGCTAATAAATTTCTAACAGAGAAACCCAATAGGTGTTAAATTATATATATGAGACTGATTAACTGCATAGAACTAATACCTTACTAAATAGCTACTTTTCTTGTGAGTATATCAGCAGAATAATGGAAGAGCTAGTATCAGATCAGTATTTCAGTGTTGAGAAAATCACAAGTAATGTTTACTTGATAAAGGAAATTTTCAATGTATCTGATAATGTTTGCAACATCTGGTTGTCAAAGGGGTCCTCTCTGGATGTAATAATTGATACAGGTTTGGGAATCTGGAACCTGCCAGAGTTTTTGAAATCAAAAGGGTTGATTGGAAGCAAGCCACATATGGCAGTAGCCACTCACATTCATTTTGATCACACGGGAGGACTTCATCAGTTTGAAACAACAGCTATTCATGCTGATGAATTTGATGATATGAGAGGTGGAAATGCAGTGAATATGGTTACCTATCTAAAAGAGGATGGTATCTCACCTGAGGTAAATTATGATGTAAAGGACTTCAGAGTGAAGCCAGTTACTGCAAGTAGGATCTTAAATGATGGTGACATCATTGATCAGGGTGATCACCAATTGCAGATAATACATCTACCTGGTCACACAAAAGGTAGCATTGCACTTTATGATAATCATGATAACCATCTGTTCATTGGGGATGTCCTATATGACGGAATGCTGATAGACTTTGTTCCAACAAGTTCTGTTCAAGAGTACATTGATTCTTGTAAGCAGCTGATGGAATTGGCACCTAGTGTTGATATGGTCTTCCCTGGCCATTTTAGAATCTTGACTGGTCAGGAAATGTGGTCTATGGCTAATAGATATATTGAAAATGGAGAAAATGCCTTGTATAAATGTAGCAGAGGGTGTTTTAAATGTATAGTGGCCACAATATTCAAAGGCAGGAACACACCCAGCTTACCTCACAAGTGCTTTTATTATGGCTGCTGCTGTTTTATGTTGGTGTAAAACCTACACTTTCCAATCAATTAGGGTAGTGAGCTCAACTGGTGTGAGCAGAATGCCCCAAAATAATTAAAGTTTTTCAATATAAATATTACGTTATTACAATTCATCACTATTCATATAATTTTGAAATGAGACAAATTCTTTTGGCAGACAATATGCACAGGCATGCACTTTTGATTACAGCTATTAAATTATACTACAGAATAACTGTCATCAGCCAATCATAAACATTGCAGACTATTCTTGGTAAACAGCAAACACCATAGCAACAACAAACAACTGCTTATTCTGGAAGCTTTCAGTGATGTAGGTGTCTGTTTCATCATTCCACAATGATTTGCTCACTATGCGAATGTCTTGTCCTAAATTTTGACCAACATTTACAATGCATGTGAATTTGTATCGTTCATAATCCAGTATTTTGATTTGATATAAAATGTAGTCAGACAGATTTTTGCTCAGATTTCTACTGCGTTTTGCATTGTATTCTTCATCTGCCAGAAATTCAAAGCTTGATTTTAGAATTTTGCGAATTTCTGTAATATCTACAGCCTTCTCAGGTTCCAGTGAGGGCGTTTGCAGACCAGGAATATAATGCTTTGCAAGCTCTGGAGTCATAATTTCAGGAATGAGTGATGAACGTCGACTGCTATTAGGTGAAATAGCAAATCGCCCTGCACTTATCATGGAGGCAGGTGTAGACGAACCAGACCTGTAGGCATTCTCCAATGTTGGTATAGGCTCATCAAAGTGTGTAAGGCTGTATATTCCTGGATCTTCATGGTCTTTTTTGTAGCATTCCAAATCAAACATACTTGATTTTGCACTTTCAGCTCTGTCTTTGCCATAGAAGACAGGAAATGTTGTTTTGAGATCATATTTCTGCCCCTGTTGTGAGGAATCTGAAGATGAAGGATCCAGATATTCATCAATATCAAAAATACTTCGATGCTTATTACCACCATTCCCCATCTTAGGGTGGTCAGGTTGCACGAATTGTGGTCTAGTGAGTGCCATTGAGTACAGTGTTGTGTGTAATATACTTTGAGGGATTGATCCTTGCTTACTTGCCCCCTACTTCTCATAAAATCACTTGATATTGCTGTACGCCTCAACCAGCGATTAGAATAATACCCTGTGCAATCATGGATTAATTTTGTGTTTCCAGTAGAATATTGCGCCTGATGAACCTCTGTTTGCTTGCGCCGATTCTCTACTTTGCTTCTGTGTGTTACTATTCTCTACTGCAAGTTAATTTGATATCGTATAGTCGAACACAAAATCTCCGCAAGAAAGAACATCGACAGATGCTTGTACGACAACTCTCATACTCTTGGTGCGCTGTCAAGATGAATCGTCTTCAAACACCGTCCAGGTCAATTAAGAGAGATTTGTTTCGTAGCGATCTTAGCGTCCTGTTAGGAAGATTATAGCAATCTTGGATTGCTTTTGAGTGCTTTTCTTCTGACTAGCATCTGCTTCTAAATTGAACATTCACTTTATCAACGGATAATCACATTTCAAAGCTCTGCATCCTGTCATGCAAGGGGTAGTTTTTCAGCTTCTTTACAAACTCAAAATTAAATTCATACACCTGTACTTGTTGCTTGCTGCTTGCTAAATCAAGTCACATTCGTGCGCGGCAAGAATAAAGCTTTACTAGACGAAAGCGAGGAGTACACTCAGCAATAACATCGACTTCGCATTGAGAATTGGGTATGCCTAAAGTGTTTGTATAAAAATATTTCCATGACGAAGAGGCTCTGGACTGAATAAAACATTCAAAAACTGGTCAGGTACCCGTAATTCAACATAGCCCACTTAGAAGAGTACCTTATTTTGATTTTGAATACAATCTTGAAAACTATTGAATATTTAAATGGGCCTTAAACAGATAAGAAACTTCATACACCAGTGGAAAAACATAACACAACATAGTGGAAAGCTATACTATAACCATCTGGAGGCAGCGGGTAATATTATAAGGAGACAATAAAACTAGAAGAGGGTTCCATAACACTTGTTAACGCTCTAGTAAAAGTTGAAGTCGTTAATTGAGTTCGTTAACTACATTTATGAACATTTACAAGAATTAAACAATAATGACTATTGGATGAAAAACTATAATGCTCCCAGAGTGAGAAAACCCCCTAAATTATGGAGTGCGCAACACATCTAGGTAATCTGGCGATTACAGCGAGCATGAGGCTTTGGGCGGCTAATGCAACTTTATTTTGTGGAATGTATATAGATAAATATATATATATATATCTGCCTTGTTTCGATATATGAAAGAGAAATGATAACATTTGCATATATTGGTTGACTAGTACTGCAATAGTTTAAGAGCGATTCGCTGAATAATTGCACAATGCAAGAAAATTAAATGTGACTTTGGTAACAACAAAAAATAGAATTATGGCACAACATTTCTAAAATTTTTGGGCACATAAAGAGACACTGAATTTCTTATCTATTTCAAATGTGAGCAACTTTTGTCACTCTATTACGAGAACACTAGCTAATGTTCAATAAAAAAGTTCAGTGTTTCTTCCATGTGGACTGTTTTCTTGAGACCTACATAAATGACTATGTACACAAGCTCTGAATTTACAGATGATTTGAAGTTATGCTTAATGATTGCCTGTTTTTTCGGATGGCTCTCTCACAAGACTTAACAGCTTATCCATCTTTGCAATTTCGTTCTCAGAACCTTTTGCCTTTTCCTATGATAGAACAGTGAATGCAAATGGAACCATAAAATAATCCTCATAAAAGAAAAATCTCGAAGATAATAGGAAATCCACAAAACTTATTTGAAAAAACAGAAAATGTAGATTTCACTGGTTGGTGTTCCCTATCATGGCAAAGTTGTATGAACACTAAAAAAACACTCGAATCACAAAATATCGTCAAGTTCTATCTCGTTCTAACAGTTGCAGACTTTGGATGTCAAGGCATGGAGTTGATAAAAAACCTGTGATAGTTATCAGAACAAACCGTGAAATTACCCAAGCTGAGCGCAAAGTGGAAGAAATGATAATGAGAATAAAAGTGATAAGACAACTAAAGTAGTACGAATGATTCCAGAGACACCTTGCAGGCGCGTCCGCAGCAAGTGACAGATGAAAGACGCTATTAAAGGCAATAGACAAGATTGTTAGTTGTAAAATATTCTCCGGAGATTACTTGGTGAAATTATGAAAAGAGATCATCAAACCTTTGGATGAGTTGCCTTTCGCAAGTTTGGTGATAGCTTCAAAGAAGTAACATAGCCCCTGCAAAAGGAAAAAATCGCAGAAATACTAAGCTGTGAATAGCAATGATTGTGGTAATAAACTTTTCTGAAGAGAAATAACGGGGTTTGAAAATATCAAACAATAGGAGTAGATAAATGCGGATGAGAGAATAGTAGGCAACAAAAACAGCAGATGATATCACAATATTTAAGAAAGACTTGTTTACCTGTCATCCCCAATGATTACGATTGGGTGCACAGGGTTGAATTCGATATGAGTTAACTTTGTTTTCTTCTTGAGAACAACTTAAATTAACAATGAATGACACTTCAAGCTATCAAGCATAAAATAGAAGCAGATGCAAAAGATTGATAGAACGATAAATTAGATGAATCATTGATAAAGCCTCCTTCTACTCTCATTTGTTCTTAGACAGACAAACGATATCCACAATGATCATAAAATTAGTAACATTGCTAATAGGAACTATCCAAGAGCAACACACTGCATTTCTCTTCCATACAAAAAGTCAACAACCTGAATCCTGATAAAGTAAATTGGTTTAAAACTAACATAATATTAAACTTTTCTACAGCACATTTGATAAGAATCCATAAATATGTGTAGATTTATGAAAAATAACTCCTACCAGACTGTTCACAAATTGGTTCATATTTATTGATGCTCAAATCATAAACAACAACCTTAGAAGTAAAAGAAAGACATGGTAAAGAAAAATTCAATGGAAAGAGCGCATTTTTATGGAGGAATGTTGATTTCCCCTTGCAAATACATTCTGCCTAAGTCAACTGCGTTACAGTCCACTTATCTGGCTACTCAGGGAATTCTCTCTCTTCATTTACATACTTTGCAACACAGAATTTTCAAATAGTAAACAACTCAAACATTTCAAACTGACCCTACCGTAATGTACCTTTTTTTCTACTTAGACGATAAGTTAGAAATAGTGTTAAAGACGCAACAAACAATATCGAACACATTTTAGGGGTTCGTTCTACTCCACCAACGTATCTGTGTTTACATATAAAGCTGGCAAGACATACTGTTCCCTTTATGTTCTGCCATTCTTTACGCATCAACACAAATTGATATGATAAAAATTAAATTGAACAATACGATCGAAAAACAACCATCAGTAAAAACAGCAATAATTTGGCCTGATATTCTTTAGGTAAATAAATTAGATTAAAGGATATTTGAGTGGCAAAATGGCGCTGTGCAGCACATTCAACAGAAGAATCTAGACGGTCATATTACAAACAATGAGTGATTATTGTAAAAGATTACATAATCCGTTCTGACTTTCAGCTAGTTAAGGGACTGGATATCTTCCACGCTACTAGGCTCCTGATGTTCATTTAATGACAGAAATAACATTAGACTTATAAAGACGATCAACAAAATGTATGGATGATTAAATCTAGGAATGAATAAACCTACCACGCCTGATGACGTAACAGCAGCAAAGACAGTCGAAGCATAAGGTGCCCAAGCAACGTCACCAACAGAACTGCCCAGGTCAAATGTAAAAAGTGGTTCCCTGAAATTTAAGTAGCAAACATCATTTCATGAATGATATCACAACTAAACAAAGCAAATAGGCATGGAGCTGATGCTCAAACTGGGTGTCCCAAGAAGTTTTGAAATGTCATTGTGTAAACAGAGAAGGGCAGGACGAGTTCGGTACGACAACAAAGGCAGTAAGGAAACTGTATCTTTACAAAAAATTGAAGAGGAGGACTCTGTGATTCTGCTAAGGCCTCGCCTGTAGTCGTATACTTAGGTTTTATTGACCTATGCAGGACAACGAGACTGTACAACACGTCTATATAAAAAGAACAGTATCAAGCCACAAGGTCGTGCAACATCATCGTAATATTTTATTTGCCCTTTACTTTAGGAACAATCAACCAAATAAGATTTGTGCTCTAAATCGTGCATCTTGATGACCTAACTGACATGCCATAGATTACACTTAGTATGTTCGACAGTCCTGAAAATGAGAGCCAAGTAATTCTTCAAACTATAAAGCCGACTTATCATGACTTAGAAGTCAAATTCTATTAAGATAACATGATAAGCCACACCCAGCGGATAATCATATCAATATAACTGAGTAGAGAATCACATCATCTTAAAAGCTAAAGATTTCTGTGTCTTAAAAGTCAGGGTTGAATTGTATAACAAAAGAAAGCACTCTGAGCAGATGATGTTCGAACTCTGAGAGCTGAGCAAAACGTCAGCTCGTTTAGCTATGAATGAATAATACAAAGAGATAATCATACTGAGTAATGGTGTGATCCCAAATCTTAACAGTCCAATCGGCACTGCACGAGATGAATATTTTTGAATGGTAAGGGTTCCATTTCACAGCATAAACGGCCATATGGTGAGCCTAAAATACGATCAAAATAAAACACATTCTCCTCAAGGCCAGTAGACTAACCTTCAAAATACCACCGTAATCATTCGATAATAAGTCGTGGTTTACTTCCTGCCATCGAGGCCGGCTTAAAACCTTTATGAAACTCATTATTGCCGGCCTACGGCGTACAATCGAGGGTAGCTTATAACAAGGACATCCGTTAAACCAGGTTAAACACAGCATACGTTTGATATAGAAAATAGCGTGCTTCAAAATACAAAGAATCTCTATTATCTGAGTCTATCCTGGCCATATTGAAGTAATACTACATGGTACTGCATCTTCTAGTAGTTAGCCAATCGATGATCTGTATATGGTATACAGCTTCAAGTGGTATCACATTTCAGGCAAGGAACTTTCATAGAAAAAAGAGGGTAAAAAAAATAGTTGAAACAGGTCGAAAAATAGCTATTTAATGTAAGATATGAAGCTAAAAATACAATTGATGACAAGAGTAAATATATCAGAAAACGGCAGACCATGGAACTGCATTATACGCAATTCTTTTTATAAGTAAGTTTGGCTAAGGCTCAGCACTGAAAATTCCTCAACTGGCGACCAAATTTGGGTACTCAAAATTTCTTAGCAATTCCCTCATATTTTACTTTCCGTTTCTTTAAAATATACTGTACTTCTCTGCATAGAAACAAGGAAACATAGTGTCACTAAAGTATCAGAACGCGAACAAAATTGAATAATTAAAAACCTTTAAACATATGTACTATTGAATCCGCTTATAAATGTGACGATTCTACTAAACAAAACTTCATCTTCTTTAATTCAAACATTCACATTCCTTAGCAGTCTCTGATCCAGTACTAGCAATTCATTATGCTTTTGCGCACTTTTGCCTATCCGAGCACTACCTTGTTTATATAGAACCTGCCGTGGATTTCCGAAAATTCGTTTATATGACTTGAAAACATATATGCGCAAACCAGTGTATTCAATTGGGAAAAGTACAGTACTAGAAAGTGCTCATAAGAAATAATGAATGAACTGAATTTACATTGTAAGTGCTGAGGTACTGTGTAGAGTAAGCCTTTGAGCATTTATGGATGTAACCTTCTTCTGTTCCAACGAGAAACAGGTAATCTATTGATTTATGGAAATCAAAAGCTGTCCCACAGCCTAAAAGATGGAAAGATTTTAAATTAATTTAAATCAAATGACAAAAAAATATAAGTTGTATATTTAATAGCGAGTTAACTGCAATGGAATTTTATTCGAATTAGGATAAAAACTAGAGGGAGAGGATAAATAAAAACTTAACAATTATGAAAGCAGCGGAAATGAAAAGTATAGATGTAAATTTGCTTTATTGCATTCTTAACAGGTCGATAAAAAAAGAAATAATTTACAATTGTATTTGAACGGGTAGGTGCTTTAAAAAATATCAAATAGTAGAATTAAAAATAATGAAGTAGTGTCGTTCAAAATTTGAACTTCTCAAATAGAAAAAGGGTATTGTGACAAAAGCACGACCTATGTAACAACTTCATGTCAAAAGGCACAGTGACGTTTGACAATAACAAGTGTATGTTGGTAACTGGTGGGCATATCAATCCTACTTTTGGATATTTTTGCTTAACTTAAGATAATAAGAGCGACACAACATACCTAATGTTGTGAGTTTTGTTCCTTCTGGACCATCTTCAGTCATATCACCAATCCTAAGTTTTATCACATCGGTATAATGCAGTTCACTCTACAAATGAATTGCGCAGAAGATAAGGATGATACAGCAACATTATACATTACCTCCTCAGCTCAGAGAGCTTTGGTTCAAACCTACTCTAGTTAACAAAGAGTTTGTTTACTGAAGAGAAATACGAGATAACAAGTATTAAGATTGTGTTGGCTGCATGGATGTAGTATCCAACTATTTTTTCTTTAATAATCGGCAATTCCACTGACATGAAGCCTGTGCAAGATAATAACCAACAAGAAAACTACATCATGAGAATCAAATGAGATCATAGCACTCCTGATTTTAAGAATGATATATCTTCCTGCCGCTACGTAAATTCCGGTTTAGACCTCCATTAATGAGACATTTGTTACAAATACTTTGAAGAACAGAAAGCAAACAGGAAGTCCTTCGCAAAATCAAAGAGCCAGCTTGATAATTTAGAAAAATATGCGAAAATGACCTCTATAAATCCAAAATCTTCTAAATTTTGCGGAAGGCATATGCTAACCTTAACAATAACCCATTGAACAACTCGGCCGTCTGCCGATATTGAAAAGAAATTCAAATTCCCATCTAGGTCATCATTCTGCCATTTCACTTGCCAAACAGGATCGGTATGTTTACCACTTTTTGCCGTCGATAAATATAATGGTTTTTCATTCTTCTCTGCGACATTATACACGCCAACACTTCCTAGAAAAATGTGATTTTCCACTTAGAGGCTAAAAAGATTACGGTAGATAAAAAAGACAAGAAATAAAATGGAAAACTATCGAGTACTGTTGACTAGTATTGGGTCTAAGGAACTGGCAAACGCGTTATACTGAAATTTTTAGAGGCAACCATGCTAACACTATTTTCATTGAGCACAAATCAGCGCTATATAGTTTAATAGACGAGGAGACCTCAATTGCATGTCTGTATACACTCTCTATTGAATCTAAAAGAAAAGGGTCCACTATCATAGTCCTCACCATCATAAAATCCGACTGCAAAAAGGTTCCCATGCTCAGGATGAATGTCTAAGGACATAACACCACTTTCTGTTGAATATACATATCTATAAAAGGAATGATATAAAGAATACACAATTGAAAAATTCAGTAATGCATTCTGATATATTTGCTGTATTGGATTGTCTACATTAAGATAATATATGAAGGGATTGAACAAAAGAAACCAAATGACTAATTCATTTTGTGATGAGTTTATTGCTTGATTTATATTGACTGAGCGATCAAGATCGGCTGATAAGGTGCGAGATCCATTAAGACTTATTGAGATCGCTTATTCAATGCTAAGAATTTTGAACATAGAAACATTCATACTCTGGATAAGTTGGATTCTTGAGGGAGTATAAGCATATCATTCCAATTGCTTGCTTCAGAAAGTCATCTAAAACAGAATGAAATTTTCCATAATTCAAAGGCCAGTGACTAGGAAATTAAAGTTGTCAATTCAGAGTCCAGAAAAAGTCACGGCTCCACAGCTCTGAACCGGAGGAAAATTTTGCTCCTTATGACGTATTTGAGAAAGGTTTTGAAATTTGTATCAACAATCCAGTTTCAGGAAAGTTTTTATATAATGCGACATCAACTGTGAAGGGCATAGCCCACTTACAGTAAAAGCTTCCGAGATACCCAATGCAGAGTTCAAAAACTTTGGCTAGTTTTGATACATAAAAGAGGAAGGTTTATGATGAAGATTTGACCACCGAAGGAAGGTTGGGCACTTTTCTGGACTCTGGTTGTCATACAATTAGCATGTTCACAAACAGACACTTTTAATCACTAAAATATCCTCTTAAACAGTAACTTACAAGATCCATGTCCAACAGCTAGTAAATCATGATATTTTGGGCTCCTATAACAAAAAATATAGAGTTTACATCTAGCTCCGGATAAAGAAGAATAAAGACGTGGAAGAAAGATTCAAAGGAGAACGATGTGTCATTCAACAAACAGACAATGACATATGTGTCAATGATACCCTGATCTAACAATAGAAAATGATAAGCCAGTGGATTTGAAACAGCTACTGTAAATCCTCGAATAAGCCCCCACCTCCAAATAAGCCCCCCCTCGAATAAGCCTCCATGGGGGCTTATTCAAATATCGTATTTCAAGAAGTCCACACAAGACAATAGCTGTACAGTATTACTTCCTTTGAATGGAGGTAAAAAGCAAAGAGAAACGCAACTTTCGTGATAATAAAAACATTATAATGTTTAATTGAGAAAATCATGTCGTTTTTATGTCAGCCTTTGAGGAAAATGCCAGACTTTGAAATAAGCCCCCCTCGAATAAGACCTCCCCTCGAATAAGCCCCACCCAAAAATTCATTTTTGCAAATAAGCCCCCGGGGGCTTATTCGAGGATTTACGGTACCTCAGTAAGAGATTGTCATTAAATGTTGTTTAGAGCCCATACTTTGAAATGGTTTAATAACAGAAATTTGTGAAGCTAGGGATATTTGTAGCAGATCTGTGTTAAAGAATGTTCGCACTTTGTCTTGCAAAAGTGAAATTCTTAAGTATCAACATACTATTGATCTAAGAAAACTCTTTCTTCCAACTTATCATTTGCCGTGTGAGTTAAATACGACTGGGAATACAAAATTCCAAGAGAGACAATAACTTCATGTCCGTGTCATTTGACCATGCTTAATACTATTGGCCTTTTAACTATATTCATCATTAACCATCTCTTTGAAGGATACAGGACAATTGCATAACCAGGAAATTACTGGTAAGTCACAAAAGCCACTTACCAACATAACGATGTAACAGACATTCGCTTTGCTCTGTCATACGAAAATTTCCATAAAGGTAACAGGGTGCCTTCTTGACCTCTAAACTCGTCTGACTCGTCTTCCCAGTATTTAAAATCTGATGCAAATACATAACCGTGTATTAGCTATTGCAAGCGTATATCTACAATGAGTGTTTCTAAAGTACAAATTCATAAATATACAGAGACAGTGATAACTTAGTACATGTGAAAAATCAGAACAACGAGATTAACTGTGGGCAAAATCAACCATTAAACTGGTTCAACGCAGCTATCAGTCAAAGATCTAAGAATACACTGAAATCAGGAAAAAGACAAATATATGTCTGATAATTCATGTCGGACATCCGATAATTCCAGTCCATTGACAAATGAAAAATCAACTACAAAAGAATTAATTAAAACCAAAAGACACAAGCATATGTCGCTATTAAGGTGCAACTATGATAGTAAGAAGACATTAACGGAAAATGTATTACTATGAAAAGACTAACGAACCATGAGCAATTTCATCAAATGTGTTCTGATTAACCATTCTTTCCACAATTTTTGCGGCCCTGCCAACTCTGCTAATATCATCACCCTGTGGAAAAGATAAGATAAGTATCTGTTATTACAGCAAATATCCAATCATGTGAAAATACAGAAGACTGTGTGAAAGAGCAGTTAAAAAGATCAACAAAACCCTATTACTACTGTAAAGTTTAGTGCTATTAAATCAGACAATTGAATGAATGCTAATCGCATGTTAGCATGTTACGGAAATGAATAAGGACGGTCACTGTAACTCCTTCGCGTCTAGTTCAATGATATCAGCTAGAATGAAAGTTTGAAATTCAACTCAAAACGACCATATCTAACGTAAAACGCTTCACATAACCCTTGATATCTTACTTCAAATACGACAATAACGTTGATAAATGTCTTAAAAACTCCAAGAAACTTACTTGATAGTCACTAATACAATGTAACCCAATAATGTATTTATACCAAAAACAGTTAATATTTTTCTTCCTGTTACCTGAACTTCACTATGGCTCTGCTTCTTCTTTTTATTTTCATCGTCCCTTTTATTCCCGCTGGCTTGTTTCTTCGATTCCTTCTCCTTATTTCTCTCCTAAAACATATTAAAACTTAGGAATAGCTTCACATCGTTGCTCATCGCAAGTGTCAAAACTGACATGCACAATAACATCTGACATGCCATCCTACACAGCTCCACATTTACATTCGTCATACACAAATTTCAGCATTACTTATACAGCAATAAACTTGCAACATGATACATCAGCATTAACCATATGGCATCTTTAATTTCTATACTGCTTAAATAACAAAATAATTAAAATAAAATAATCTAGATCAGCCATGGCGAGAAAAGACTAGCCTCAACAACGGTTGATTCTTACAGTGAATGAAATATGCAAACAACTAATATGTACACTAATTCAACTAAACAGAGAATACAAAAAAGAACAACATCACTTATTTTACGTAACAATACTTCACACGACAGCACAGGATGATAGTCATGCAGATTACATTTCAAATGGGAAAAGCATCTTGAATTACTAAGACCTTACAAAGTGGCTACCAACCTGTCTGGCAATGTCTTCTACGTAGGCATCATATATTTCCCACTAAAAGTAAGAAAGAGCAACAGTGACAAGCAAATAAGGGTAATTGAATTATGTCTCGACTTCAGAAATGACTTCATGCTCGAATACATAAGCTGACATTGCAAACAGGGGCGAAACAAATGAGACTTGTTGGAGGGGTGCGCAACCCCAATATGCCGACAAAAAACACTTTCTTAGAGTTTTCTTAGGGTATTGTTAGGGGGGACAGATATTCCGAACATAGCAATTACAGTCTGCTGAGCGACGTGGGGAAGTTTTGGCAGCCTTGATAGCTTCGTTTAGGGATGCAGGAGGACCCACATAGTTGGTCCGACGCGATAGAAAGTTCTGCAAATTATACTCCCTATGTTGGCATATATACTGCATCTCCCAGGCTAAAATTTGGCGGAATATAATGATGCTATGATCCATTCTATTGCACCGACAGTAACTCTGTAGTACCCAGAAACTATTTCATTCGCCGATAGAAAAATCAATTTTGCCGGTGAGGTAACTTTTGGGGGTGCAGCTCTCCCCGTATGCCCCTTTGGGTACGTCGCCGATAGCAAATATTGAAAGTAATTTCAAGTAAGCAATACCTGAGAGATACTTCTGGTGAGGGAAAATCCAGAAATGCATAATCATACCTGGTTTGCTGTTGCTGAAAAGTTTATTCTCGGTGGAGGCTCTGTCATTGTCCCTCGTTCCTATCAAGTTACCAATACAAAACGCAAATGATAATAGTATAGTTATATGACGTAAAAAAGGGACATAAATACCAAATAATATAGTGTACAGTTAAGAGCACCTTACTGCGAAAAAATATTTTTGAAATTTACGTATAGAAATTTTTGTTGGCAAGATGATACATGTCCTAAATTGGATGAGAAGACAAGATACATTCTTGAAGATGGCATGAGAAAGTAATTTACACACCCTGTAGGGGTTGTTGTAGGTTTGCGAGGCTCTTTCACAAAAGTTGAATTGGTTTGTGAGCTTCTGATCTTTTTGACCTGGAGTGGGAGTCATGTCTTCACGCTCACCCTAGAAGGGAAACAAATTGATCTATTAGGTGCAGAATAGTAGACAGATGAAAAAAGAGAAGGCGAAAGCCTGAGTTAAGGAGAATGGGTCATTGTCTTTACTTTTATTATCACTATATGTCTTACACAGCTTTCTTGATGTACTGGCATTGGTATGCAAGAGTCCCCTCCCTGCTAGAGAGATAGATTTTCCCACATCACACAATCACCCCTACCATCAGGCTAAAAATGTGGGGCTATTAGAAAAGCATAACTAAATCTTCTAAGCAATGAATATTTTTGGAATATATCAAAGAGAATACAGCAAAAAGAAACCACACTTTTAAAATATTCAAGTAAAAGCTGTGGCCTTTTTGAGAAACTTTGGTGTGAAATCCTATTGTGGACTAGAAATGAAACATTAAATAACAAGTAATCAAAAGTTAACTATCCACTACAATCACTTTATATATCTTTCAATAGGATTAGGATTCATTGAAAGAAGAGAAGAACTCAAAGTTATGCTTATCAACATAGGTAGATTCTCAGTTGACTTGCAAGTTGTCACTATGCAACACATATTGGCATTTATTAACAGTCTGACATTCTACCTTTTCTTCTGATTTCTCCTCAGTTGGTTCTTCTTCTCCTTGTTCTGTGAGGTCATCAACACCTAGGCAAACATTAACAGAAATGTAGAGATATCAAATGTTGCTTTTAAGCATGAAAAGCAGACTGCACTCAAACTAATGCACACAAATAACAACAATTGCAGATTTCTACTGAACTGAGATCTACGTTATACATAACTTAAATGATAATCATAAGATACAAACCATCACCCATCTCATCATGCTTAGCCAACTGTCTTCTAGCTTCATCAGAATCTTTGTGCAATAGGTTTCTACAATATATTTTATAATAGCAAATTAAGACATACAAATAAGTACTCTAGATATATAAATATATACTTTAAATATATATGTATTCTTATATGCACATATACATACATAGCTAGGTTCACATATATGATTATATCATAATGGTAGATTAAGCAGATTGCCATTACAAATTTCAATTCACATTCTTTCACCCAGGTGGCAACTATGGAAGAAAATCAGCATGGTAGCCAGGTGCATACTGCAGTGCTAGAAGAACTACAATCAACATATGAGGTAAATCTTGAAATTGTCCTAGGAAATGTAGTTAAAACTAGGAAAATCTACTTCTGAACCATCTACCAAATCAGGAAGAGCCTGGAATTTTATTCTAGATGTTATTTAGATAGCATTTTGGAAATTCTCAACCTTATTTATAAAGGTCTATTGACATATGCTACATAACTAGCAAGCATTAATATTCATTCTGAAGTCAAACGAGATGCAGTAGCTAGTGATAACTTTACCCATCAAGACTAAAATGGACAGCTAGTTGGTCAACACTTGCAATTTGTTTGTAACAAGATTCCTGAAAAGAGAAAAATTATCAAATGGAGCATTACTAGAAGCAAAGTTGATTCATAGATCTGATAAAGGCAAGAAGTACAACAGTTCTTTGCCCCCAAACATTCCTTTGTCAAAAATGTTCCTGTGCAACTTATCAATGTGCTACAAGAGAAAACATGTTCTTTATGGCAATCTCAAGAGCTGTTGTACTACAACACCACTGTAATATCCCCCTTATGTGAACCTCTATACCAATGGTGTTTGGATAACTGACAACTTAGACTTACGTTACTCACTACTTGCATAAGACAACCAAGATATAGCATGAGATTAATATATCTTGAAGTAAATAAATTAACTGTAGTGATCTACAAACATAGAACTGATCTGCTTTTAGATCATGTCTCAGAGAATTCAGCTTTGTTTAACTATGAAATATGTTATTGATGAATGACTTCAATATCATAATGATAGTGATAAACATGCTGTGGATAATCATTAAATAATGATATTAACAAACATAATGATAGTGGTAAAACTGATAGTAATGATGGGAATGGTGATGATAAGCACAATGGTTTCAATAGGGATTTATAATGATGACAAAGATACAAATGAAGAATTTGACTAGGTGGTGGGTCAAGTTGTCATACCTTAAAATTATATCTGACAATGTTACTTGGAGCATGTGGATTATTTGCAGTTAATATCCTGGTGAATTCTTCTTTTAATTCTGCATCTGTTAAATCCAGCTGGTCCTCTGGCTTTATCAACTGCCTGGGCTATTTGAAAATTATAGTTCAAGAGTAGTCATTCTCCTAACAACTGCTGGTATAAACTGCTTCTAACTGCCCCTAGGTAGGTTCTAGGTCCTAATACATACAACAAACATCATACAACATATCATCAACTCATTACAGCAAGCTGCTTTTCAAGGGACCATCTCTATTTTAACCAACTTCATTTCCATCTTCATTTAATAAATGTAACTCTGTTCTAACATACTAACACACTTTGTAATACCTAAATATAGGTTATCAGAATGCAACAGGTCTGTATTGACATTTGCGCACATTTTTTACAAAGGCTATGATAATATGCATCTCTTTCATACATATAAAATCTACCAAAACAAACACAATAATAAATTCCCTATGTAAGAACTACCAGTAAAGATTTTGACCTATCCACGTGTCAGACCAGTAATTCAATAATGATGTAGAGCTACTGTCGACAATTATTTTCAATTGAACACCACGGTATATGAAGTGGTTCGCTGTAAATCCAAAAAGGGTTACTGTGTCATACCTGAGTCCATTCATCCAATTCATCTAGCCCAATTTGAGTAGCATTCTCATCATCCTAGGTCAAAGAAAATCTACATTATTCGCAATATTGTAACTTGCGCATAAAATATGGTAGTGCTAGATCAATGAGAAAAATACACGTGGTTTAATACGATAAAGAACATATAGTATAATGAGGTGCACAATCGTACCTTTTTCTTTGCTTTGCTTTTTGCAATTTCTGTTTTATTTTGAATTTTGGAAATATCTGGAGCACCAACGGTGGTAAGTTTACGATCCTGAGAGAGGATAGGAATGCGTCAAATAATTCTGATGCAAAACTTAGATTCAAGAGCTCATGCCATTTGGATTGACTTGACTCTAGCCAGCAAGTTGTGACAAAATACTTAACAAGTGAGAATAGTTGGTAAAAAGCAGTTGAGTAAAGTTGACAGTTGGCCTATACATACATGTACTATGACAATAATCAAGGCGCTCACCTTTGCTTGCTTTATACCTTTCCTCATTTTCCTTTAGGGGACTTTATGTTTTCGGCCTGTCCATGAAAACTACAAGCAGTTTCTCTCTAGTTAAAGTTGCCTAGGAAACACAACTCAGCAGCCTCGAGTCCATTATCCTCCACAGCGTCAAAAACACTGCTTGCTCTGTTTCACAACAAAGTCATTGCGTTTCCGAAGCTCAGGATTACGAAAATGAAGTCTTTACAGCAATATCTCCTATTTTCTTTTATATTCGCTGTGTTATTTGTTCTCCAAATAGCAAGATCAAGTGGTAAAACTGCAAATGGAACAAGTGGAAATACGTCAACAACGCTTCCACCGGTACAATCGACAGCAAATATATCATCTACTGTGAGCCCAACTAAAGGGCCTACTTCATCTCCAAACAGTACATCAAAGCCAGCAGCAAAAGGCTGCATTACTCACAAAACCTGCGACAGCTGCATTGATGATTACAAATGCTACTGGTGCGGTCCCTCGAAAAGATGTGAGAAATGGCCAAAGAACAAACTTAGGCCCGACTCGTGCTCAGGAAACAAGTGGTATTGGAAGCAGTGCACAGTTCCAGGTTGAAATCACTTAGTAAACATGATGATCCCTGCCTTGCTTACAATTATGATGCTAAAAGCCTTCAAATGATTTTCTGCTTTAGTGTGCATTCACCTACATTCATAAGTCTAGGATGTCTATCATGCTCATGTTACTCCAAATAATGTTCCTTTTTTCTCGTTGTGTCCACCAAAACTGAAGAATGGTCGTGGGAATGTAAACGTTTTGAATATAAACGAATTGTTGAATCATAGCTGGCTACTGTTAATCAACTGTTGTCCACTGCAATTCCACATTTGATATAGCAACCAACATGCTGTACATGCTCATACACAAATCTTTGAGTGGTTTTCAACTGGGGGATATTCTGATGCTTTATCAGTCAAAATGAATCTTTTTTGTTCCAAAGGAGCTGTTTACCAGTATTCTAATTATCCTCCATTGCAGTTGGCATGTATGATAATACTTTCGGTATATTTCAATTGATAATTTATTTGTGTTTTGTCTGCTTTTCAAGGCTATGTTCTGATAATTGTTGTTCCGGTGCTTGGTGTACTTATCCTCCTCACCTGTGGCTGCTGTATCTACTGTAAATGCTGCAGAGTTAAGAGCAAAAACAGAGAAGAGCAGAGAATCAGACAGAGAAGGGAAGACATGAAGGCCAAACATGAGGAGAGGAAAAGAGAAAGACAAAGCAGAACAGATATGATAAGACAGAAGTATGGGTTGCTGAAATCAGAGGATGAAGAGCCATTGCTGTAAAATGGTAACTGCTAATCAGAGGAAAACTGAATTACCTTCATGACAAACAATGAACTATTACTTCATCATCAGTAATGCACAAAGAAAGATGAAAATTCAAACATTAAGCAATAGTATATAACCAATAAAGCACAAACAGTTAATTACAAAGAATGATGGCTTCCTGCTGATATTTTTAATCAGTCATGACATTTGTATGATCAACTGAATGATACCATATTTAGTATTATAAGATAGAGTAATCACTTTGATTCCAATGTTTGTAGTAGAAAAAGATGCCCACCAATTCTTGCTTATAGATTAAATTTACAATACTATAATTGGCACTCTTCATCTTATATCTATCATAACAATCTTCCATATCTCAATGCCATGAGAGATTTAAATCTCTGACCCATACTGTCCTGTCTCCATATTGTGCGGAATTCCTTGAGCAAGAACACCCTTTAATTCAAGAATCAATTTCCTCATCTTGAATTGGCAATACAAAAGGATCCACAGAACCAACACAGTTGATGGGGAGGTGCACCATTACCAGTACTGTTAGTCAAAGACTTCTACATTTGACTTTGATGAGATGAAATTATTCTCTTAACCCAGGAATGGAAATTCAGCGGGTTTATGACCCTCATGTGTGACAACATGGAACAATGAGCCAATTGAATCTGTTCGCTTCTGTTTGGACATTCTATTGTTTGTATATAAAATTTTCTGCCATTGCTTTAAAGCAAACTTTGTTCCACTTGAAAGCCTCTCAAAATCTTGTGACTCATGTGTTACATTTACTGGTGCAGAAGCCATGAGCTTAGATTGGCACAATTCTTGCAGCTGGTGACTTCCATTTACCAAAACTGTTGCTCTGAAAAGACATATTAGTAAAATCGGATTTCATACACAACTCACAAGGAAATCTAAACAGCAGAAAGCTAAACAGCAAAATGCAAAAATCTTTAATAATCTTCAAATTTTCATTGCATCAATACCTTGTTTATAGTACTTCTTAGCAGCCCCTACTACAGCCCTGGATGTACACTAAAGGTATGGGATGAAAGGATGTCATCCTTGAAGGTCAACATGAGCATATAGTTATATAGTGTTGGACTGCCAACACTAGCAGCCCAACACTGTATGGTCTAAAAAGCTATAGACTGAAAAGATATCAAACACTTATTTGGATCCAAATCAATAAAACAAAGATGAAAATGTCTGGCCCATTTACAGTTGAGTGAATGAAATAAGCAAGTCACTTACTCAAAGAACTGTCGAGGTGTCTTGATGGTTTGGCCATAGGCATCACTATCACAAACTCTTTGTACAATATCCTTATCAAGCCAAGCTGCTGCATCAACCTCATTCTCATCTAATTTCAGTTCAGCGTTTAGGTCTGCAAATGTCTTGTTTGATTTGGCAAGCAAGTAAACAACAATATGGTGCCGTCGAGGTAAGCCCATTGAAAATAATGGTGGATAAACAGACTAAGAAGTAAGACAAGGAAACTGTTAATAGCCACTTTCATACCAGCAAGCGGGGATCCAAGGGCCGGGGGGCTATGGCTTCCTAAAAGGTAATATTTTGCATCGCGAAAATTTGTGTTCAGAGACATGTCACATTAATTAGACAAGAAAATGAATAAGAAATGAATTCAGCACTCTAGGAAACACTCCAAAAGTCTTAGAAGGCCGTGGCTATAAGAACACACTTTCCCCTCAACTTTCTTTCCGAAATGCCCCCCCCCAACCACCAAAAAACCAAAATGCACTTGTATATTATTCAAATCAGTATCTTTATTAAAGTTTCAACATATTTATCTTACAAGCTACCTGAGGACACAGCGAAAAGGCACAGAAAATTTGAAAAAAGCAACTATAACTAAAATCTGCTTTTGCAGCTGTACTGGGTGCAACAAAAAAAGAGCCACCAAACGAGTGCCAGACTGCATTCTTTGTAGCAGGGACGGCGGAGCAACATTTTTATTAAGGAGGCTCGAGTGGACAGATTAAGATTGCAGGGATGTAGAGAGTGCTAAAACGCGTACTCAAGTACATTGGTATAAAAAATGGATGGGTTTCAGATCCCTCAACTCCCCCGCTCCGCCGCCCATACTTTGTAGTGCGTTTGAGTAATATCTTCCACGCGCCATTCATTTTGACTGCTTCCATATGCATACGCACCCTTACTCGGTAAAAGCCCCATTTGCGGTACTTTACACTACCTCTGCCAGGTTAATTGCGCCAGAATTTACCTTAACAGCGAACTTTCGCGCGTCAAAGTCAAAGAATGCAGTCTGGAACCATAGTCGTTGACAAATCGCACACCACTCAGCCCTGAAGATCCACGTCCTCAATTTTACTATCACAAGCCAACGCAGTACATAAGGAGGAACAAAAGCATAATAATCTGCACGTAACATAGTTTAAGCTTAACATTGTGAGCAGGGGCGGTTCTAGCCCACAAGAACTGGGGGGGCCAGTTGAGGGCCAACCATCACAGATTGGGGAGACACTTGGAGCCTCACCCTAAAATAACCACGCCCTTTGATTGCCACACCCAATTCAATGCAAGGAAATGATTATCCTACTATTAAGACAACAGCAAGCATAAATGACAAAATAAGCACTCTTGACAGCGCGACAAATGGCAATGGTACTAATTAAAAAAGATTTGAATTTTGATGGAGGTCCTCACCCCATCCTCAACATTTTCTCGTCGAATTTAGACGATTCGAAAATCGATCCTAGAGAAAACTGGGGGGACATGACTCCTATTTCCTTATATTATCTTACACAACAATTTATAACCAACTTCTATTAAAGCCCGCCTCGCTTGTTAATTAGTGCAAAACGGTGATTGTATCAGATTGCAATATAATCATCAAACGATAGCTCCCACACAAGAGTACAAGTACTTAGGTACAATAATGGACCAAATACTCTCATTTAATACCAATTTCCACCGAGTGTACAAGAAAACGTCTGGAAAACTGAGGCTGCTCTTCTCTCTAAGATCATATATTTCGAAAATCTACAGATGAATTTTGTTGCCTGTTCTTCTATATGCCTGTACAATAAATTTAACTAACAAACACACAACTTTCAAAGCTATAATCTTTAGATAGAAGAATTGCCAGACTGACCACCAAAAGGCAAACACCAATACAGAAGTGGGGGGGCCAATGAAGGGGCCAGAAAAATTTCTGGGGGGGCCGTGGCCCCCTCTGGCCACCCCGTAGAACCGCCACTGATTGTGAGTTGTGAGAGAACAACAATTGAGCAAGTGCTATTATTCATGATTCCACGGACGTGTTCTCCACTATCATCATGTAAGTCAATTGCTCTTATAACCATGTCACGTTATGGGAACATCCATCCTTACTGAAAGCCAAGAAGACGACAGTATACAAGAGGACTTCCTATTCCCCTTGAATAATTGGCACTGTCAGCAACTCACTTTCCGATATGGGCGGCGGAGCGGGCTGTATGGCATATGTAATTTAGTACCCGTTTTAGTACCTTTCTAAATCCTTTTAATGTTCATGTGTTCACTCCAGCCCCCTTCCTCCCACCAAAAATGTTGCTCCACCGCCCCTGGTATAGAGACAGAAAACTGATTTCAATATAGTGTTAACGAGAGTAATATATTTCACTTTAAGTATTCCTGGTAGTATACTCATAGCAAAAGCTGATGTACACTGTCATCAAAGGTTCCAATAACAGATTAGAGCTTGCGCTGGGAAAACTGAAGAACACACTATCTATAAACCTTTTGCTAAAGTAAATTTAAATCCAACAGGTGTATATATACATGTTTTATTGTCCACTGAGGGCTCATGATCTTTTCTGAATCATTGTCCTGCAAAACTAGAGCATTAGACCCAAATCTTTATTTAGGCTACATTCACATTATTCCGTTTTCATTTTGATCTGTTTTTGCTCCAAAAAATGTAGCTGTTTTTCTTCTCTGGTCACACTACTCAGTTTCCAGACAGAAACGGATATCTATCAATTGGGGATCACATTTGTCCTCAAAAACGCATCTGGTTGACGGCTTCTTTTATATTGGCTTTGTTGGTAGCGTTTTCAAATTGTTCCGGTTTTCAGCTCAGTTTTCATTTAGCTCGGTTTTTATCATCGTTTTCATTTAGCTACGCTTTCGGGGTGGACTAATATGAAAGCAAAGCTAAAAACGGAGCTACACAGATCCGTTTTTGTCCAAAACGGAAAGTGTGAACGGGGCCTAAATGAAAGGCTGTCAATCGTGTATTTACACACTTAATACACCTACAGATACCTATATTTATTCTATTGTCTTGGAAGGAAGAAACATTGAAGCGTATAATACTTAAGTCTCTTAGCTGAATCTTCTTCTTAACAGCTTTGTATATATTCGTAGAATTACTTTCATACGTTGCCCAACTGACAATCCGGCCGAATGGATATTCTTAAGGCTCCCTTATGGTACGGCAGACACTATACATTGAAAAATAAATCCTTGGCAGATTTGCGGTCTTCTAGGTTTTTACGGTGAAAACCCTGCTTCTGGCTTTCTGTCAAAGGTCACGAGAATTAGGCTGCTTTATTTAATCCCAGTTGAAGAACTTCATTACAAGCACAATTTAAAAATTTTCAATGCACTTAATATTCATCAAGCTAAATGACAATCTGATCAGACAGCGCAGAGATCATTTATATGGCGGGGAAAATGCTATATCTTCAAAAATCTCATATTTACGCCCTCTGCCCAGTGTTTCCAGAACAAAAAGAATTTCCCTTCATTTGCATATGTACACTCTTTTTTTCTAAGAACAATTTTATACGAACACCAGCCTCAAAAGTTTATGGAAAATTAAGAACAAATTAAGAACAAGCGGAGGCTGAAGCACTGTCTTAAAATGATTTGACATTGAAATAAAACCTTCTTAAGCTGAACAGTGTTTGCTAAAAGACCTCGAAACACCCAAATCATCAGTGTGTAAAGCAAGTCGTAAGTGTACCAAGACTTTCAGCAAAGATTATACATCTGTAAGAGTGTATATCTTTTGCCTTCTGCTAATGTTATTGAAAATAATACCTGTTTCATAAACATCAAATGTTCTCTTGTATATTGTCTAATATCTACATTACTTACGCCCCAATAATTTAAGAGCAAATTAAGAACAATTCAGCCTCAAAATTTTGGAAAATTTAAGAACAGCCAGCCTGAACCTCAGTTATACTGGTTCTTATAAAAATAAGAGTGTACAACAGCACATTTGTAAACTCTCCAAAATAATTCAAAATCTGATTGTAAGTTCAAAGAAATAAGCATTATTGTGATCTTACTTCCCAAAGTCCAAGGACAAGGCCTTCACCATACTGTGCTTTCGCTACAGTTAATCCCGTTTCTTCTTCTACTTCGCGCAAACCCGCCTCTTCAAGCTTCAAAAAGATGGAGATATAAATTGATAAAGCTTGACTATAAGATTCATTCATTGTTGAATAATGCTAATTTACATTTTTCACAAAACGACTTTCAATCAAAAGGGTAATGAAGGAGCTTGATGGAAATTAATGGTCCATCATTCCTCAAAATTAAAACATTCAAGATGTCTCCAGAACTCCAGAATTGAAAAACGCATCGCCCAAATCTTGACATTCAATACTCCAGAGTTAGAGGGGTTACTATGTGGAATAAAGCTAAGTTTGAAAGACAGAAAGATGTCTTTCGTCCAATGCATTCTATGAGCGATACCGTAAGTTAAGTTTATGTGCGTACTCCCTTAAGAAAATATGTAACATGAAGAAGGGAAAATGTTTGGATAGAGGCTAGGGAGCTGCTTTTTAATAATTGTTGAAGGATAAAAATAAAGAGATACGGATCCCTCGCGAGGAGCTTTGAAATTCGTGACTTCTAACAATGGAATGGCAAAGCTACGTTTCAGTAGTCATATATATGTAAAGAATTCTACTTATGTTAGGCCGATATTTCATAGGATTGTCTACCTAGTTACGAGCAAATTTCAAGAATTACAGTCCGGCAGAACTGAGATGCATTTGACCACCTATCCCCTCCCGCGGTCACATACTATACAGCAACTCGGTACATAGTGTTCGGGATGGCAAACATTTTTCTGTTTCATCAAATCACTTCTGCAGTCAAGGCTGCAAGCAGCTGGCCCGGATAGGGGGTAGGAATGAAGGGGATTTGCCACTGTGCTATTCGGAGCATCTCGAAATGTCAATTGTGCGTTCAGAGTGGAACTGACAGCATTCATCCACCACAAGTTCCAGTGCATATACTGGCCTACGTATGGTTGATACCAGATCTATTTTCCCATTGATTATCAATCATTACATAACACTCTAATACACAGGTTACCATCAAACGAGGTGTGTTAACCAATTATAGAGAAAATTGCAAGCCTAAGGATACATAACCACAAAAGGATAGAACAGGAAAGGAATGCAGTTCTGGGATGGATTAGGTAACCATGGGAGTGGCTGTATTGACTTCTTTTAATGTAATCTATTACCTATGCAAAATAGCTCCACAAAAACAAGGAGACACTTATTCCTACAAATGTTAATGGATTCATACTGTTCAATGTGAAAAGAGTAGTTGTGTTCCCATCTCATACCCATTTCCTATTGATAAGAGATATGTAGAATTTGCAATATGAAAAAGGTTGCCAGCTTCTTGCAGTGGACAAATACACGATATTTTATAGGTAACCGGTTTATAAGAAACCTAGTACTAAACACCCTAAAAATTAAGAAACTTTTAGAACTACAAGGAAAAAGTTCAGAAACTTTACAATTGGGTATTCACCCAGGTTTTTGTAACAAAAAATCGTTTACTAATTGATGCTGTTGGGAGATGGCTTTTCTGCATGAGTTCTATAAGAATTTTTTGACAGAAAGGATTCTATATGAGCTGTGAAATGGAAATATGTCTTGTTTCTTTGGGTAGAATTAGCAAATCTTGGATAGATGAGATGATTAATGAAGCAGAAAAGATAAACCCAAATTCAAGCACGTTTATGAAAACAAAAACTTTGCAACAAATACTAAAAATCTAATGACAATAAGTGCATGCCTCTGGGTTTTGAGTGGGGGGGGGGGGCGAAAAAGAAATTTAAAAAGAAAGGTTGAACAAGGTGCTACAATTACTGACAAAGTACCATAATCACCAAGTATTGACAAGCTATAATCCTTATACCAATGTTTACTGATGAGCCAAAAATTACTGACGTCTTCTGCAAAAGAGGGGGTATGACACCTCACAACCCCCGAATGATGGACAAAGAGATAATTAATTGTTAAGCAATTGAGTACATAGTTAGAAAGATAACTATGAAGGCAGATGGACTAGTAGATTTGCATAAATATTGAAAAAGACACACCGATTCTCCTTCTTCCATGTGGCCACCTAAAATGACAAATGTGACAGATTTTCAAAAAGTGAGTTATTTCTCATTACTTAACCCTGGTTCTAAAATCTGCAAGAAACAAAGAATCTAAGCACTGTGGACTCCTGAAGATTGGGTATTTTCAGGAAAATCTAACATTATAAAGAAGAAAAAATCTATTGATTTTCAAAGCAATATCTATTTGAGTTTTAAACAATTAAGTCTTACTGTAATCATAACTTATATTCCCTTATAGTCCCATAAAAATAGAAGGACGAAATCTTGAAAAGACAATAAAAAACTACCTTAGAATCTAAAGAAGTACTGTTTTGGAACACCATTGGCAACAGTCGGAATCAAGGGCTTTTGTGGGAAACACATGCAATGCATTGAAACATGTCTCATGAATTCCGAAGTGTTTTTATTGCATGCTATACTTTATATCCTGTCTGTTTGGCTATCAAAGCAAAACAGTTCTAAAAGCCAGAAAGGCATGGAATCTACAATTCTCATCTGTTTAGCATAATTGAGAACTTCCTGTTGATTTATCTGTTGGAACTATTGCCATGAAAACTATTGCAATAGAATTTTATAAAATTAAACCTTTACCAGCACTTGATAAAAAATGGAAAAACAAATCAAGAATGCATGTCAATTACCTGGTGGAACCCAGACTCCTGGAAATGTTCTGAGATGTCTAGCTCTTCTAGTAATAAGAACTCTCTCATCCACAGACTGCACCAGAACTGAGACCCCAACCCTCACTCCAGTTGCTTGACTTGCTGGGTCTAAATTACTAATATCATTTGCAGTTAGGTAGCAACAAGGGCAGCCAGGTGGATGCTAAATCAAATCAAAACAATGCATCAAAAAGAAGTATATACCACGAAAATAATCAATCCTAGTTCAAACTATTCTTAAGTTGTATGTCTGACATTCTAGGCTTATCTTACAATTTTGTGATTTGTTTGTTGTAACTCCTTTCTCTTTATGTTGCATGTTTAAAATCACTGTCTCATAAATAATTATGTTGTGTTCATCAAGTCCCATGTTGTTTTGGTGAACACCTTTTATGGGTAATGTCCAGGTTTGTCAGGATACGTTGTGATCTGTCTAGCATAGCCACATTGCAAATGTGTGAGATCTCTAATCAGGTCTGTTTTCTCCCAATCTATCAGACAAATCAGCATGCAAAATAGGTCTAAATGTAGCTGTGGAGTGTACATGTGGTGAAGAATCCTAAATGATGATTGGTCAAAAAGGCTGGGAGAACACAGATCTGACCAGCTTCTTAAACATTTGGAGGCTACACTGATCTGGCATATTGCATGTTGATTGGCTCTAGTTTAATGGTATGTGCTTCAATAAAATCACTAAGATTCTCATGAGTGAAAGTTTGAGAAAATATCTACTAAGAATTCTTCCATATAGCATCTACCCTAGGCCATGGCCAAAGCTTGGATAAATAAAGATATTAATTTGATGTCATGAAAAAGAATCAAATATGCAAATGTTAAATATGGGAATGACACTGATCTCAAAGTGGCAAACATGAAATGTCAAATGACATAGATGATAACTAATAATTTTTTCTTGGGCCCTAAAGTTTCCTGCCTTTTCTTCATTTTCAATTTCATATTAGCAAACTAACAAACCAAACCACCAATTGTCCTTTTTCACACCATATAATGTTAAACTTGAACTCAAGCATGATATGGGATTCTAGTCAACCATATGAGCCTAAACTTACCTGATCTGCACAATTTTCTCCAGTTTACTTTAGGAGGTGCAATCAATATTGCTGGTAAAACTGCCAAACCATGTTGTGCATTGCAATATCAAATCAATATATGGGTCAGTTCTGAACCTAGATTATATTTGTAGATTATTAAAATCAAAAAATTATAAACACAACAATGTATTTTTGATACCTCTAAACGAATTCCTTCATTTGATGGGTAAAGGGTTAATTGTCCATTTGAGTATTCAAAACCAACAGACATCTTCAAGTCATCACATCCAAATTTCCTGAGAATGCACTTTAAATGTAAAAATAGTGAAGAGTATTACATACAAATAAGACCAAAATCTAAACTTAAAATGCATGTCAGTATTTCCTTAGGAATACCTTATATCTTATTGAACAAACCACAGTTCCATATGTACTATATTTGGGTACACATTATAACACAGGGTAGCTAATATATAATTAGAGCGCAGATATTTTTCATAAATATTTTGCTAGAAAATAACATAGAGAGGAGTGGACTTCTCAATGAAATGAAGAGCACAAGTGATAAGAAGGACATTCTTGCTGAAATTAGATCATATTCATAAAAAGCACACTACGCCATTTTGAGATTGCTAAGAAGATCTAAAAATGAGACATACTAGCTCTGACTTATAAGATATGAAGCATTCCTACTTCGGTAGTCTTGTACGAGTCGTTTTTCATAAAATGCCATATTGATTGCTACTACCTCTCAAACGTACTTCAGAAATTCACTGGTTGTAGAAGATGTAGGTACGGCAAGAATGAAAACTATGGCTTATTTTAGGCATTTACGCTAAAATTTACTTCATTCTGCTACCTTGTCAAAAGCTGCAGGGATTACTTCAGATTCAATCCCACCATCTTTCACACATACTTGACTACGCCATGTTGAAGTCATTCTGTATCTTGCTATGAGCACCACGTAGGCTAGATGTGTTCTAGTACAGGAATGAGTCTTCAGGTTCGTCCCAACAAACTGTTTCAGAATCTTGCATGCAATTTGCAGCTTACATAATGACATTAGAATGCTCTTATCCTGTCATGAAACAGTCCTGCAAGTTCTGGCAGTCCTGTTGTGTTGACCTCACTGCACCAATTGAATGGCAAATGAGGCTGAGAGACCCTGGAAGCAGGTACAACAATCCGCTAGTCGGGAACATAGCTAGGAATGCCTTTGCCAAGTATTTTTTTACAATTTGACTAAAAGTTCCTTCTTTTTCCTGTAGTTTCCAATACAATGGTAGGAGATACTGTTAGATCTTGCAAGTGATATTTTTTGCTACAAAGTGGAGAAAATGAACTGCAAATAATTTAGCAAACTCTCCAGTTTTAAAGTCCAAATGTTGTTCTAAAGTCCTACATATTGTAGCCCCCAATTTAGCATAACTTCTTTGTCTGTCGCTATCTTATCAGCCTTTACTCAAGCAGAGCAAGTCATTATTTTCCATAATCCCAGAACTATATTTACTTTTGCAAGGCCATTCTTAAGTAAGAATGCTGAAACTTGATTTGCCAAAGACCAAAACTCACGTGAGGGTAAATCAAGCTTCATTTGAAGCATTAGGAAAAGAAGCATGGTGGTTTTGAAATTTACTCTCGTATTGACAAAATATTAGCTTGAAGTTACCAAGCAAAAGTACGCTCATGATATACTGTAATACGTGCTATAGAAAAGATACATTAATGTCGAATTATGAGCAATACTGTTACTTACTAGTCCTAAAAAAAGCATACCATTTAGTAGAAAATTAATACTGCAGTATGAACAACTTGTAAGATAAAAGAGCTTAAATTATTCAAAAGTGTCGTCTCTCAATAAATTTTATACTGGTCTTTTCAAACTAGAGGGCTACTCTACTGGCTGATGGTAAATGCTATGACTCTACAGAGATATTAATGATGAAGCGTAGACCATACTCCTTCGTGTCTATCGTGGAGGCTTTCAGAATTATGTTATATTGTTGGAGGAACATACTCTCTTGAAAAAGTTTATTGAAAACTCAGCTATCGTCTCCTTTCCAAAGGGATCTTGCCCCAATGTCGATGGATAAGGTACTGTGATTAATGTAAGGCCTTTAATGGAGGACGACCGATTGTACCTTGCAACTTGAGAAGAGACGTTTAACTGGAGGGAATTAACAAAGGGCTCGGCATATATTGAAACTATTACTGTATTGAATCTGAAGTTTAAGAACCCTAATGATATACATATTTTGAAAATACCACTGGGCCTAACAAACCCGATACTTTTGCAAGTTCTGATCGCTCTGATGGTGAAATACGTTATTTTCGCACAATAATCCTCAACAAGTTTTGCTATTATGAATCAAATTTGTTGAGCCTAGATGGTGAAAGTTCCTAGAATTCTAATTGAGGCACTTCAAATATTGATTTTCAGTAGACCTAAGAAGCTATACACCTATACATCTAAGACACTATACATGGACTTTGAAGCGTGCCAAAGAGTACTTCATTTTGAAGTAGAGGTCTATAGCTGTCTATATGGTCTAAATCAACTATATTCTAGTGAAATCCACGGATGTGAACAATTATTAGTGCCAGACTAGTGAAAAATATAGTCATCTTCTTCACTTGCTTATTCTGAACACATTAGTGTAGAGTTGAAACTTTCATCAATTTTATTGTAACTGATTTAAACCCACCTAAACTTTGCTCGCAAAATATCCATGAAAAGTCAAATAACGCCTTCGTTGCTAGTCATTTTATGCCGAATTTCGTTACCATAGCATTTCCGATATTTCACTCATAAACCTCCAGTTAGGTAATACTTAAAAGCCCAATCGAGCTGGGTTACAGATAGCAAGAAAGATGAAGAGAACGTTAACAACATTCTTAGAAACCGGGCTTTCATCTTTACCACATTCATTAAAATTAAAGAAACCTGAGATTAAATGCAACAATACGTATCTTGCTTGCGTCTCTAAGCACCGAAAGGAGTTTGAATAGTCAGTTTATTTGGTCAGCTTCAAGCACATTTATACCTATACTACATTATCGTTGAACAGAAGATTGTCACTTAAGAAACGGACTATAGGTTGTAAACTTCCTTCTTTTCAGTGCACTAGAACTGTTATTGTTTATTAAATATATGTGTCATTCATTTCTCTCAGCAATATTTGCATGTCTTCTGACATAAGGCTTTCATAGCCTGCTTTACTGAGCTGCACCAGCCTAGCTGCTTCCATGTTGGGCACTTATCCTTATATCCGAAGTCGTCTGTGCACTTCACTACAAGATAAAATTGACGCAAGTAGTGATTTAAGAGACTGAGAGAATTTTTAAACATACAAGGCGTAAAACATGTCCAGAATAGGCACAAGCTGACCAGATGTGATTTCTCTCTCCTTCAATATAAAAATAAAGTCCCGTCTCTTTTGCGCTTTTCGCCATCGAATAGTTCACGCGTCCTTTGATTCTATCGCAAATAATCATATCTTCTTTGATTATATTGATAGTCTTCCCACTATGTATAGACTTCCTTTCTATGGTAAAATCATTGGAAGCAACTGTACCGAAATTCAAGCAAAATTTTTTATCTACATTAATTTTTGAAAGAGAGGAGCGCTAGAAAAAAATCGAGTTATAGGAGAATATGTAGTTTGAAGGGAAATGCAGATTATAGCTCATCCAACTATCATTCCTTGTGAGCAAATAAAACACCTATGCATTTTGTCAACAATAAGGTACTTAACCAATAACAAATATACGTTACTCACTGTCACAAATTCCACACTTTTCGGGGCAAAAGTTTCTCATGAAGCTTCCAGCCTTGTTGCTTTTGAAGCAGAAACGGCTGAATCTGTCACACAAGACTTTGTTTCTATCTTTGCATGCTGAAAAGGAACATTACTTATATTTTTCCAATTTTCTCTACGAAATGACTAAACAACAGCAAGTCCTTCCAGTGTTGCATGTCATGTTACCAAATTGCCATATCTGTGGTATCGCGAAACCAACAGATTTGGTTAATCGCCAAATAGTACCATCAGACTGCTGCCTCCCCAATATTTTTAATGCTAGAAATGACATACTGGATGCTTTAGACACGCTACAACACAGTGTCCTACTTTAAGGATAACTTCGAGGAGATTACACTATGCAGGGACGCCTACGCTGGGGGGTCAGGGGGGCAGCTGCCCCTCCTGCTTTTTCCAAGGACTTAATTATTTTAGTGCAAAAGTATTTATGATGTACCCTCAATAGGAACCTTGCCCCCCTGCCCTCAGTGCGGGCAGGCGTGCCTGACACTATGCAATGATAAACCCCACAACGCCTGGCACGAAGCCTTTTTAATGATTACGCTCCGTGACTCTCCAAATCGTAAAAGGGACAGTAGTGGGAAATTCATGAAAGTGCATGGGTGTTTCAAGTACATTTCGAAGGCATTGCAGCTGACATGAATATCAAGGAGTGGCAACTTGCTATGTAGTACTTTGTGTAAGCTGATTTTGGTCAATTCGCCCCCTGTACATATTGGCTAACAAGTTATCAAATAACTTATACTGCTATTGCAAACTGAAACATGTTGCCAAGGCCAACTTCAAGAAATGGTGTTGGATTTCATCTTCCCCTATACACACTCTACAGTGCTCATTTATTCATAGCAGAGATAGAACTTCTATCGATATATTTTAACTTTACCCCAGTCAGTCATCACTAAGACCAGGATATGGCGTCATTTAGTTTTAGTCCCTACCACGGGAAAGTAAAACTTCACCTTCAACTGATTTGCATGGCAGCCATATGTTATAAGAGTACCTATTTTAAAGAAAGCTTCCAAGACGGTACAATGCTATGATAAACTTTGATCACACCCTGTGCGAATCTTTTGCAACCACGTCCTGTGAATATCCAAAGTTGCAGGCACTATCATCTGTCGCTTGAAGTTATGTTAAATGGTGCTACACGCGTTACAACAGTGATGGTTGAACAGGATAAAAAGGCTTTAGAATTCCAACATTATCAAAGACTGACCGACAAGACCATACTCTTGTTTTCCAAGACCACATAGTGTGACCAAGATCACACTAAAATAATCACTGAATAACAAGTTCATTCACTTTAAAATTGTGAAGTACCATGGATCATTAAGCTATCGAGATTTGAAGACTGATGAGATCCCTAGTATGGGTTTCTATTGGCCAGCAAAGTGAACAGGCTTCATCTGATTTGGTACATTCCATTGATGGCAAATGCATAGACAAATTCTCTATTCGGTTCCAGCTTTCTATGTAGACGAGCAATTAAGTATTGCAAGTATCTCTAACCATTGTAATGTTTATTTCAATGAAGTACTAAATGAGTTACAAACAGGAGAGTGTCACGAGTACTTACAAGGGCAATTTGAACCAACTTTGTCAAGTTTGACCGTAAACTTGTCCCAACAACATCCATACTTTGCCTTTGCGCATTTAGTTTGCGTTGGAGGTGGTCCTGAAATGAAAATGATAAGGATATAATGCTGCAAATAGGTAATTGTAAGGATTGATGGTAAGGTCAAATCTTAGTAGTGGCAAACACAAAGAAAGCAAATTAGGCCTAAGTTAAGTGAATTGACTCCACTGCGATATGAGACAATATATGGCTAGCAAAATTCTAACACATCAACGAATAATTAGACGGGTACTGCAAACAGGGTGGGAGTTCTTGAATTGAATAGAATAAGAACCTAAAAACCAAACACTAGATAATAATAATGAATAATTATCAGGCCCACTGAGGGAGGGTGCACGTGGGTCAGATAGCCAGGACCCTGAACCCAATAATGACTGATGACTTTTGCATTTCATACTGATGTAACCAGGGGGCCCACATTTTCCACTTGCCCCAAGGCACATAAAAGCTCTCGACGGGCCTCATATTAATTATTTATACAAGCGGTGTCTTTCAAGGAATTTGGGAAACAACTTAAAGATCACTTTAAATGACACCTATCTTAAAATTATATCAGAAACTTTCAATGTATACATTTTTTTCTAAATCTGTATTCTTACTTTATGAGATTCATTTTCAACTGTAAATTTAAGGCATAGGGCACAGGACACACATTGATAACAGCAGTTTTTAATTGTTGAAGTGTATATCCTGTATAAATATTCGTCTTATTATTATATTATTATTATTATAAGCTGTGATATATCAGTTACAACATATAATATTGTATTTAAAGCAACAGGAAGCGTACTGTAAAGCATACTTACGGGAACAATAACCACACTCCTTCAAGCATAGCTTCTTCATTCTCAATGTGTGCTTTGCACAGTAACCGTATTTCTCATATGCTCTGCATGACTTATCGGGCAATTTATTTACACATTCGACTAAAATAGGAGAGAGAATGATTACTGTTATTACTGAACCATAATAATATCGTCTTCTCCAAATATGAAGAAATGACAATTAAAACTTGTTAACAAGGGAAACTCCATTACAATTGGAAGTTGCATCAATTTGTAACCATTACCTTTTGAAATTCAAATATTCAGTTAACAAATTTAGCAAAGCTCGTAAGATGGAAGATTACTATGGACTATTAGAACTGATATGTCATAATATTTGGAAGGAGTTATACAGAGTTATTCATACCATGCTCGGTTCCTAGTAGAGATTTTTCATAGCTTCGAATCTATACACTAGTAATCCAAATTCATGTCCGAAATATACAGCTAATATCCGACAAACAGTGCTAAAAAGTTCTCAAATTCTTTAGATTGAAAAAATGCGTGCAACAAGCTCAGAAGGCAGAAGGCCCTACAGCCTCTTAGCACAAAATCATTCAAAAATTAAGAATGTTCTACTTTATCGAAACTTCTTGCACCACACTTATGCTTGAGAGGCTGTAATTATGGAAAAATGTCTGAAAAACTTTGTATCTAGCCTCTCCAAAATATTACCTCCAAACAGCACGTCTGCTTTGGCATAGAATTGAAACCCTGTGACAGCTTGCACACATTTTCAACAAACAATGTAATTTTTTTCCATAACAGAGGCTTAGACCACTTACCGCAATACCGGCAGGTCTTGGCACACTTTCGTCGCATTTCATTTTCATGAGTTCCACAGTAGCCATTTCTTGCAAGTTTCAAGCAGTCTCTACGATAGTCTCTACAGAGTCCTATTGAAAAGATTTAGTATTCAGTTACTGCTAAATAGCGTTTTACCATAGGATGGAAGCCATTTAGCTCTATTTTTTCACATGTACTGTAATAATCGCCTTCAAGCTTCAAGCAAAAGTGGGCCTATGTATAAAGCATAAAATTCGTCCTGTAATGGAAGGCATTCTGAGTTTATACGGAATGCAGTTGAGTTGTCATCCAGGAACCTTCTGTCGTCCAGTCACTATTGAGAATATAGTAAAAATCGACAATTTATAGTTACAGATGCCATCTGCGGCTGAATAGACAAGTGAATAGGTAACTACCTGCAGAATCTTCTTCAGCAACGTCAGACGATAAAACTTCTTTCTTTGATGACAAAACCTCTTTTTTTATAATTTCTTCCATCTTGTTAAGTAGGTTGTCTTAAGACAAATAATATGTAAGAATTACGGTAGGGCCTGTGTCTGAGAGACTTAAGCTCTGGGAGAGTATGGTTCAAGGAAAATGATAAGGTTAATGAATGTATATTTGGCATTTCATTGTTATCTTTTTAAAGCATGAAAATATACTAGTGGCCATAACCAACTGTAAATAAAAAATTATAGCTTGAAGAAGTTTGGAAGCGGGAATAATAGATATTAATCAATAAGCGAGAGCATGATTTTATTGCATTTCTAAACAGTTGGTATTTATTTCGATTGGGAATCTTTATTCCTCATAGGCAGTTTTGTCTCTATTACCTTTATCAGCAGCATCAGATTCTTCAAATGTCTTAAAGACTGCAAACAAGTCTTTGTCTTCCTGTTCCTTCTTCTCGTTCGACTTTTTCTCTGTGTTAATCAAAAATGATATCGTAGTTTACTCGATTGCAAATTTCACGAATGATAATAACAAAAGTGAGCATGAGATCCATGACGAAAAAGATTGTGAGGACCAAAACCAGAAGTTTTCTGTCGTGGCTCTAAAACTCACAATTATGAATTGGTAATGAAAAAGGACTTGATTATATTCTTTGATGTTAATTAGTCAGTTTTGCCTGTTTGCGTAATGAAGCAAATGGAGAACATGGTATCTTAAAATGTAACTGTCCAGAGTATCAGCCTTAACTATATGACTACAAGTAAAGGTAAGATTCCTATTCTAGTTCACGCTCTAAAGGAAGGCTTCCATTTCAGTTTGATAATAATCGATACTGATGTGAAGCTTTTGATAGTATAAGAGGGAATGTGTTTCAAAGTGTTCTAAATTTGTGCAAATCAACAAGAAAGATTAGTGCTATGGAACTGTTGCCAATTACGTCACATATCATTATAACCTCTATGGCATTGGCTGGGTCTTGTTTTATAATGATTCAGCTGTACTTAATCAATATCCAAGTCACTTTGGAAACATTGTGTCTGTTTAAAATTGAATTTCGGAAATAACTATCGAACATTCACCTTTATTAACGGCATCAAGCAAATCTTTCAGCTGAGCTTCGACAGTACTGTCTTTCTTAACATCTGATGAAGGAATATCAATAGTACAGCAAAAACTAACTTAGTAAAGAATACACCATGCTTTTGGGAGTAATGTACTAAAACTAGCTAGAGTGTATAGCTACAAGATTTTGTCATTATCATTTATTACCGCTGATAGGGTTGCCAGGAACGTGCCGAAGTAGACAATGAAGGGGAAGTTACACCCCATACTTTTTATAGTACCTAGATAGTTGCCTTGTCGGTAATTTTCTGACTGGTTGGTAACAGTTGGCAGAACGATCATGAACTTTTGGTAATCATGGTGCTTTCTATAAACCTGTCGGGTAAATTTCTGTTGCTTACACAACACCCACTAAGGCGTGCAACTAAGGTTGGGTCCTGGCTCGTACGATTTCTTTTGTCTCTACATATGAAGAGCGTGGCTTCAAGATATATTCTCTTTAGAAACTGTTAAGTGCACCCTTATTCTTAAGAAGACCCCTGTCCTAAAGGATTCCTCGTTGTACGCCTACCACTCCCCAATCAGATGACCTTTGGCACGCTACTGGAGTGATTGTATACTTAAGTTCTCCTCATTCCATCCTGCGATCTACCAGTAGATAGTAAACAAAGTAACAAAACGTAGAATATTGTGATTAAGTAAGATGAGTCAAATGTATCTTACTCTTTTCTATTAGGAACTTCCCGAATAATCTTGATGATTTGAGAGCTACACTTCACTATAATGAAGTGTCGTTGGCATTTGACCACGGTGTCTAACGTTGTATAGACTTATCACAGTCACAAAAGTCGAGTGGGCTTCTAATTTTTATAGTTTTTATATGGGTAGTTGCTTCGCAGCAAAAATGAATGAAATCGAGTGACGTGTCGAGACTGTTTGGTGACCTCTCTTTGAAAGTGGTGCACCAACTTGGTAGCAAATTGTCGTGCGTGGTATAGTCAGTATGCGAGAGAGGTTTGGCCATGACTTCAGTCTACACCACAAAATAGTTTGATATTCCTTAGAACTTTAAAACACACAAATTCGGGCACTCTACAATGCAATAAAGCTCTTTATATTGTGTTGGTTTCAATAATACCATTATGAAAATATTTCCAGTTTCCGGCTATATGAAAATAATTAGTATTTCATCGTTACCTTTCTTTTCAGTTAGTCTTTCGTCATCTAATGGAATTGAAAGAACTGTAGAAAGAATGAGTAATAATATCAAGATACGTATATAACGAAAAACGAATAGAACACTGACTGTATGAATGTTCTTAAAGCTACTTTATAAATTACTGTAGCCAGGCGTATTACATTAATAACTTATTTTATCCTAAACTTTCATATTAACAGCAACCTTATCAAATAGGATCTCCAATGCCAGGCAAAGTTACTAATAAATGGAATAGGGGCTTTTGGTAAGGCAACTCAGTCTGTAAAACCTATTTGGGGACCACAATCTAATTTTGTAAAATATTCTCAGTTAAAATAATTACTTTCCTCTGCTAACTTAAATATTTACGTTGACTCCTGAGCTAAAAATCAGCCTTTCCATAGATCGTAAAACTTCAGTTAAACTCCCTAGAAACTGCCTAGTAATAGTACCCACAATCCTTCTCAGGCATAGTTATTGGGTGGCAGGAGAGGTATTATTCGCACTGGAGTTATTCTCAATTCGCACGGTTGTAAACTGAATAGCGGTGAATCTTGTGAAAAAGAGATCGTAACATGCTGGTTGACGATTTCAAACATTGGGATCATTATCTATTTCATTTTGCATTGAGTTCCAAGTCTTTGGTGAATATAAATAAGAATTATTACAAACATAATTGGCACTCATTGACTTTGTATAATAACAAGAATAAGATTGATAACTGGTGTGAACTGATGCAGGGGCGCCGAAAGGGGAACGGAAACCAAGTAGTCATTAGTTCTGAACTTGAGAGGGGTCCATAATCGCTATGTACCCCATCAAGGATTGAGTTCCGTTCATTTGCCATGGGTCCCACAAACCATCTCAACAGACCTAAAGGAATTTAGTATAATGACTAGTGAGTTAGTGGTAGCTACATCGTGCCTGAGGGGTCAGGGGCGTCAGTGGCCCCCTATAAAGATTTTTGCCCGATTTTTCGGATTCGTCTGAATATTCTCAAAATATTGCCTGTATGCTAAAATATGAGCAAATAGATTTGTCGGCAAACCTTTCTCTTTGGCCCCCCTAAATCTGGAGACCTACTAAGCCACTGGTTAGTGGCCAATTCGATGCGTAGTAATGATATCTAAAAATTTCAGAAATGTTCTGAAGAGTGAGTTAAATAAATAACTCTAAAGAATCAGTAATTATTAATCGAAAAGCTGATAGAAGTCGTGATTTAAATGCCAGACAGACCGAAGAGCGTATCAGATGAGTAATTTAAAACTCGTAGTCAATAGGATATCAGGTCAGAATGTTATCCGTCGTTTAGTCAATAGAATTCCAATCCATGACAAAGACACAGAGCAAATTAGTAACATACGTTCTTTCTCCGCCGCTTTAGCATCCAGAGCTACAAAGATAAAGCATTTTATGTATTGACTTTACATTATCAGAATACACAATCTTACATTCATTAACAAATGCTACTAATACTTCAAAGCAAATAACAATTAGATACATGAATATTTGTAGAACGATCATCTGTGGATACCCATGAGATCAAAAGTTTCTATTGACAAATATCATATTAGTTTACTCAGAACCATTCTAAAATCGCTGTTCTGCTGTAGGTAGCTATGGGTGGAGCGCAAATGCACGCATTATGAAAGCACAATAGAGCTGGGACGGGTCTATGAGTTGGCTAAGATTTACGAGCACATTCCAAGTTCACAAAACATCAGTGACGATTTGTGGGCGCTTTCAAAGGTAACCACTAGAAAGGGTGGGAAGGGCTAACTTACTAGATATTTCATATTACGATCAAGCTAGTTGATCTATGCTGAATCCTATTTTGTTTCATAAGACTGATGATCACCAAGGGCGGCAACCTATAGTGGTAGAACAAACGACTGAAACATTCTCTAGACAGGGTTTAGTTCTATGGTGAGCATCCTGTCAAGCATTAAAAACAGCTGAAAGAGTTGACATGCTTGCACGTCTCATTTACGAATAGAAATATCTTCTATTGTCAAAGAGATATCCGTCCTTTATTACGTGGTTTCTCAGGTAATATTCATTAAGTTCTAGCTCAACAGGAGACACTTTCGAACATCGAGAACACAGATTAGGTGTACTGAGAAGGATGATCTTGTTTTGAAAAGACATCTTTTGCAAGAAATTCGACTATCTTCCTTAATACTGCATGATTTTAAGTAATTCTTGCATCCTTCAAACTAAGTGTTCCATTCATAGTAAAGTTTAACAGCAAAGCTACAAGGCAGTTACTGCCAACTCTACACAGTATCGCAACTGTACATTTTGGTATTACTGTATTAGAGTAATAGACATTGTGTGTTGCATGTACCCTTTCAAAGAAGAGATGTAGTAAATAAAAATTGATAGAAGTGTATTGCGCCAAGGGGGGGGGGATAGCCGAAAAGGTGGTGTCACCTCGAATTCTAGAAGGCTATTTAGACCACTGTTTTAACGAATGTCCATATAGAGGCAAGCATCATATTTAACTTTGCTTTAAGATTGTGCATAAAAACGAATGTCTATTTCTACTAAACTACTCTTTCCTCATCTAGCGTCTTTCGACCGACACAGCGTAATGCATTTAGCGTGCCATATCGCCGATATGTTACACAATATCGGAAAAAGAAGGCCAAGGTGGAAAGGATATGTTCCACCTGGAAAATACTGTTCTAATTCTATACAGCCAGTTCATGGTCTCTTGGTGCAGTTAGAATTTATATGCGCGTAAGCGAACTCTGAAGACTAGAGCCGTTGAACTGTCAACCATAAAAAAATGCCCCCATTTGAATTGGAAGCTACTGAAAATCAATTGATACATTCTGCTAAAGCACTGGCAATCATTACATTTAAAATTTCAATACTTCGGAGCTTCCCACGCCTGATTTCTAGATAGAGGGAGCAAGACTGCACCAGATGCTCTACGATAAAAATCCATATAGAAACTTAAAATAATGCATACCTGGCTCTGCAGAATTGAATTCATCTTTCATATAGGACACGAAGTCACAGAGCACCGCTTGACAAATCAAACCGGCAATAACGGGGTATAACACAGATCTCATCTTGAAGTGCTATTCTCGCCGAGATGTCTTTTTCTATCGAGGTTAACTCCAGAGTGTACGATCATTGAGTTTTTAAGACTTGGTGGCTATTGATATGGTGATAAAGACCGGAATTACCAAATATGGTTGGGTGAAAATATCCTACATAGCATTCGTGGCTATCTATTCAACTGGAACAAAGCAATCCACCCGAATCCCATCGTCTGGCAGTCATTTCCTATTTTCTGCGTCATTGATCCTCCCTCCTAAGTATAGAGTTACACCTAAGTTGTGATTACGTCAATTCAGATTGTGAGTTTAGATTATGGCTACAGATGAAAAAAATATATCCTAAAATCTAATTACTAGTCTTTTGTACCAGTGTGTAATAGTCTTTTGGTTATATTTCTCGATTAAATTGTATCAGGTGTTATAATCAAAGTAATGATCGTTTATGTTACTCACATAGTACAGCGATCAACCTCTCCTTGCCATTTAAATTAAATATTCTATAACTTGTTCCAAAACCGCTCGTCTCCTATATTCCGACCTATGATAATGATGATAAGAGTCAATTTAGCATCCACATTGCTCTACTGTCAAGTCAAATAACTTAGAACTGAGCAGCTAACAGCAATCAACTAACGAGAATGATGTTATGCTATAATGAGTGTCAGAAGAAAAACTTCGGGACTCTTCACGACGATTTCAATACTTCATACAATTAAATCATAGGCTATGACATAGGGATGTCCAAAGTTAGTGAAGGCCAAACACTGAAAAATTAACAAGGAGTCGGGCCACACGCGACATACAAAGTGTGCATTACTAAATTCAAAATAAGTTAAGCCTAGAATTTGAAATGCACAATAACCCCTTGCTGTGGACCAATAAAACCTAGACTGCGGGCTGTTGTTTGGAAATCCCTGTTATAACAGTTCCCAATTTACAAAGTTTCTTTTAATCAGGACTCGTACAAACTCCTTAAAAAACATTTCCAAAACTTTCCCATTGCCAAATTAAAAGGTTTCCAAAACTAAAACTGTGAAAATGCAACAGAGGAGTTCATTAAGAAAAGCAACTATCGGATAAGGTTTACCCTCATGTTTATATAAAATCATCATAAACAATCGGTGTACTGTTTAATAGGGAGGACTAAAAGTCATTTTCAATTTCAGTTCACGTCTCTAACTCTTCAACACTACATTGTATCTATTTAGGATATTTTAGAATTTTCCCAAACAAAAATCCAAAACTTTTCCATAGCCATTTTGACAACATCTATGGTGGCCCATGGTTGCCATCATTTTTAACTCTCCGTTTTTGTTATTATGTTTTATTTTAATTTAATTTATTTCTTTTGTTTTTCATTGTATGCCTTGTTTTTAGCTTTTTTAAAATAATTCAGTTAAATGCTTTTTTAAAAATATTTTTACAGTTAAAATAAAAAAAATTGAAATGAAATGAGTTTATGCTCGTGGACCATCATTGCCATTCTCTTTATTTTATTCAGTAAAGGACCAACGTTGCCATACCCATGATGCTTTGTGAGTAAAAGCTTAGGAAAACAGCAGATATCAACAGCAATAGGCCTTGTTCAATTTCGTACTCTCTCAAGGCTATATAGCAAGCCCCCAAAGATTTACCAAGCATACGTTATTTATTTGCTACACAAAAACTCTATTGTTACTTCAGACAACACTTGATTGTGTTTGTTGAATTGACTGGGTTTTTGGTCGTTCGCGTGTACTTTGAAAACACATGGTAGAGGAGCTTCGAGGAGGATGTTTCTGTTTGGCCGAAGCTCATGAATATTTGTAAAATAACGTTTTTAGCAGGCCGAAGCCAAGGAAAATTTACAATAGCATTATCGTGCCGATGCACACTGATTAATTGACTGATGTAGTGCAGATGTACATCAAATTTGTTGGGATTATAAAGAATGAATAGAACTTGCAATTTAATTCCTTGATCGACAACTTGAAGTTTAATACGAAGAAATGTGAAATTTTGATAATTGGATGGGAGAAAATTGGACATCGAGTTGTATATAGATATCTTCATAGTTTATGGTTCGAAATTTGTTGGTTGTTTGCACACAGTACCTTTTTGACTCGTTATTCTGAAATTTGGAGCAATGTGCGATTGGTATTGGATCAAATACATGATTTTAAAATTTTCGCAGGAATATTCCACATTTGTCAGGCCTATTCTCTATGATCACAACAGAATGTGGAAAATATAGCCGTGTGAGAATGTCTAGGTTAAGTTATTAAAAAAGAGGAAAGACAGATACTGAAAAAGATGACTTTATTGCTGCACAACTGTTGTCAACAAGACTAGAGGGGCCTTCGCGCTGAGCCGGTGTATCTCAGATCAAATGAACCAAATACAGTTTATACAAACTCAGTTTTGGTGCACTCAGATCCAAAACAGCACTGTAACTAACTTGTGGAGAAACAGTAGACTGTTTCTTATTTTGTTTTCCGATGTGACATACAACGCTGTAGGTAGGCATAGGCCATATATTGTTTATCCGCTATATACCGCGCTTATATACCATTGAAAAGCTAAATGCACAAAACCTCAAACTCTTCGTCTCTTGTCACTTTACTCGATGTTTTCTAATGAAATGGACCAATATAAGTAAACAAGAGCTAACAACGGGAAAATTTGTTATTCTGTTTCCCTTAAGAGCATCTATTTATATGGTCTCGAGCTCCACATCGTTGCAACTCTTGAATACTTTTGTGTATTTCTCTAATTGTACTGACAACAGTTGTGCAGTAATAACATCATCTTCTTTTCAGTATCTTTTTCTCCTCTTATTTTTTTATATCTTTCCGTATATATCCTCATACTGCTTTCTTTTCGACATTCTGTTGTGATCATGGAGATAGGCCTATTGCTGTTGATATCTGTTTTCCTACTTTCTAACTCACAAAGCATCATGGGTATGGCAACATTGGTCCGTTAGTGATGAACATAAAGGGAATGGCAACGATGGTCCACGTACATAAATTCATTTCATTTCAATTTTTTTCATTTCAACTGTAAAAAATATTTTATAAAAGAAATTTAATTGAATTATTTAATGAAATTAAAAACATTTACCAAAAATTAAAAAACAAGGTATACAATGAAAAACAAAAGAAATAAATTAAATTAAAATAAAACATAATAACAAAAACGGAGAGTTAAAAATGATGGCAACCATGGGCCACCATACAACATCCCTTTTCCAAAACTTTCCAGGTCCTAGACAAATTGCATTATCAATTTCCATAACTTTCCAAAACCCGTACCAGTCCTGTTTTATAGGGACCCTTGCTCAAGGCCTAGTTTCTAAATTCCCTTGGTTTTGACTATCTTTTGACTACATTTTGTAGTACTAAAGTTCCTTACTCTGAACTGCACATTAGTTATAGATATTATAAGCCATAAGGCATGATAAGAAGTTATATATGTATTATAAGGAGATTTCCCCACAGATTTCGCTTTAGTGGTAAAAGTTATTCTAACGTTTGGCCTTGAAAATGTAAAGCGTGTACACTTCACACCTCGAAAGGATTTAATTCTAAAGCAAAGATGAGAGAAAAATGTGGACGAGGAATTAGTCGTCGACACGCGTAGTTTCACAGCGATTCATACACGCTGACTCCAGCCTCCGGATTTCAGATTTGAATGAAGCTGCCAACTCATTAAATATGAGGTCAGGACTGATGGAAAAAGATATGTTAATACTCAGCAGGCCATACAAGGATAGAAAATATGACTACGAACAATAAGTTACAGTGTTACTATCATGAAGTGAAATCAAAGCTCATTGATGACGTATCTTTGATGTAAAGGACGATCTTAATGTTAATGTGCAAGATGCGTTGTTTCAAATCAACGACAGACAGGAATTGGTGATTCATAGTGAATGTATATCTCATTGATAAAAAGGGGTCTCCATTCATTACTACTAAGCCCAATATTGATTATCTAGATATCTCTTCTTCTTTTCTTGGCCATTTGTACATACCTTAATTCTTTTGGTGTCAATGGCGAAAGGGATGACTTACGAATGCCAATGTTGTATGTGTCTACATCTGCCGGTATGCTTAGGGAGTGGTCATTAAGTATTAGGGGAAAGGGGCAGAAGCATATGAAAGAGTAGCTTCAAAGATTTTCTCCTCCATCGAAACATGCAAAAATTATCTCGAGCCCAGTCTGAAGACTCAAAAATCATTTGATGACGTATCTATGCAAATAGGATTGAATTCAAATATTCAAATTACTACACACTGCAATAGCTGGGTATTCTCTAGGTACCTGCTACCCTATCCCTTAAAGTATATCGTGAAATTCGACTTCAGACACTAGCTTAAAAGTTGTTATAAGCTTCAGAACCCAGCTCATCTCCTTCTGCCCCGATTTACCTGACAGTTAATGATTGCTCCCTTATATCTACAGTATACACTTTATTTTAGGAATATTGAGTCTCAAACTCCCTGAACTTTAAGAACAATTTAAGACTAATGCAAAGCTCAAGCTTCGTCAAGGCTTAGATTTTGTGGCTATTTGAGATTTCTTTAGAAAACAAAATAAGTGTGAACTTGTCCTGTCTAGGAGTCACTATGCTATGATGCGACATACAAACTCTTCGTGGAGTGCTTGTTACACTTTTTAATATAAGAATATTGTCTATACGAATACCAATGCTCAACGTCGCTAAAACTTAAGAAGAATTGAAGAATAATATCAGGCTCAAAATGAAAACAATTTAAGAATATTGATGCTCAGCGAAGAAAAAGGTATTGATATAGTACGAAAGTGTATATGTAGATGTAGATGACTGTATTAATACTTTTGTTTTTACAAAATTGGTCGTTTATCGTTAAATGCCACCCTGCTAGCAAGTTTGGAGCCTCGCAGGTTCTTAGCAGTCACTTGTGGTTAGGAAAAATAGTCAAAAAAGTGATCTTGTAAAGAATGTTTGGAACAGATATCTATGGTATACAGCGCTTCCTTTCCAAGAATAGCCGACGAAATCTGAAAAATTCTTCAAGAAAGTAAATCTTGGAGGACTTCCTGTACGTGCTCAAAAATTTCCCGTAAAATGCAATAACAACGAATTGAACATTGCTGCGGCAAAGCAGCACCAGATACGAAAGGACATTGATAAAATATATGCAAATGAGTACACCTGATTGAATACAGGAAACTAGCCAGTCTGATAAAATGCCACAAGAGTCTCTGTAATGGCGCATGCTATCCGGTTGCATTCGCTTCACGGGCTATCAAAATTATCGTCGTGGCACAGAATAGGTCGTGGCGCACGCAGGAATGAGGATTTACACGCATTTTTATACGGAAATTGGCTCAACGCCTAGTTCTTAAATTTCCTTAATCTGAGTCTCTTTGACCACATTGTAGACGTCCCCTTAATTTTTAAGTGTTAATTGCATATCTAGAGCGCTCACAACACAATTTTTAATAAGAAACCTGGGTCAAGGCCTAGTAGTAAAAATTTTCGTTTTTTCTGGCCACATTCTAGTAGGTTTTAAACGTTATTTAATTTACAGAAAAAATTGCAGTGAAAATGAACAAAACATAAACAAAATTTGTATCGTAACTTTTATGGATATATATAAAAAAGCATAACCATTGTCTTTCGTAGTACCCATAAGGCCTAGTATATAAAAGATACTGTAGTGGAGAGTAATGTATTTCTAAACCTGTGAAAGATGACACAGAAATTTCGAAAGTTTCTTAACTCCTTCCTTGTAGCTCTAAAGTTTCTTAACTTTTAGGGTGTCTAGTACTAGATTTCCTATAAATTGGTGTCTTATAAAAAAACTGGTGTAGTAAAGGAGTACGAAAATATGATATTCGTAGCTGTCACATGGATTGCACATAATTCACACGAAATTGACTGCAACAATGAATAGTGTTTTGATGGGCCGCAACGGACGAGAAAAAGGGGAAAAAGGGGAACTGGCCTGGGCCGTGTTTCGGACACATCCGTTACGCCTTCTCGGCACGTTCTACATTGTTTTACCCTGCATGAATATTTAGGGGTTCCTACATGAATATTTAGGGTTACATTATTAGGCTTGTCGATGTTTCTACTGTTATCAAATTATGCTATGTTATGAAATGTCATGACCTTTTTGTCACGTCAAGAGATTCACTCCGTTCTGACGCTGTATTTAGATGTGGGAAGTATATTTATATCCCTTGTGTGTTAAGTTCTAGGCCAACAGGGCAATTGTGTTCTTGGATTTTACAAAATTTCGTTGTTCTCAGTTTTATCAAGATTTCACAGTGTTTTAATTTATTTGCATCGAGTACTGAAGTTTCTTAATTATTTCTGACTGCCCAGTACTCGTTTCTTATAGCCAGTTTCTTATAAAAAATGAGTATAGTGTTCAGCCAAGGCTAACTGCAGAGATTAAGCAACGTTGATGAATTACTGATCATTATTTACAAAAAAGCAGTTTACAAAATAATGGATATAGTTATACAATTAAATCTAATAAATGAATTTGTCACAATGAAACAGATACCATTTTTGCACACAAGTGTCTGTTTGTTCTTAGGCTACAGGGCTGGACATCGAAGTGGAAACATACGTAACAAGGGTATTAGGAATTAGAGACCACAAAACCTTGATATCCGATGAAAAGATAACTTCTGGTTTACGTCTTCTGGAAATAGATGCAGGCCAGGAGTATACGAGACAGCAGGCTTAGATAACAAATATATATTCTTAATGGCTACCGTATGTACTTCTTTTCTGTTTTTATCCATATTTGCTTCCAGCAAAGAGAACATGAAACCGATACTATTTTCATAAAATTGTAAGATGTCCCAGTTTAAAGCTAGTTTACTGTATTCTACCATAAATCGGCCTTGTGGACTATACATTACAGGGAATTCTCCATGACGAATCAGAGAATGTATTCCGCCATTGCGTTGTTCTATTGACTAACAACATTATATCTTATCCTATTGACTGGGTGGTTAGTAAGCGCTTATCATGGGCGTTCGTCGACAAACCACCCATCCTCAATGGTATCGATTTCATTAGTTTAGTCCTTCAAATATACAACAATGTAACAATGCATCGAAAATCTTTTACTTCTACACTTGAATTCGTTCTTTCAAGCAAATAGACCAAGGCTATCATTCAACCCTGGGCCAACTTAAAAATCAGATCTCCTTTTAGTTCTGGAATTGTTGATATGCCCATGAATTTATTCATCGAGTACTTTTTTCTTGAAGCCTAAAATAGTTCAATTGATATAAATAATAAATGTATCTATATACAGAATTGATATGTGAAAGACTGAGAAACAGAATAGAATACAACAGGTCGACTTCGAGACCTGGCTTTGTCATGGCCAGTGGGTCATATGTATGACCCATAGGTTAACTCTGATTGACCAGCGAAAGGTCAACTGGAAATTCTGATATAAAAATCTTAAGCAATCTATCCTGATGCATGGATTAGATCTGTATTGCTTTTTTATTTCTGTTGTTTTCATACTCACGTACCTAACAAACACATCTAATATAATGTAGAATGGAGTTCGTCCTTTTGAGCGGGCAATAGACAATAATCTCTTCTTTGTTTCTCATAGGGGCCCATGGAAAATCAATTGATAGAGCAGTGATTCCTAACCTCAGTGGAGGAACTGAGCCCCAATAATTCTCCCTCGCCTAACTTACCCTTCCTTAATTGGAAAACTAAACATGATTTTTCAAATTCAAAACATAGATATTTCCTTCATTAGTGCACAAATTGAACATACGAATCAGGACTATCTAGGCCTCCGTCGAACCCTTGAAACTGACTTACTGAGCCTTTATGTTCGGTCGAACCCAGCCACACCGCAAAAGTGATGGCATCCCATCAGATGAAAACGTCTCTAGCGAATGATGCTTAGATCTTGAAAGCACTATTAGTAGATACTGACAGCAAGAGGAAAATTGAGAAGCACAATAAATGATTCCTGTAACCCACGTTATACTTGCAAGATGTGTATATAGTTCAAGATCATTATCTTTTGTCACCTCAATTTGAATTAAGAAACCGTTAAGAAACTTTTCGCCCTTAAAATGCCGGAAAATTTAAGAAACTTTTAACCCTAATCCTCTCACTAAGTTTCTCATAAGACAATACGTGGCATTACCTAACATCGAAGGTCTGCTGACATGATATCAGGAATAACTGAAGGCGAAAACTGACTCGACAGAGTGTTCAAGCGGTCGATCTAGAGGAATTATTCAATGGGATCAAAATAACTTGCAAAGGAATACCTGAAACTTTGATGCCTCGGCTTTTAAGACTAACTTTGCAATACTCTTCACTGTGGAAGACAGTTCATCTTCACCGTATGAGCTATAGTACGCTAAAGTGTCAGTCCATTCGGCATTTTCAAGTAGTTTTCCAGCCAGATACAATGATGCTGCAGCAATTTTTGATGGCAAAATCCTCGATACATTATAATCAATTAAGACCAGTTCTAAAAAGTATTTTGCCAGGGTGTGTCTTCTTGCATCAGCCTACAGAATTAAAAATAAATTGTCCCTGCAGGTGTTCATTTTCAACAGTAATAGAAAACACAACCTTAAATAAGCAAAAAGTAAGGGTCAGTCTTACAAATGTGCAACAGCCAATCAAATTTCATTCCGCTGAGCCTTTAGAGAGCACGTGGTATAAGTACCTTCTTATGGTGGATTACAAAAGCACATAAAAAGTCTGTGGCTCGGCTTTCTACGAAGTGACACATTTCGTTGCAAGCTTTTAAGTGTCAACCCTGCTATAAACCCTTATAACATTCTTCTGCTGCCAAGCGTTCCTTTTCCAGCCAATCAAATACGTCTCTAATAAAGTAATCAAAGCAGAATGTTTAAGCAAAAGAAAACATATCGAAGAACACTTACAATGGCTGCTTTCGAGTTTCTCCTCAAAAACTGAAGTGAAAGCGGCTGACTGAGATCAAAATTTATTGTTTTGAAAATAAGCTGCTCCATTCGTTTTATTTGGCCTTTTGTGTAAGCATTGTCCGTTACGTACACAAAATCGCCAACTTCCGGTGCGTATGTTTCTTCATACTTTGATGCCAAAAGCATCGCACTGACACCAACTAATTGTAATTTTGATCTGCTCACAACGTGGTGCTGGGGGGAACGAAAGCCAAGTGCACTTTATGAATGGATTTTTAAACATGATTTGAAATCAGAGAGAGGTTCATTCTGCATAGAGTATGAATTGCTGCTATATTCGCAGGCATAGCAGTTGGGAGATATATGTAATGTGCAGTTAACCACTGCGCGGCAAAAAATGAATTGAATCTAAGTCATAGCAACACAGAACCTCCATCACAGCATAGCATATATGTAAATAAATGTATGTATATATATATATATATAATATATATATATATATATATATATATATATATATATATATATATATATATATATATATATATATATATATATATATATATATATATATATATATATATATATATATATATATATATATATATATATATATATATATATATCAGCATCATCACCATCATAATCATCATCATGTATATATCTATATATCTACATATAATTATCCTTCATCTATGTGCATTTTACTATACATTTGTAATATAAGCATCTTAATACCACTATTATTGATCCAGGGGAACTTATAGTCATTAAAATCTACACAAAGCTCAATGAAGAAGGGCCTGAACCATACTCAGCAGTAAAGAAATCAAAAGCACATGTAAATTGACCTGCTTTCTTGGGATGAACATCTTAATGGAGAGAAGAAGACAATAGACAATTTAGAGTGGATACTTAGACAGTTCAATAAGTTCTGTATGAAGAATGTAAGGTCATGACAATAGCAACAAAAACAAATATTTATTGACATTTATTTTGGGGGGGGGGATTGACAGGCAGACCACAGGACCCTGGGGTGGAGCTCCAAGGAACAGTGTAGAAGCCACACTCCAAAAATTCCATTGCTCTTTGAAATTATTGGAGGTGACCACCCCCTCCAACACCATAGTGTCCACCTCTAAGTCTAAAAAATTACTGAAACTGGTAGATACCTCAAGGAATTTGTCAAGCAGGTAGACTGTAAGGTACATAGTCTCTTGGAGCAACCCAAAACGACCATGCACTTGAATAAGCCAGTCAATCAGTATTGATCTCATTCGTTCATTTATTTCATTTTGCTTTGGCATATAATCATTGATCCACAGCCTTTTCTAAAATAAAATAGCTCTTGCTTTCAATCTCAAAATACCTTTAATCAGACTCACAAATATCATCAAGATTAATGACAGCATAATTGAATAGCATATTTGCAAAGGAAATTATGGTAAATGATTAAGGATTAAAATATCATATTAACATAAATGCAGTTTCAAACAATAAAACATATTTTACTACAGAGACTAAACAGAACAAAAATGTTATTTTTACATTTATCCCAGCCAACAACTGTACACTAACAACAATAGCAACAAGGGTAAAAAAACATCTTTACATTCATCATTGAGCCATGATGAATTGAGAGTCATATATATATGCAGTCAGCTCATGTGAGACAAAATATCTAATCATAGCAACAAATCCCATGGGTGTTGGAATGAAAATTTGAGCACATAACAAATATACTCAAAGAAGTGATATCAAATGATCAAGAGTACAAATATTGTATTGACTTAAATTTGGCTACAAACAATAAAACTTATTTTACTACAGAGCTTGCATAAAGAATAAAAAGTGCTATTTTTATATTTCTCCTAGCCAATAATTATTGCACACTTACAACAATAGTGACATAACAGAAAACTATATCTTATATCTTTCCTTTACCCATACTGAATCTGTTCTGATTTCCTGCTTAGATATGTTCAAACTGAGGCAGCATCAGGCCATAAAACAAACTTTTGCAAAAGATGTTGTATTTTCTATTGCTGTGCATACATATTTACATGATTTTCCTTAAAGCTACTTTAATGAAAAGTAAACTAACCTCAATTGTTCTAAGATAGTTGTAAATATCTGCAGCATATTCAGAACACTGGAAAGGATCTTTTTCACTCTCTTTATCGATATCTGTTACTGTTGGTGGTACCACTTCACAAATAGACATGGCTTTCACTTCTCGTGTAATGACTGGCTGGCTTTCACATATTGACATAGCTTTGCTTTTTCTAATAAGTACATCATCAGTAATATTTTCTTTATCAGCATTCTCAACAACTTTCATAGGCACTTTTTGGCCATCAGTGCTTTTCGGCTTTTTTTGAGCTTTTCCAAATATGTTTCTCTCCTGATGAGATAGGAGGATACATAAGGCAACTATGTAAAGTGACAGGCAAGTGCTGGGTAGCATAAAGGCCAAGAAACAACTGCATTAGATTGTTACCGAGATAAGCAGATAAGAATAGACATGCAAAAATGATCAGTAACTAAAATGCAAAGGAGTTTAAAGACAAAAAAAATAAATACATACCCAAACATTGTTTCATGTTAATATACTTTTAGAGCATATATAATGTTGCTGATAATTTTGCTAATATTAACATAAAGAAAGCTATAATCAATCCATGAATTGATGCTGGTCTTCAACTAAACAATTTGGGGGGTAAGAGGGCAAAATCTTCTAGCTGGGTGGGCAATGCCCCCTGTACTCACCCTTAGCTTTGTGTCTATCTCAGCACAAATCACTTGTGTTATTGCCAAGAGATGCACCATACTACATTTACTTTTTGGGTTTGGTTGCAGTTCTCCTGATTGACTTATAAACTTTTTGTTATCAAAATTTCTTATATCTCATGTAATAACTATGGAAATGTATATGAACTAGAATCAGCACAGTCTACAGACTAAAATAAAATAAATTGATAATACGCAGGGACATAGTGTTACATTCCTAATAAGAGTATAATAGGAGGAAATTAAAGATATTTACCGACTGCTTTGTGACATTGCCAATATCACCAAGTGCAGTCCGTGTCACACGTGCTTTTGGTTTTGTACCATTGACATCTCGGTTCATGTTCCCCTAAATAACGAAAATCAAAATGTACATAAATAGACTTACTTTTTTCATTAAGTAATAAAGGTGCAAAATATTGGCTTAGAAAATTTCGGCCATCTTTACTCATAAGAAAAAACATTCGTTGCACATGCGAGGACAAAAACAAAAACTGGCAAAGTGATCCTACAAATACGTCCGTTGCCTAACTTACTTGGTTATACCTGTGAATTTAATGTTAGTGCCTATTTGTTTTGCTTACTTTATCCCAGTAATATGTACCTCAGAATTTCAGGTCAAATTCAAGATATTATTTATCCACTATCAAATTGGCCATGGCCTAGGCAAGGTGTGTGAACTTCTAAACACAGGAATGTGTACTTACAATCAAGGGTCGTCTTGTAGTCGCCATTTTTTTACTTTCGATATGGCCACAGGAAAGTTCTTTGAAGCTTTGCTATCAAGAATGTACGATTTCTGTGAAGGACAACTCCTCAATCAAAAGCGTAGAGAATTCCAAATTTATTCCGATTCGATCGTTGAGCAGCGTGCGTTTGAATTCGCCGCGAAACGCGTCCTGATTGGCTAGAACTCAACATGACAGGGAGTCCCGTAAAGTATATATTCTATTTGACAGAGAGAGTCCCAGGCTGACAAAATCATGAAAATACCCCCAGAGAGACTAAATAACGGTATTTACGAAATAAACACGAAGCCCAAGGGATACTTAAGTTGTTTTGTACACTCAACCTTGAAAATCTCTTCAGTACGTGGATCAATTCGTAATTATTGAATAACATTCTCTCTCGGCATTCCAAAAATCAATGTCCCATTTGGGGCTGTTCAATACTTCCGTCGTGCCTTGGGGGTGGGCGAATCTACACGTTTGTCATGATTCTGCGTGACAGTAAAGTGGGGGTAAGTGATACTTGATTCAAGCCCGTAGCGTCACGGTAAATAATTTTTAATGATGGGGTTTTGTATAATTAAGGAATCCAACGTTCAGCATATCACCTAAATTGATCTGTTTTATAGTTTTTACTTATTCTTTTCCCACCAAAATTACAATAAGAATAATACAATTAAGTAATAATTATTGTAATATTTATTACAATAAGTAATAAGTTAATTAATAAATAATAATAATTAATGATAAATAAAGTAATAATTAATAATTAATATTATATTATTAGTTAATTAATAATTAATTAAGTTAATTATTCTTTTAATACAATAAGTTTCGCTACTCCTGGCTTGCAACATAAACAACATAAGTAAACCTTGCATTGTGGTAGTCCACTCTTGACAATTTCTAAAATGCTTAGCATTGGTTAAATATTCTGGCTGAAATTTTCTATTTCCCCACCATAGGACAAGCATATTTCCCAGACCGACATCCTTCATATACCAAAAACATGGTACCTATCTGCGACTTCAAAGTTATAATCATGGAAATTCAGCAGCTAAAAATGAGTAGGTTTTCATTAACTTTGCTAGGTATGAATCTAATAAAAAGCGGTTAGCTAAAATAGCTGTGGGATGGAAGTTGCTTAAAGTTTGATGTCATAAAGTATTGTCAGATCATGTGTTATCTTTCTCTAAATCTCTTTTCTCTTGCCACATTTTCAACATATGACATTACAGTGGCTATCAAAATCAAAATGTGAAAAAATTGCTTTATCATTACTTAGGTATGTGCTCTGCAAGAGCTTGAAAGACTGAGACAAAAGCCTTTATCTGTAGCATTTGATATTCGAATGTTTAACTTCACGAATTCCGAATATTAAACACTGCATAAAGATGATAATAGAAAGAGTAAGATGACTTAAGAGTGACTACCGTTCTGTGATAATTTAAGACGGTTTCAAATAAGTTCAATAGTACATTTAGGCAAAAAAGCGCACGAACATGTAAGATAGTTACATGCTTGGCTGTACATTACAATAAGACTGGTATGAGGATTCGCCGGGAACTCAAAGCTATAGACAAATAAGGCTGCGAAAATGCCGTGATACACTATGACAAAGATGGCCATGGATATGGCAGAGTTATTCTCTACTAACCAGCAAAAAAGGAAGTCATTGAACTGTAAGCCTAAGATAAGAATCATTGCGCCTTGAATACTATTGTAAAAAGATCTATGTCAGATAGGAAAACACTACTATGGGCTGCAAACAGCCCCTTACTAATACTATCAAGGAGTGAACTGATAAAACTCTCGCTTAAATGAAAAACAAGGAAATATTTGCACGCATACAAGTTAATGACGTGAGTTACTACACAAAAGTGGACTCGATTCGAAGGCTAGCTGTTTGTAAACGAGGTTTTCTGGGGTTTAAGGACAGTTGTCTTACGTGCTTAAACCTACAGTACATTATCCTATGGTGCTTTGAAGTAGCCAGTTGAAGGTGGGAGATGGGACAAACATGGTACTCACCGTAGTGCCACGATTATAAATAAATACTTTCATGGGACTTAAAGTGGCTTTGTTCCATCAATGAGTCTAGTTTACTGGACTAAGTAGGTAAAGGTGTTTCGTCACTTCAGGAACTATATCAGTACAATGGGATAAAAATTCATAACCATGATACAATTTATCGATAGCTTTTCATGTACTGTCCTTAAATAAAAAGTAACTTGTTGAACGACTATTATGCCTAGCTCACACTAACGACTTTAGTCGCCACGGAAGAAGACTCTAGCTGCTTGCGACCAAACTGTTTCACCAGCACACTTGTAATTTTCTGCTTTTAGTCGATAGCAAAAAAATAGCATGTATTGTTGGTGAAAAACTATGATGTTTTCCTTCCAGTAAACAAGTAATTTTTCTCGCGGGCGACAATGATAGCCTATTGAGTTTACGTAGACCAGCTGCAGCGTACAGTGATTAATCACATACGTTATGCCTAGAGACCTAAAAGTAAGTAGGATGGTCGACTTGCCTTATGGTTTATAGTATATGGTTCCAAACATTGCACGATTGGAACCAGCGAAATACGAGTTGGTACTTAGGTCTGTAGTGTTGTGCTTCAAGCCGTTCATTTTCACCCAAACATCAAAATCCTAGATGGAGAAAGTTTTTTGAGGTATTACTGGAACTATAGGAAATGAGTGAACATTAACAGCAAAGAAATTCTTGCGGAGAAAATTATATAATATAGCACCCACACAACTTTGACCCAATAAATTTTGCACTCTAAGGTGCAAGACCAATATGAAATATTAGGTCTGGCGTGAAATTTTAATTGAATTTCTTGTACAACCAGATATCGGATAATCAGTGATTTTCTCAGTATGGCAATCTTCAGAATGTACTAATGTGGCTCTATTTTAGATTTTCTTTGTTTCTTGCAATAAGTGGAATTCCATTTCGTGCCTGAATTAATATTGAAAAACTTAACAGCAGACAGAGCATGGTGACCCAAGACCATAAAAGGCCAACTCCTCTTATGTAAACAACAAAAAAGCTAATTGAGTTCTAATTACTATACTTTTCATTTTCTTGGATTGCTTTCAACAGTTTTTGTTTATCAAAACGATATTTCATTCAGCAGAGCATCGTAGGAGGGTCTGTGTTTTCCAAATGACATTCAGACAAAGCAATGAAAATTTATCAAAGGGTTGAACAAACTTCTACGTCAAACAAGAAAATGCAGACAACAGTCGTGATGCGACATAAGATCATAATTATTTTTTAAGCACAAACAATACTAATTAATTGTTTTCATTAAGATATTTAACTCAATAGATGAAATGCGAGCAATGAAATGAATGCTGTAGGTAATAGATACCAAAGGTGTAAACAAAGTCTTGTAAACAAAGTCGTCAAGGTGGCATTTGAATCAGCGATACAGAAAGCGGAATATTAATCTTTTCAAGCAAAATTAGCGTTAGTGTATACGCGTTTGTCTTGCGCTACTGGCTTTCTATATTCAGATCAGTTAAAACCTTTCCTTTCTAACAAGGTTCCAGGGTTGATATTTGTTCTCACATCTAGAAATATTGTCTCTGCTTTAGGTCCCTCACGATATGGTTGACTTTGCAAGACACAAGAATCCAAAATCACCAACATATGATGTGACAATTTCAGCGATCATCACCAAAGTGCCCTCTACGTGTCCCGAACATTCCGTCAATAAAAAGACTTTGATAGCTAATTCTTGTTCGCAAAAAAGTCAAACCAGGCACAGGTAGTGATATCAATGGCCACCAAATACTCCGCAAAAATTTGAAAACCTCTTCACTTGCCCTTCTGTCTTGGCAACCCGCTACAAATTGAAGTGTTGTCGATAAGTTGATCCTTGTTGACTCTGAATTCGCTTTTCTGTAGTTCCTGCTTATAGGGATCATTTTGCTACATAAAACTGTTCTCTTAAACGACTCAAGAACATCATATTAACTGATCCCAAACACAGATTTTACCACATGCCATGGTATGATAAGCTCCTCCATGATCCTGAGATTTCAGTTAAAGAATTTCATTCGGACAATCTGCCATTGAATATCGTTTTATCTCACTGATAAAAATGTGACTCCTAAATCTTAACAGGCGCAGAAACAGACTATGACCATCGCTTTATGTCACAGCTTTAGTTTCCGAGTGAAACTTTCCCATTTCATTTCACCAGAGTTGTAGTTGTCCATCTCCTATGCATCTCGTAAGCACAAACAACTTTCCCTATGAGCTCTAATTTCTGGGAAGCTGCATCACCACATCTACCCCAAAATAAAACTCACTCTGCATGCAGAATGCTTTGAAATTCAAAAGATAGCCAAATCATAAAACAATGATGCTTTGATTCTCAAAATGTCACACTAAAACATGTCAATGTTCTCTTTCACCGAGTGTACCCCCATTTGTCTTCTTCAGAACTTCATAAATATCTAGTGCTTCACCTGGGGAGAAAATATAACATCCAATCTAGAACAGTGATCCTTCTCTATTGCTTGGAAATCTTATGGAGATATAAAAACATAAAATGTAACAATTATTTTTTGAGTTGTAGTCAAAGATGTTATAGTGGTTAATAGAACACAACTCAGTTTTACATATAACTGAGTAATAATAAGGTAACCATCCCTAACCTGGGTAAATGCCATGGCCAAGCCTCAAACCTTGTGGATTTGATGGTGTTTTGCAATCGAGTGTAACTTCCTTTCTTATCACTTTATCAATATCAATCGCACTGAAGAAAGCCACAGACTAAAAGATAGATTACAAAACAAGAAAATGAGTATTTAACACAACAAGACACAAAAGCTAAATCACTTTCATCACTCCGACACGGATATCCGTTGATATGGCAATATAGCTCAGTTCCATAGGTGTGGGAGGCTGGGGAGCTGTAGCCCCAAGCCAAATGGGAAACAATCCTCCATCCTGTCCACTCTTCTTGGTCACTCGGGCAGACAATTTACAGTCACCCTAAATTCACAACAGTCCCACGCCTATGCACAGTAGGAGCGTGCCGAAGTAGGGCGTGTTTAGGCGTCATACTCCAACTTTTGAAGAAGCTTTCGTAATTTTTAAGTTATTTACACATCTCTACCTTATCTATTGATCAAAGCAACTATCACTTCTTCCTCCTTGCCAAGTGACAACATTACAGAATTGGCTTGAGTGATTACTTCGTTTCAAATTTGCGTAAAACATGAAAGTAGACATATATGAGACTCTACTGAAAACTAACGATCGCTGCTGATACAATGTAAGGACAACGTCCAACGAAAGAAACGCATAGAGCACATTCAACAGTCAAAATTCTTGCAATTGGAACTGGCAGATATTTGAATGTTAAAAACTTTATGCACACTTTTCTATGTACAAAAGGCAATCACACAAAGCAATGAGTTTTGTACAAAGCAACAAAAGTAATTGCAATTAAGTTCAATGGTATGTAAATTGATACCTGAGGTAAGTCGTTCATGCCAAGTTTATAAGCAAATATCGACCTTGTCAACAAATTTGTAATTTGTAAGGCAAGAGCTGCCCTATATCTATCCTTTTCTTTCACAATATATCGAACCTAGTAAGGAAAATAAAAGATTATTCCGCTCAAAAAAGTCGTAGTAAAATTATGAAAGACAACAAAACCAACTAACTTATGTGTATGGAAATTCTATATGTTCCACTTGCTGCTTCAATTCTTTCTCAATTGGTTCAGGTGCATTACATGTATGGTATGTGTATCGTGTGTATAAACCAACGTGCGTGTGCATACATATGCATACATATACATACATAAACATACACATACATACAGACATACATATATATATATATATATATATATATATATATATATATATATATATATATATATATATATATATATATATATATATATATATATATATATGTAGACATGAGGCAGATAAACACGACAGTATTTCTCAATTTACAAGACATAGAAAAATATTGTTGTGTTATTCGCCTCACATCTACTTTTATAATATCAAGAAATTTTGGATACATATATATATATATATATATATATATATATATATATATATATATATATATATATATATATATATATATATATATATATATATATATATATATATATATATATATATATATATATATATATATATATATACATAAATTAATTAATTAAAGAACAATTGATATGCTTAAAAAGTAAAACATACAAATGCGCATATCATATCACAAACGGTACAAAGGTGAAGTACGTTTGGTAGACATGGTAATTGAGGTAAATTAATAGATATATTAGGTTTGTAAATTAGTCTTGAGCCATTACGATAATGAGATATCTAACTTTGCTACTTAATCCTTTTGGAAAGTTGGCTTGTAAGCAGCCTATCCAGACAGATTCAAGTCTAAACAGGATAGTTTTTACATCTTTGAGGTCTTTTTTGTTTAATGTTCTAATGATGATATAAGTAGACCGCTTTTGAGGCTGTGGTTCGAAAAATACTACTTTCAACAACAAGAAGTTTGTCTTTTTTTATTGATTCACTCCACAAACGACAATTGTTCGTATACCTATTAGTTAAATCATTTGAGGTTACGATTGAGGCTACAAGTTGAATTGAGGCTACAACTGGCGCTTCAGGCCCCGACAGAACTCTGTTTCTTTATGTATAGTGAGATAAAACTTTTTAGCTACATTTTTTCTAAATTGCTGGCAATTTCTTGATTGCTTCCAATCATATCTTCAAGATTTCTACTCTTTTACTTATACCCTATTTTACTGTGCAATGATAGCCAATTTGTGCAGCGATAAATAGCAAAAATCTTAGTAATAATACAAGGTAACTCCTCAAAAGCGTATTCATACGACCCTCTGCATCAAAAGTTCCTTTGACTGAGATATCAGTTGGGATATCAATAATAATCAGTACTCAATGCTCACTCTAATTACTTTGTGGCAAAATAGCATCTACCATATTTAAAACCAAAATAAAAGGCGTGGAGAGGAAACCCCACCTACGGGCCCCACCCAATATCCCCTATTTTCGGTAAAATGTACAGTGACAAATTTTCCTTATAGTTTGGTATGCTTTAACTGTTCTAATGTGAGACTCCGAAAACTCTGTTTTGATTTCGGCTCCTGTAGTGGGCTCACTTTTCAGTTCCTGTAACGAACTCACTGTTCCGTTTTTGTAGCGAGTTCACTTTTCAGTTCCTGTAGTGAGTTCACTTTTCAGTTCTTGTAGCGAGCTCACTTGTCAGTTCCTGTAGCGAACCTACTTTTCAGATCCTGCAGCGACCTCACTTTTTAATTCCTGTAGTGAGTTCACTTTTCAGTTCCTGTAGCGAGCTCACTTTTCAGTTCCTGTAGTTAAGCTCCTGCACAGAGCTGTAGACAGCAATTCAGCAAAATTTGTCAGATGAATTAAAATCCAACTTTTGATAGAAAGCTGTGTTGGATAGCTCAACGCGATAGCTCCGTTAAGGTACTGCTCAATATCTTATATGTAAAGCACTTCAACTTTATTGCTTCTTGCTATTGCTAAATCTTATTGCTAGCTATAGTGCATAAAGCTTTGCCTTCGCTTTTCATCACATTATCTTGAGGCAATTCTTTCTGTGGTTCCTTATAACGCCTGGAGATATCATTGTCATAAATGCAAGGAATGTTTGACCTCAGTAACTATGAATCCGTCGTACATATCAAGCAAGGGAGATGGGGATGAAAAACTGAAGAAAACATAGCAATCAACAACAGAAATGAATGATAACCAAATGATATAATGTGCAGATAAGATAGGTGTGTTGTTATAAATATCAAATGAATCATTACCTCATCATGTATGCTTATACAAAAACGTCCGTGAATCTTGTATTCAGTGAAAAGCCACTTCATGCAAACCAAAATGAGGTGCAAATAATCGACAGCAGATGACTGAACAACCCAGTTCAGCCGACTTGTTATAAACTATTTAAGATACGAAAGTAAGAAACGATTAATATATCAGAAAAGAAAAGAGCAAACTGGGCCAGAAACTGTCATATAAATGAACAATTATAAATGATATGATATGATATGATATGATATGATATGATATGATATGATATGATATGATATGATATGATATGATATGATATGATATGATATGATATGATATGATATGATATGATATGATATGATTGATATGATATACGCTACGATGTGATATGATATGATATACGATACAATATGATATACGATACGATATGATATGATATACGATATGATATAAGATATATAATATATGATATAATCTGAAATGACAGGATTTGATATGATAAATGATATGACCAGATCTGATATGATATGATTGGTATGACATGAGCACATGGCCCTTAAGAGAATCATCTCAATCAAGTTTTGTAACAACAAGAACAGATCAGTCCTACTAGCAATTTCTCCGAAAGAGAACACCTCAATGGCTTGTATAAACTGATGTCACCATACAGAAGTAACTTCAATTGCGGGAATAATTGTTTATTTGTTTCAGGTTAAGATTAAGTCTATTCGAGGATCAACTGTTCAAACTTGACTCAGAATTTTAACTACCTAGCCAAAAAGCTATGCTCTGAGACAAGATCACAGACAGGGTTATCATTCGCTCTTATGTCACAAACAAACGTGGGCTCATCTTCATATGGAAATAAAAAAGTTGTTAATTCCATAACGAGACAATGCGTCGTTAAACTCAAACTAATTAATAATTCAGTCTATCCAATATGGAGGCATGGATTTCATGAACAGCATTCCCACAATAGAATAATGCATTCCAAAAACTTAAATAAACCTCAAGCTTACTAGGTTGATAAGGAAAGAAACTCCAAAAAAAAGTACAGCTAAAATAGATGAATAAGGAACAAATCGAAGGAAACGCGCCTCTGGCTAATATGTAAGAAATAAGAACTTATTATTAACATTCATGATTATAGTACGAACGCTACGTTAGCGAAACAGCAACTAGCAGATGAAAAATACATGGAATATGGCTTTTAACTGGTATAGCTTTGACACTGTATTAGTCATGATTGAAATTCAGCTTTGAAAACCAAAGAGGACATGAATGAACCCGAAACACTAGAGACCTCAAGCTCCAAGGCTCTCAGAAATCCTTTCACAAAAATATCATGACTTTTCCAGGTTTTCCAGACAAAGTTTTTCAAAATTCCCTGACTTTTTCAAATTTTCCCAGCAGTTTATGATGGACCAAGGAAATAACTTGGCATATGCACAGACAACGATAGAGCAAAAACAATGAGTGTGGGAAAATTCCCTGAGGAGACAAAAATTCTGACTTTTCCAGGTATTCCAGGCTCTTGAGAGCCCTGCGCTCGTAAGTGATAGGGCGTAAATTCATAACGTACAAGTGTTTTTATATACAATCGCAGATTTTAACAATCGCCCCCCCCCCAAAAAAAACCGAAATTACAAAAAACTGCAAAATAATTTGTCGGTGTGAATTGAAATTATAAGCAAAAAATCTGCAGCTCTATGCACAAAATCAGGAAAGTCGTTACAACTCTTTCTGAGAAAGAGGAAAAATTAATGGACTAATTCTAAGGGAACTTTCATCTTCGACTAGCGTCAAAAATACATGACATGCATGGCTGTGAAGAAAGGCCTGGAGTCCGAACAATTGAAAGCTTACAATAAAAAATATTGAGAAAATAAACAATCTACATTACATTTTGCATTACACAAACAATTTCGAAACAACTTTTTAGGCGATTTCGTCAATTTTGCTAAACAATTTTTGGGTGGTAACAAGAAACCTGATTGTTTATCAAAAAACGCAAAAACGCATAATGCAATACGAATTAGGCAATTATTGACACTTCGCATCCCGATGGCTTGAAAGGTATTGAATGGGAGGTTGGAATGACCTAAATAAATGATCAATGTGTAAGCGGCTGAGCAGATAACACAAAATACCACAAAACAATGGTTCAGTACAGGTGTCCCTTCCCCAAATTGGTTAGTAATCTCTAGATAGGATATCTATGCTTTGCATTATTATAATTGCTGGAGCGTTTACAAGAGAGACTTTCACAGTGTTTACCAACGCTTATTGGTCTTAAATAGGAAGTTAAATAACAAACGAAAAATAGTACCATAGATAAAACACAAATAAACAATATACAAGTAAAGGATCAAATTTCAGATCCGCATTGTACAAGTATAGAACATTCTTACTCACTTTCCAAACATAAAATACGTTCTGTTTCATATGAAACAAACTTTCTGGTTTCGGTCTGGATGTTTCTTGATACTTTGTTCTTAATAAATATTCAGTCTTAAAAGTTTCTTAAATGTGCCTTAAAATTCTTTAAATTTCCAGGAGCAACAACAACAACCCAGACAAGGCAACTGTGTGACGAGAAAAAGAATATTTAGGTTCTGTGAAGTTTGTATGTGTTTTGTTTGCATTTTACTTCCAGTTTAATCAAGAATTTTCTTGCAACAACAGCTTTTTCAATTTTACATTTGAAGCTCATACTGAATGTTTTTCACAAATGTTTCTCAATTTTTGCTTGATTTGAGCCTCATGTTTCCTGTAAACTTGTTTCTTATTTTAAAAAAAACCTATATTGATTCTAAGGAAATTACAAAAAAATTTGCATCAAAAGTCAAATGAAATTGATTTTGCGAATGGAATATCTCACGCTCTTCAAGAGAAAAATTAGAGGGCTTTCTTGATAATGATCGTGTGTTGGAGAACATATGGAAGAGGTTATCATAAGAAAGAGGCTATCATAAGGAAGAGGTTATCAAAAAAATAGAAGATTGCAGTTCTTTGGAGGATAAATCAGGTGAAGTAGAGTAAAAAATTGAATGAAAATAATAACTAACTTCGTCTTTCACAATCCCAGGGTCCAATGAACGACTGATTTTACATCCTAGAACGGGTGTTCGTGGTTCACTTGAAACTGCAATATCCTCGAGTTTATTAAACATTTCACTTTCACTGGAAAAGTGAATGATACATATAGAAATATACGCGTAAGAAGGGATATGTTAAAATCAAATAATATAGAGTAAATAAAGTAAAGTGGCACGAAGAGATTGAAAAGCTGAATCACAATTTAGAAACTACTTCAAATGCTCCGATATTCAATAACACATAGTAGAAACCTTTCAAATATGATAATAAATGCAGGTTAGACTGCATTTCAAGGAAACTTATGATAATTGATAACAAAACACACAAATAATCACAGAATACCTTCCTCTAGTCCAGCGTCTGACTGCCACCTTTCTCTCATCGCGACTAAAATCAGGTATAGTTGCTGAATTACAGAGCTGGACTATACAAGAGACTGGACTACACAAGAGACTAGGCAAGGTCAAGTTTAGTAAAACAATACTTCTCAAAAAGTTACCATGATAACAAATTCAACGACTGCAATAGAACGATTTAAATGAACCGTTTTTACACTCCTTCATTGACATTACCTTTATTTTTGTTCATATTTGCACAAGTATTCGTATTTGTAGCGATTTATAAATATTTGTTATATATCTATATGTTTTGTATTTAGGCAGCAGGGCTAATATGAAACATCATACCCCCTGCAACATCACCCCTGAAGTTTATTAATGTATGTAAGATGTTATGAAAACAGAAAAAAACCCATCGACATTATTGAAAATATAAACCAAGGTAAAAACGATATTGCAGGGAATGAACTTTGGCACTACCGATGTATTCTTGCCTTCCTCAATATAACTTGGACACATTGGTGATCGACAAGTCCATTGGGCTCGTATGGTATACCATATTGCTCAGCAAGATATTTACCACGATCTGTTAATTCATATCTAAATAATTGGTAGATAAAAACAGCATGAGTGAAATGTGGAAGGAATTCCTTTTTAAATAAATAGAAGCTTATGGGAAATTGTTTTCTACAAGAAAATGTGGCTGTTCCAAAACATAAAGCTTTTTAAAACCCATCGTTCTCTAAGTATACTATTGATTGTAAAGAAATGATCGCAAAGAGCTTTGCATCAAAACTCAAATGAACTTGATCTGTTGTCTCGTACATCTTAGACTCCTCGATAATGGTCTTGTTTTGAAGAGCATATGAAAGACGCTATAATAAGGAATGGGCCATTGTACGGAAGAAAGTATCATTAGGAGCAGTCTATAATAAAGAAGAGTATATATTAAGGAAGAGGCTGTCATAAGGAAAAGGGTAAGAAAGGAAGAGTCTATCTTAAAGAAGAGGATATCTTAGGAATTTTTTGACTAAATGAGAAACTATAGAACTTCAAAATAAGATCTAACAACTAACTTCCTTCCTTTCTATTTGACATAATAACATATATGCTGAGCTTGATAATTATCATATATTTGAGCTTTGAAATAATCGTGACGAAACTATTACCTTATGGTGCCTTTTGTTGTTTTATAAAGCTGATCTGCTTTGGTGCCGGCCATATCTTCAGTTAAGCGATGATTGAATTGCATTAACAGTTGCTTTGCGTATCGTTGTCCAGCACCGTAAATGCGGCCATAGTTCAAAATCTGTTATGCATAGTTAAAAAAATACCTATCATGATTCAACAGATGATTCAGTATGATTCAAAATCTATTTGAGCATGATTCAACATCTATTTGAATATGCTTTAACATCTATTTGAATATGATTTAAAATCTATTTGAGTATGATTCAAAATATACTTGAATATGATCTAAACTCCATTAGAGGGGGTTCAACACCTATATGAGCATGATTTAACATCTATTTCCGTATGATTTAACATCTATCTGAGGTGGGTTCAAAATCTATTTAAATATGATTTAAAATCTATTTGAGGTGGATTCAAAATCTATTTGAATATGACGTAAAATCTACTTGAGCATGATTCAAAATCTACGTGAGCATGATTTAAAAATACATTAACCATAATCTAAGAACTACTTATTTTTATTAGAAAGATGAACCCACTGGAGAATTCTGTTAGCAATAACGTAAAGCAAGTTGATTGAAGCAAATTGGTTGCAGCTTAATGATACAATGGCTTAAACACTAATTCAACTATATTATGAAATTACTAACTTAACATAATGACAATAGAGGAAACGTGGCAGGGCTATGAATCACAAGACAACGAAAAAGGGCTCTGAGGCGGGTTCTAAATACAAAGGGATGTAGAAGCAGTATAAACAGGGGACGTGTCCTGAACTACTACAAAAGTTAGATAGGGCTGTGCAGGAATATTGCTGAAGACTTTGCTTACTAATGTTGCTATTCAATTAACTGTTTAAGAGATATCAATACCCTAAGGTCAAGAAGGAAATGACAATGTTTGCAACACAACACAAATATAACTCTATAATCTCTAAAGATATACATGATCATAGTGCCACGCTTAGAATTATGTATACCTTAGCATTATCTCTGCTGATATCAATTGTAATAGCTGTTTTACTATGCAGATCGGTTCCATCAGATTTTTTCCCTTGCAATGTCATCCACCCAAATGCAGTACAACCTGTCAAAATAGAGGCAGATAATGCAATTATCACTGAAAACACAAGAAATTCCTAACTCAGTAAAAAGGCACGATACTACTAGAGGATTATTTGATTCCAACGTTGTTGGCAATTGGAATCCAGTTGCACTTTGGGTAGAATGTGTCGGATTCTTGCCATCTGTGGATAGACAACTGCAAATCGGCTCTATTTTGTGTCACTTCACTGTAAAATGCTTCAGGATGTTGCTATACTTGCAATGGAAAAATAAATGATGAATGACTACAAGCTATGAGGCCTTCGTTATTTGCAGATCTCCCTAACTGGTCCCGTAACATAAAACAAAAATCTTCCTTCATGAGCATTCAAGAGAGAAGGAGACAACGAATAAGCTGGCTTGATAACATCGAGGACTGGGCCGACTTTCCTGACAGTGATTGTGTGAGAATGATTGAAAACGGACCAGATGGAGGGCCCATGATATTCAACCTGCCTAGAGCAGAAGAAACGTAAACAGCAACAACATAATGATACAGATGAGCATTCATACCATGAATTCCAGCAAATTTAGCATCACCCAGAATAGCAGCTATCCAGAGCTCCTGGCTATCAACATCAGCACCAACGAAACAGTAACCAGGTGGTGATCGAACCATTGCTTTCAACTCAGAACCAACTCTATCTACCTAAACAGAAAACACAGCTCGAAATAAAACGCAGAAGACAATGAAGCCTTTGCATACTGTTGACAACAAGGAGTCAAGAAATAAGTCCTTCTTCGTAATAAAAATTGAAACTTTGTAGAAGAATAAATCTGAAGCATAGGTTGAAAGTATAATAGTACAACTGCATTGCTACTTGGTTTTGAGAAGTCAAGCAGTCAACAGATATAGAGCCTCACCCGCGGGTTACTCGCAGTTAACCACGTTACTTCGACAGCTCTTCTTGTAACGGTACCGGCAGTGATAACCTTTGGCAAAATAGCCCCATAATGGCATTCATTGTCGTAATCAGGATGGCTGGTAAAATGATAGTAATATATATAAATATATAAATATATAAATATATAAATATTTATATATATAAATATATATATATATATATATATATATATATATTTACACACACACACACACACACACACACACACACACACACACACACACACACACACACACACACACATATATATATATATATATATATATATATATATATATATATATATATACATACATATATATATATATATATATATATATATATATATATATATATATATATATATATATATATATATATATATATATATATAGAACAAAACACAAATATACTTTTCTGTCAGTAAACGTTTCGATTAGAATCTTCATCAGTACTGTATACAATTTATATACGTTGTGGATACGGCTTAGGATCAGTTTAGATATATTTATATATATATATATCTTATATAATTAATTCCGCAGAAAAAGATGATACAAATCGGTCAGTACATCAAACATAACTACAAAACAAAAGAATTGCTTCGGTCATTTGCTACAAAAACAAGATGAGTAGCTACAGTGCTATATTGACAGTGATATAATACTGATCCTGTTGAAACAGACAAACAAATATCTGTATAACATGAATAGTATAGCAAAGAAAAGCATATTCTGTTGCAGTTACACATTTCACTTACCACTTGATACTCTCATTAAGTTGATTTTCTTTTAGATAGACAGTCATTTGTGAACTACAATAGTTAATACAAAGAAACTATTAATGTTTCGACAATAAATGGGAAATACACCAAACAAACAAGTTCACATTAATCTATAATCTTCCGTACGAACATGGCAATGATACTCTGATCTATCTGATCAGAATCAAGAAGCAATATCAGTTAAATTCTTTACATTAAACTCTAAAATACCATTTGTGTATTTAAAGTGGGCATTATACCATATTCGTTTTTGTGCATTTCTCCAAAATGAAATCATCTTATTGTTTTGAAGTGTTCTTGTAGCGTTATAACCACCAGCGGATGATAATGTCCCATCTTCCATTTTGGTCAGATAATCTTTTCCTAAAGGGTTTCCACATCGAAACTGTTCGCCGTTCTAAAACAGGAAGTAATCTACACACAGATAAACCAAAATCCTGTTTTCCAAATCATCTTCAATTGACAGATATGATCTGACACTATGAGACTTATAATTGTGATCAACATAAATCCTCTTCATTATAGTTTATTTTTTTGTCGATTCTCTTTGTTTCTACAATACAGATTACATATTACAATACCTATAGCTACTTTTGAATAATAATTTGATGATATCATTGGGAGCAAAAGATTGACTACCCCACAGCCTTACGTAAAACAAAAATACTAATATTACTTACTTTTAATATAAACGCAACAATTAAATAAAACGAAAAAGCGGGACATTCTTCTAGCATACTGAAAGCATTTTTCGTCTGACACTCGTCAGAGTATGAAACTTCGGATAACGACCGAAAGGTGAACTGAAAGTCGCTATCGGACGTTTCATACTCTGACGAGTGGTGTCGGACGAAAAGAGCTTTTCAGTATGCTAAAAGAGTGTTCCGCTTTTTCGAGCTATAGTGAAGTTCTGTAGTACCAACAGGCTATTCATTTAAATGAAAAAAAGAAATTACAAATATTTAACTGGAATTCGTCCAACATTAGATATCAAGTTGTGGCTGTTACACTGGGTCCCACTCATAAACGAAACAAACTTCGGATCTGATTTTATTAACTTTAAATCCAGAAATTCATCAGTTACTCTCCAGTCCGGAATAGACGTCCCCCCCCGACTATTTATTTTTTCAAAAAATGCACACCAGGACATTGTTATTGCAACCCCCCCGCTTATTAATTTTGAGCCAAGAGGAAATTTTCCCAACCAGACCAAGAATTGTCCGGCGAAAGTAACTCGTTGTGAATGTTTGTTGTGCTGAAAAAATGCTAGCGTGAAATGCGTAATTGCTGCAAGAAGCACTGAAAACTCAGCCGACAGTTGTGCCAATGATGATGTCATTCTGAACGCCGATTATAGACACATTTTTAGCATGCTAGAAATATGTAATAAACGCAATAAATTGTTTTTCAAAAAGTTAAAGTTTTTTATCCAGTGCATATGTTGGTCTTCTGTCCACGTCCATTAATAACAGCCCACCCCATAGACATTCACCTTGGAGCTTTTCCACCCCCCCCCCGCTTATTACAACCCCCCGCTTATTTACTTTGAGACTTTTTCCAACCCCCCCCCCGCTTATTGCCACCCCCCTTCTATTCCGGACTGGAGAGTAATATTAGTTCCATCTACATCACACAAAATGACAAGCTAAAGTAAATAAACTACAGGAGAGTTGATAATCAAAATGACATGCAGTCAGAGTGCTATACTTTACGGTTATTAGCTCTGCGTTCCACGATTTCATCAAAAATCTAAGCGTCACCTTGTATAGCGAACAAACCTTGTGAGGCATTTTGTAAAACCATACACCCGGCAAATTTACATCATTAAAAGGGCCAATCCCATCATGTTTTGGATAGCAACCGTTAACATGGATTTTTTTCCAATTTCTTTCCTTCATAATTGTATCATGGCTGCTCCTTTCACCGCTCGTTTCGCGCTCACGTCGAAGAATTTCCAGAATGTCGAAATCCAAAGCATTTTCGTCAAAATATTTTTCTCCTTTGTCCCCTTCCAAATTCGTTGTGAATGACATGTTGAGATATGTTCTAGAAAGCAATGGTGTTATTAGATATTAGGAAAGTTCATAACATTGAAAGAGTCGATTCCACGTACTTGCAAAAATAATAGTACTTATAATTTCATTGGGGATTTTATGCCTCGTTTCCATATAATCGAAATTCTCGGTGATCAATCTCCGATCGGTCTAGGGCATTTCTCCGATCAGGTGGTCATCTCTCCTGACAAATGCTTCTCTATCGATATTTGGTAACACTGGGGGGTTTATCCCGATCGTGGTCGTGTAACAGCCAAGAAACCCACATCACAGTGAAACAGGGGCCCGTGCTAAAAACGGCGGGAAAATAAGAGGATACACTTAGATTGAACTTGGAAATGAGGTTACGAAGAATTCATTTTCATTTCATTTTTATTTATTTTTAGGAAACGGAGGAAGAAGAAAGGAAACGGTCACATGCTACCTCCTCCAGCTCATGCAATACAAATACATAACACAGGGTGCATTTAACTAGCGAAGGGCCTAAAAACTTCTTTTACTACGAATAGCAGATATTTGGTGTATGCTTTGACTGCCAATTCAACTAAATACGCAAATCATACTCACTCGGTTGGAAAAACCGTCCCATTCTGCAGGAAATTCTCATCCTTATAATCACCATCATCAAGAGTGTTATGTTTGTCTATACCAACAAGAACAGCGCCTTTCTTTTTTGCTGCAGATTTACTTGGGGGTGGATCGAATGGTTCTGTATCCAAATTATCATACCGTCCCGGTACCAAATACCCCCAGCCATATTTTCCACTAAAGAACAAGGGGTATCCGTCCCAAGTCATCCGAAGCATAAGCGGGGAATCGCGAGTTTGTGGACTGATAAGTGACGCACCGGCTTCCCAATTTGGGTCGGACCTTTTGGGGCACAGTTTCCTGTACCAGCTACAAAAACCAAAAGGAAGAATAACGGAAGGGTGTATTAGAGAACACAAAAACGAAAGAGGACTTTGAATATTTGCTGAAAAATGTAAACAACACGGAATACCCTTCCCAAACACTAAAACAAGAAGATATATCGAAACAGATAAATAAGCAAGTGCCAAATTAAACAGCATATAGCATTATAAATCATATTATCATCGAATAATAAAATCAAAAGATTCAATTCAAGGATTATGCTATTTCAAAATTCGCTCCCCTTTCAAATATCCTAGATAGCTATTTTTCACTTTTCGCACACCATTTCCCTTTAAATTTGTAGAAAAATTTAGACTATACGAATGTACATTGATACAAAACAAACGCTTCTACTGATAGACTATGCAAGTAAGTACAGAAATAGCATGAAACAAAAAGATCCGAGAGAGAGAAAGAGGGAAGAACAAAAAGATGGGAGAAAGGGAGGAAGGGAAGGAAGGAGCGAAGGGGTGAGAAATACATAAAATCAAACCTTGGGAAACCATTCATGTGCTGTCTTCTTTTATACAAGACATCGTCAGCCTTTGGGAGATCAGGATACCAATCTGTTACTTCTTCATCTAACAATTCATCTGCTGACAAGCTTTTAAGTTTTTTCCGAAGTCTTAATACTTCATCATCATCATCATTCTGGTAATCATTCAGCTCCTTTTTCTTTGGCTTTCTTGCGGTCTTTTTAACTTTTTCTTTTTTCAATGACAAATCCTGTACTGTCCAGTCTAAACTCCAAAGCCATGGGTCCTTCTTGTACCTAGAACGAATAAATACTTACCTAGAACGAATAAATACTTAGGTGTTACATATCAGGGCAACTAAAATCAATACTAAAACTCATTTAGCTATTAACTACTAAATGTACACAAAAAGAGAAATATCAAAAAAACTATTATCTTTAACTATATTAAAAATTATTGTTAATGACACAAGTTCACTTGGTTTATGTTACTTCATATTTACTTAAGTTGCCTTTAAAAACCCCTATATGATGCTTAGTATTTTTCTACAGTACTTACTCAATTATCCAACTGCAGTGGGCATGGGGCTTTCCAAACATAATCGAAAAAGGCACTTTATTTTAATCTATAGATATTGTTCCAACAAAGCAGATCACAAAAACTGGTACATCATGCAGATGTAATAACTGTTAATATTGGTTTCTTTTCATGTAGGAAATGGCATATGCGAGAATCATGCCTGTCTTGATGGATGCATGACAATAGTTTGTGCATGATTTCAATGGTCCCTGGCAAGCCCGAAATGCATTAAATTTTGCATAATGGCATGGGGAGGGTCAAACATCATGGCAGAAAATTATGTGTGTTGGGCTGTGACTCATGAAAAGAAAATGTAAGAAGCTCACATTGGGATTTCAATGGTCTATACTTTTATATCACACACCATTCTGCACACAGCAGGTCTTGTGGTATGCTATGCATTGCACATGAACCATTTACCTCACAGAGAAAGTTGTTTAATCAAAATTAATTTCAAAGAATCTAAAAGTCAGTTTTGTTCAGAAATGCATGTAATTGAGGGCAAATCAAACTAACCCCTCATTGTGAATGAGTCTGCAAGAATCTTCTGCTAATTTCTTAAGTGTTGTTTTCATTTCATTTTCCAGATCTTCATATGTTTCATTTGTATCATTTATGTATCTTTCCCAGCTGTCATCAACTGGTAGATATGATGTACCCATTTCCAGCATTCCTGCAAATGTTACTGGGTGTGGAGCATGTTCCAAAAACTCTGGAAAGATCTTGGTAAATATCTCATATGTTGCTTTGACATCATTGGCACAATAATCAACACACATCTAAAATCAAACAGGAAATTCAGTAACAGCATGGCAGTGCCTAATTTAACATGATTTTCCAATACCACTGTTTCTGGGAGAAGTCAAATGTGGGGGTCTGGTGGTTTACCCCTGGAAAGAGTTTTTACAAAATACACCCTTTAATTTGCAGGAAAATTATATTGTGCAGAGTTATTATCTTTCAACTAAACAAAACACCTCACTTAAAACTTTTTGCAGTGCTTATCTTTTTTGATTAATGCTTTGTTTCCCTTTAGTCACGGAGGCTTCTTTAACAGGGTGTCACCCTGATAATGGATAGTGGAATTTGATAAACATGTCAATGGGACAATGAAGAGTAATAAATATCTCAACCCAAAAGGACTCTTGTGAACAAGACACTTATCAAAGCATCCTAATTCTTCCCACAAATTTTTTGTTTCAAAGACAACTACTTAAATTTCTAGGCTACTATTAGTGGCAAAGACCACTCTAACCTAGGCAGTGCAACATGGAAGAAGTCCATGTCATAAAAATGCAGAAATATTGAAGATACCTCATAGTATGAATGAATAGAAGAAACAATCTAAAACAAACTGCAAAAAGCCACTCATTAAGATTTGGGCAGAAAGCAACACCATACAAAACCTATCACCCAGAGCAAAACTGTGAATGCTTAGCTATAGTGACATTGTAAGTCATGGAGGGTTGGCATCAATAAAATTATTTGGTGACTTACCTGGAAATTTTCATGAATATCTGCTAAAGTTCCTTCAACAAAAAAGTCCTTTGTTGATTTGTCTAAAGTCCCATTTTTTGTGTATAATGCAAAAACATCAGATAAATTATTCAAAGAACCAACATCCATCCAATCTGACTTTTTAGCCTTTTTTGAGTTCATTAAGATCCTTTGAATCCCAGTCAACCCAGAAATGCACATATGCAGGCTTAGTGTATCCAGAAACATAGTCTCTGATGTCTGAAATAATGGGCAAAAGAAAACTACTGAAATATATATAAATATATATATATATATTGCTTATATTGGGTCATATAGCTGATCAAAAGTGCTCAACAAAAGGAGCTTCTAATAATGAAATTAGAATAAGATGAGAGAGACTAATTTCTGCGACTCTGAGTTTCATGATAGACAATCATCAGGCATACTGCTACCAATATATATATATATATATATATATATATATATATATATATATATATATATATATATATATATATATATATATATATATATATATATATATATATATATATATATATATATATATATATATATATATATATATATATATATATATATATATATATATATATATATATATATATATATATATATATATAAATCAGCAAAAACATGTGTGTGTGCATGTCTTTGTGTTTGTGTGCATGTATGTATAAGGGTATACACTCATATGTTTTACAAAAATGCAAATAGAACCATTCCAGTAAGACATATGTCAACCTCAAGAAAATATTGCTCTTTGACATAACTCCTATCAAATCCTACATTATGACCAACTATCAGCTTCTTCTGGGCAGTTTTGGAACTTTGCTCAACCTCTAGGGGGATGAACATGTTTGGTAATTTTCTTTTAGGATACTGGTATGCTCCATCAAAATCTGTAAGCAAATCACTGACCCAACAGTACCTGTTAGAAATAAAATCCATGATTATATTCCATTGCAAAAGAAACCAGGCCTCCTAAAAATAGGATTCTAATGGATATTTCAAGATTGTAACAAAAAAAGAAGTTAGAAAGTGAGCAAGAAAGTAAACAACTAAACAAGTAAACAAATAAACAACTGGCAGCTAATAGTAGTCAGTTAGGTAGAGCACTCAGAGATATCAAATTTGCTATTACATAAATGTTTACCTTCTATCAACCATATTGAAAGATTGAGTACAAATATTTTACACACTCAGGCAAAGCTATGATCAAAGGAAACAGGAGAAAGAGAGGGGTGGAGAGAAAGAGAGAGACAGACAAACTAGCTTGATTTGAAAATTGTAAAATGTTACTTTGTACAATGCCTTAAAATCTCCTTTTGTACAGTCAAATATGTCATATATGGAGAAAAACAAACATCAAATACCATGCACATGGAGAGGCAGCTGTTGCCATGACTGGCAATTCACTTTCATTCATACATACTTCAACATCAAACACAATAACGTCACAATCAGGGCATTGAACCTGCTCTGCTATGCCATCTGGTGTATATTTTGTCCAACCTTTTTGACAAAGCCACGATTGAGGCATGGGTGGGGGCTGTGAGCTGGCAAGTTCTTTTGCCAATTCAAGATATTTACTAATTTGATCATTTGCGATATTTTCAAAATGTTCACTTATAGTTTTTCCACGAAATTTTGGTATTTTGAAATTGATATCGTTAAGAACAGTGCAGTCTTTTCCCCATAACCCATGCTGATCTAAATGCTCTTTAACTTTTTTAAAATCCCCAGTGTCTAGCTCAGGTTTATTTTGACTTGCAGGGAACACTTGTTCATGTAGTGACTTTGACAGCATCTGAATGTTGATCTCATTGAATCGCCTCTCGTTTTCACTTCTCCTTGAATAACTCGTTGGACTTACTTGATGCAGTTCACGATTTTCCTGCGTAGTTTTAATTTTACAAGTATGAACAGAACCAATCCATTGGTTCCTAGTTTGGTGTCTTTTCCGATCACTGCATATTTGACAATAAGTGACTTTCTTTGCTGATGCTCGATTGATGTTCTTCAGATTTATCTGGCTATCTAAGATCGATCTCATGCATTTTCGGGGTGCAACCGATTCCAACACCAGTCTAGTAATCATTCTTGTTCTTCATAAAAAGTCGGAGAATTTCACATAACAATACCACCTCAGAATAACAAGTAATCTTTCTCTATTACAATATGGCCTGGATTAGACAAGAATCCCGAGCCAAACAGAAACTCTAATCGCCAAGAGCATAACATAAGTTGATGATCAACCATATGAACCCAGGCCATGTTAATATTCCCGCCAAGTTGTTGTTGGTGCACAGCTACTCACCTGTTGCTGTTGCTGTCAAGTTCGCTCCTTTCATGAAAAAGACTGGATCCTTATAAACTTGTATGTATCCCGCCAATATGAAAGCTCCATATAGTCAGAGCAAAGAAATAAAAAGCTATGTTTGTAATTGAGTACAACGTTCAAAGAATGCTTAAAGGAATGGCAACAAAAACAGAATTGATGATGACTCTCCACGTAGCAGTCTCCTAACTTTAACATGTCAGTTGGTGCTGGGTCAATTACTTATGCCAGGTTCAACCTTTTGCCTACTATCAAACTTAGTATCTAGTAAATTGCTTCTCGAGACTGAAAAACTCTACACTGTACATTTTCTTTGTTGAATGTTATTTGTGACCAGGATTAAACATGCAATTTTTAAAGATCATCTCGACAAAACCATCCCAGGTGAAATCCATGAATCCCAAGGGGCTGTTCAACAATTACGCTACGCTTCTCGTTTTTCGTGACTCTCTGTGACAGTAAATTAGGGGGCGAGTGGTACTTCATTAAAGTACGTGGCGTTACAGTAGACAAATTCTAATGAGAAGTTGTGTATAATTAAGGAAATCCAACACTCAGCACACAGCCTAAATTAATCAGGTTGTAGTGCGAAACTGTCTAAATTAATCAGCTTTTTTTATCTATTCCTTTGTCACCATACATTGTAATGTGGTTAGTGCTGTAATCCTAAATTCGAAAATTACTTCACTATTGGCACTTACAGTTGTTGCTCTATTTCAAAGAAACAAAATGTATATTCAAAACACACACACACACACACACACACACACACACACACACACACACACACACACACACACACACACACACACACACACACACACACACATATATACGCTTTTCCATAAAAGTGTGTGTGTGTGTGTGTGTGTGTGTGTGTGTGTGTGTGTGTGTGTGTGTGTGTGTGTGTGTGTGTGTGTGTGTGTGTGTGTGTGCGCTTGTGTGTATGTGCGTGTGTTTGTACTTGTGTGTGTGTGTGTGTGTGTGTGTGTGTGTGTGTGTGTGTGTGTGTGTGTGTGTGTGTGTGTGTGTGTGTGTGTGTGTGTGTGTGTGTGTGTGTGTGTGTGTGTGTGTGTGTGTGTGAGGCCCGGTATCATGGTGGTAAGTTTAGTACTGATGAAGATATACATCGAAACGTCTATGAGTTGACATAGTACCTTATTGACTTTCTATATAAAATAGCTGTAGTCCAATAGCACAAAACTATGAAGAATTCTCCAAAGTCATGCTGCTCTTATACCTAAACATTTCGATTGAAACTTTAATCCGTGCTGATACAAGTGTGGCATACAGCCGAAGATATTGCAGTTCATTGTCACTCAATGAGGTACACGCGAAAACATCGATTCGCTAGACTTACTAAATCGTAATGTAACATCGGAAAGTTTAGGAACAAATGAAGAAGAGGCTTCAAAAAAAGAGAGAAATTAACCCTAGGGAGCAACTTCATGCTTTACGCACAGTAACATGAAACAAACAAATGATCTCAATTAAAAAGAGTTTTTCTCACAATCATCTTAAACGAACAATTATTGTTCTTATAAAACAACGATGCTCAAAATGTGAACATCATGAGTTGCTAAGATCTGCAGCAGCAGCAACAACAGCAGTAGCAAGTTTTGCCATCGACAAACCAAAACAAAACACCTAATTACCACTGGCACATTGCCTTCCATGAGAAGAAAATGGTCCATAAATGATTCACAACAAAAGTACCCATAACAACATGGCCCACATGAATTATGTCCATCTATGAAGCGGTGCTCTGGACCAAGCCTGTTTACACCTCACGTCGGAGGAGTCTTTGCCGTGCGGTAGACCAAATACGGACAAAAGTTCAGCTCAGCAGGAGCTCAGTAGATGACCTCATACAGAGTTGCCTTTTTATCACCAGATCCTGTAACTATGTATTTGTCATCAGAAGAAACATCACAACTTAGGACTGACGAAGATTCTTTGGACTGAAAGAAGGTAAAAACATAGTTAAGCATGAAGCAAAAAACCAAATGAGAGTTCTACACAAACAAGACACCGAAGGAATGGATGTGGTGATAGTAAAAATGCAAGCAGGTAGGCAGGCAGGCACGCACCCACGTAGACAAGCCACATTAATCACAACAACAATCACAATATATCTTTACAGTAACATACTTACTCAACGCTTCCCATTTGCACCACTTACAAATGCAAAGTTAAAACAACTAATTTATGACAGTGCACATTAATAAATGTGGTCAAATATCAAGGTTTTCATCGAGGAGAAACAAAAAAGCCCATAATTCATTCAAATATTTAGCCAAGCACAAATCAAATATTTAGCAGATCAAAACATTGATGCATAGAGACTTAAGCTGTATGTATAGAGAGCCTACATTGCTGTATAGAGAGCTGGAGACCTCCTCAGAAAACATCATCTGAATACAAAATATCGGAAACTCGCTAAAGAGAACCATACCTTAAAACATGAGTAAACTACGTATAAAAACACAATACAGAAGTAAAACTAATGCTTAGCATCTGAATGGAGGAGTTGGAACAATTTTCGTGGCTCATCAAATAAATATTTGCAAGAAAGTCACAAGATGCAACAGAAAAAGTTTATTCTTAATTTGTACGTTAAATGTTCGTACAAAAAGAAAAAAGAAGCTAACGAAAAATTGCGACCGAACTATCAATATAAAAATAGCATGCTGCACTACTCGGTTGGATCACTGGAAGGAGAGAATACCCTCCATAGGGCGTCAAAGGATCAGAGCCTAAATCATATTGGTTCAGAGACAAGAAGTCTGCTAAATCAATCAGATGGATTTCGACAATGCCCTGAAAATGAATAGTTTCCCCACCCCGACACATTAAGTGCAAAATACAGGCATTGAGCGGAAAATTGTTGGATAGGTGGATTTTATGGCCAGCCACCCTGACAGGTGGCCATTTCAAATTCTGCGCAGACCGGTGGAACTTGCTAGAAATTTCCCTAACAATATTAATAAAACTGATTTCCTTGACATTATCCTAACATATGTTGACCTCCAAGAGATTCCACTGATATTTCCCTAATTTTCCTGACATGGCAGGCACCATAAGAGATGACAAGGGTATATGGAATATAACTGTAAGTTCTACCTGGAAAATACTGGCACCGTATGGCGTTCTCCATGCATTTAACAAATTATCTTTCCCAGTGCTTATAAACCATTTCCCGCTTGTTGCATATTTCAATGATAAAACACAACTTTCATGCAGATGCAACTGATATTTATCCGGCTTTGCTACATGAAGTACTTCAACATTGCTACTCTCCATACCAACCGCTAACCATTCTCCTGTTGGACAATACCCGAGGGAAAATATCTGCGAACTGAAATCGTGCTGTTGCAGTTGTCTACCTTCTCTTAAATCCCATGATCGAACTGTGTTGTCAAGTCCGCCTAAAAATACAAATAAAACGTAGAAGAGCTAAATATGCAAAGACAGATATCTACTACACGGCACGGGTGAGAATATTTTGAACTGTTCCTTGCTAAAAAACCATCTGACAATATACTTGCTCTTAAGGAGATTATAAACATTAATAAAGCATAGGATTTTAATATGTTTATAGTATGACATTCCTTTCTAGGCATGAAATTGTAACATAATTATATATATTCTTATTAGTTAACTTTCCTTCTATAATTAACAATGAAAAAACAGTTTTGCAACTGTTGAGGCTTTCCCCTGTTACAAAAATTCGTTACTATAATCAACATTATTATTTTAAATGGGGGAATGGGTAGATGCTGACAAGCAAGGTCCCCAACTCAATACATTGGCTACATACTGACAGTAAGCACTGTCCTTGCTTCTGTCTCTCCTCGCCACACTAAAATTAGATGCTTATACGCTGGTGCAAATTTAATACTATCCATATAATGATAATAAAACAATATTGCTGCGTAGGGAAAAATCGCTTTCCTAATTGAAAATAAATCACGGAACACTATCAACGTCCTTTTCACAGCAGCATCCGCTTTAAGATGTGGAAAGAGAGAAACAAAGTATTAATTACAGAATGAAGAATTAACTTAAAGGATTAGGGCGGATTCATAATAACACACAAAAACGTAATAGACAAGATTTCCTTGGATTTAGTTTCATTATGTTCAAATCCTGACAAACTCTCCCGTTCATTTAGTAAACATTTCATTTCATCATTGGTATCTATCAGACAAATAAAAAATATTCTTTTTGAAAACCGCTTATTATAAATTTCAAAAGAAAAAGATCAGATATGAGTAAAAGCAGGAAACTTGTAAATTAAAATGATTTATCAAAACGCAACATGTGTACCCTATAAGGGAATAAAGTAAGTGGCTTAATACATTGACGTAGCCATTCTGTCTGGACAGATTTTGATGAAATTGGGAAATAAACAGGAAGATGCCATTTTCAAAAGCATTTTTATATCAAGGATAAAAACAGCTCTGTCGTCCAATCAATAAAAAAAGTTCATGCTACAGGATTCTAACTTTGATAACTATCGTACTTCTCATGATATTTGGCTGTGGAGGCATAAAAAAACCTCTATGGAGTTTGGATTTAATCTAAAATGGGTTCTGGATTTAATCTTAACCTCAACTCATATTCATGTCTCTGCAAGCCCAAAGTCTAGATCAAACTCAAAGCAAGTGAGTGTCCTGGAGATACCAAAGCGCCATTCAAATGAGAGATAGTTTTGTTTGCAACTAAATGCGTATTCATCTACTCTTATATGACAGATATAAATATGAAACTGACTCTAATGGCGTTGCAGGTGCTGGAAATGTAAAGTGATATTAGGTTTGTTGTCTACCTGTCCATAATCTTGATCCATCAGGGGAAATATCAATACAACTCGCTCCATCTGTGTGTCCTTGAAATTGCTGAACAAGAGTCTCATTGTGTAGGTCCCATACGGCAATATTACCGTCACTGCAACAGCTAAAACACACTTTTGAATCCGGGCTGATTGCCAGTGCGTAGCACGCCGGTGCATTCGATGTGAGTTCAGTTTTAATTCGAGGCGTCGACGATGCCAAGTCCCAAATAGTTAACATACTCGCCTCCCCTCCAACTATCAAAGTTCTACCATCTGGTAGTAGTTTACACGATCGTATGTAAATATCTCTCTGCAGGAAAAATATGCATCAATGTATATGTGCTACAGTAAAAATCACAAGGAATTTATCCATTTTACTTATTTTACTTATCAAAGATATCTGACTGGATGTATAAGAAATTGGCTATAAATAATGAAAACAACAAGGCGAGATTGCAAGGGACTGGGGATGTGCCAAGATAACAGAAGACTTTGGTACGTGTAATTTTTCAATAAAAATAAAAATTTGTTGCTATCTAAAGCTATTAAGATATGAATTATTACAAATTACTACAATGGAACTTAAATATAAAGTAACTATGAACAGCTACAAACAAAATCAACGAACATGAACATATATCCAAAGTAGGAATAACAAAGAAGAAAAATCTATTTCACTGGAGGTAAAAGTGAACAAATAAGACTTCAGTAGCTTACCAAACATTCCAACGTCGACACCGGCTTGGTTAATGTGTTTTGGGAAACTGCCTGGTTGATATCCCAGACTTTGACACAGCCCTGCAAACCAAGCATTCAAAGCTAAATAACATTATAATGCTTCTTGCAATGACAAACGGAAGGATGTCATTGGAGAACCAATAGTAGCGGATGATCGCAGAGGCCAATCGAAGTAAAATGATGAAAAAAACAATGCTGACCAATTATCATTCAATTATGTGAAGACTAAAGTAAAGCATAGATAGTAATGCACTAATTAATAGAACTGAATTGCTTTAACACATTGAAAATGAAGCCTGTAAAAGACAAACAAAACTGGCACCTCCCCTGAAAACCATGCATCATATACTGGCTATAGTTGCAGCTTTTATTCTATTGTCACGTTCTCTGTTCTCTGTATGCTTAATTTTGCAAAATATCGTAAAAAGGCATCATATAAATTTCCTTTGTTCTTAGTCTCATTGCTTATTTTATGTTTTTGAACATTTTTCGTATGAACCTATTCAGCCTGTATAAATATTATATACTGAACACTGAATGAAATGAATGAAAATGAAATGAATGAAAATGAAATGAGGTCAAAAGTGCCTCTGGGCCTGAACCAAATTATTGGGAATAAACGGCCGGGAAAATAGAAAATGAACCTAACCACTTTACCTTTCCGCCTGTATAAACATGCCTTGTTGGATTACTAACAGTAACGGCGCAGACAACTTCACCATGGTTTAAGGTACATAATTGTCTTGCATGTCGCGGGATGTTGGGCCCCATTAATGCATCTGGTGGAAATGGAACAGGTTGCATTTGTCCGTCACCTGAGACGTGATATGAATATGCAGGTTTGCCACTAGGCATACCAAGAGATTGAAGCATCCCCATTCTTGATGGTGTATGGGGGTCAAAGCCTCCCTAAAAAGGAAATAAGTTGCAGTGTGCATAAAATAAAGTAATGGCCCTAAAACACAGATGTACTAATTAATATAATAATGCAGAAAAATTATGGTCAGTGTTGACAAACAGTTTTGAATAAGAAATGACATGAAGAACGCCACTTTTCTGACAAATTCTAGACGGTTAATCCTGCATAAAATTGAAGATTGCGTAAATATGTTGTAAAAATATATCTGTATTTTGAAGAAGATATTCTTCTACATAAACGATGCTCTCGTCCAATTTGAAATTATGCACTTGGAGATTATACATGATGATTAAAGCCTGAAGTTAAAATGATCATACTTTACAAACAACTGCATAGTTGGCCTAAATCAGGATCCAATATTTAGTCAGAAATTCGAACTACAAATACTCATAGCTTTTGATTTATCAAAGATATTGATATGAACTTTTTTTGTTGAATCAGAATTTTTACAGGCTTTTCTCTTGTCATAAGGTTGAACTATAAAAACGAACTTCAATTTTCTGAAATTTGTTCTACACGATAAGGGCAGAACAACCACCACAAAACTTAGCAAAATGGTGGTTGCTGAATGTTTAAACATTCCCTCCTAGCTTCCTGCTTCCCAGCGACTCCGGTCAGGCCCCACGCATGCATTGGTGAACTGCAATAAGCACTGTACGCGATTAACATTTTTGAAGTGGACAAAATTTCCCTAGTGAAAATACTCATACATATTCAAAAACCAGTAGCTTTCACGGCTATAACTTTTGGCAGATAGATATATTTGATAATGAGTATCAAATGTCTGTCTCCAGTCTGGGTATATCTGTTTATCACTGTTGGAAACGGAAGAGGGGCATAAAGACATATTTATATTTGAGCTATTAAGTGACTGTTTACATGAGACGAGGCAGCCCGGTTAGCTGAACTAGCTCACTTTAGTGGATGAAGCAGAACAATGGATTCCATTGTTAATTGTATTTTGTTTTATGTGTACAGTGAGCCAGCCCACCATGTCGAGATCTGACGATTTCCAGGTGAGATCTATGTCAATTGGGATGCAAATTCATCATGTAAAGATGATGAAGTGGGCTAGTCCGGCTAACCGTGCTAGAATTGATCACACTGCGGAGACGCGTACAAGTTGAGAATATACAATCTCATTTCGGTATCTGGGTACAGTAGACTGGCCCAGACAAGTGCGATGGGCGGATGCAACCATGTAAACACAGACATCTCACATATAGGAGATACCCCGGCTAACGAGCTAGTTCATCTCAAGTAAACATGCCCATACTCTTTCATAATGAACACTTTTTACAGAATTTGAGTTGGTTCGTAATACGCAGTTCTGCAGCTTGAGCAATAACCAGATCACATGCATCACATGAACGTTGATCATGTGATATTCCAACCGCGGAAGAAGTCTGGAATCGATGGATATTTCCTTCATGGTTCTTGGTTTAAGGCTAATTGGTTATCATAATGAAAAAGAGATAAAGACTTAAGAGTGTAAACTTACGATGGGCGGTCGACCATAGGGAATGCCTATAAAACAGAACACCAAAGTAATTAGCATCAAGGCTTTTAAAGTTAAAAAGTTAATGTAAGGAGATGTGAATATTCTATTGCGGATAAAAATCACCACTACGCAGGATTGAGAACAGCAACCAATAAACCCTTGAGGTCCTTGGGGAACACGGAACTAATATATCCGAATGAGAAAAATATAAAAAAAATGGTAGATATAATAAGGAAATAAGTTTAAAAATGAAGATGACTGAACACAGAAGTAATTCAATTGAAATTGCAACTGATTGTGAAAACTAATAGGAAACAGTTAATCAGATATGTTTGCAAAGAAAGAAAAATCCAAAATGATTTGGTTTGAAATGAAATACCTTTGTTTTTAAGCAGTTCGCTTTGTGATATGCTGTTGGCCATACTCGTTGGAAATGCAACTGGACTTAGATCGCTTTAATATAGAGACAGAAATATCATGTGAAAATACGTGGCAAGAGAAAAGAACAAATGTAGGAAAAGGTGACAAAGATTTAATGTTAGAATAGTCTAAATATTTATGCAAGCAGCTTTCTGTAATGCAATGAAATTCCATCATGAAGTAAAACCAACATGTCAAGTTTCAAAAGTGCAATAGGAATTCAAAAATCAATCAAATACCTGTGTGATTGTATGAATGGATATGGACCATTTCCAATAGAACTTGGAGGTCGCAGTGAAGGTGCTGCACGATGATAAACAAGATAAAGAAAGAATTAACAACAACTAAATAAGGGTGAATAATCAACATCTGACGATTTTGGCGGTTCGTCAACTAGACAAATCTTTGAATGTTTAATAAAAGTATGAAAAGTAGGCTGCTTTTGAAGAAGTTGACAATGATGAGAGCGGGGACTCGTAGAAAAGTGCACGAGATGTTTGCGATTTTTTGTGGCATTTAATGTGATTTTGCGATTTTCGTTATTTATCGTGACTGGTCATTGGTTTGTGTGATGTTTTGATTTTGTAGCAAAGTCTACGAAATCTCCCTGAGTGACATACCCTTTGATGAAAACAATCCGGCAAGAGTTACTTTTGCGAGAAAAATGAACGCCCATATTATTTGAACATAACACACAACCCGAAAGAAGGAGGTCCTGATTAAAGAACTGGACCTCCCCGCAAGTTCTAAACAGCACTAACTATCCATAACTTGACTACCCGATAAATCTAACATTCGCTACCTCGCATGAATGTTCGATCCCTTTGTTTAGGCTTAGAAGGTTTAGAAATACTGCCGAATAATTCTCACATTCGATAAATCGGGCAAATTTAAATTTTCCTTGAGAACTTGAGTATAGAATGCAAAATGTATATATAACACGCAAAATCACAATAAAAGTGGTCATAGGTATTGTGGAGGAATTGCAAATTAATGCTCTTTAGAGAGATACTTGGATGATCTTGACTTCAGCAGCCCAGAAGGGAGAGTAAGTGTCAAAAACGAAGACATATCAAGTACAGCACTGGCACGTACCAAGTGATGACATTTTTGCCATTGGTGATGAACGACCCGGGCTTGATGAGGACAATGCCGTGCTCCCTGACGTCGAAGTTCTGCTTTCAGATATCTAAAACGAAGAAACTAAAATGCTAGAAACAAGTGCCCCTAAAATTGACGAGGAATCAATAAAGTGTCAGTGTTTAAGATAGTACCTACTCTCAGGAAAATGCGACGCTACTGGTGTATAACATCAGGCAAAAGAAACGAAACTGCTCGAACTTCTTCTACTTCTGTTTGCAACATTCTACAGTGTTCACTAACATTCTACCTTTTAATCTGCTCATCAAGATGACTATATATGACTAGAATTGATTACTGGAAGGGTCGTTGGGGATCAAAAATCAGGCCATACATACAAGCCAACTTTTACTTCCACATGAAATAATAAGCTAAAGGGCAGCGATAACAGATAACAAAGATTTTCACTCCAATATGTTATTTAGTATACGTCAACCTGCACTGTGGCCCGAGAAAAAATCATGTACTTGATTAATCACAATAATTGCATGATTGACTGACTGATTGACTGATTGATAAATCAAATGACAACTCAAAACGTGTATCTGTCGTCTAATGCATTGTCTATAAATAAGACTATATAACAAAATCATATCATCTCAGTTTAATACGTTTTCAACAATTCAAAGATTTTGCTTTCAAACCTTCTGCAAATATTGCAATATGTATATATTATATATATTATATATATATATATATATATATATATATATATATATATATATATATATATATATATATATATATATATATATATATATATATATATATATAGGATAACTGATGAAGGCTTGTGCCGAAACGTTTTAAGAGTTGGAATTTTTTCTTGAGGGTCTATATATATATATATATATATATATATATATATATATATATATATATATATATATATATATATACACAAACACACAAATATACATATATGTATATACATATATTTATATATATATATATATATATATATATATATATATATATATATATATATATATATATATATATATATTTATATAAATTTCTGGGCACTGTGTTCCCGTCTTCCAGTTCTGGGGTTATAATCCTTGCAATATGACTAGCATTCCTTGCTTAAGAACAAAACTACATGCCTTTCCGTGTTTTGCAGATGGCACGGGTGGTGACGATGGTGCCGATTCTCTAGGCCCCGAGTCTCTTGGCGCTTCCTTTTTTACTTTCTTCTCAACTGAATCGCTTTGTAATGGACTCGAATCTCCATTTTCAAGCCGCTTGGAAGGAGCCGGTGAATGGGAATCCTAACAAAAACGAAATCAGGAAGGAATCAAAAGAGATTTACTAAATTCGATCAGTCAAGAAACGAAGGAAACTGCCAAAATAATATTATAACCAAAAGGAATCAAATGTAATATCATAATGAAAGGAGCTTTGCATCCAGATAAACTCAAGCGCTATCATGTGGAAACATTCCATTTTCAGTTCTTTCATATATTTGGTATAGAATATTCCACGACACTTGAAATGACATGTAATTCTTGATAGTCATGATGGTTGTTTACCTCGTTGGTATCATCGACAACTAATTCCCCGTCGCTCTTTTCGGTATCGCTATCCTGTAATTGTAATTAAATCAAACATCACTAATGGCAACAACACTGACTTTTAACTTGGGCTGAGTAATGGCTCTCGAAATATGTAGACAGTAATGGCCATATAAATGCAGACAAAGTTCAGGCATAGCGTTTAAAAGTTTTGCAAAAGAGATAATCCCCAAAAAGATAACTGGTTGCAGTAGAAGAATCAGTGATTTGAAATCTTTCTTAGAAGATGCATTATATTCTTGTCTGTTTGGATGAAAATCGACCAACCTCAGCCAATCTCCATACGCTTCCGGGTTCCTTTTCTTCGCGCCTTCTTTTAGGGTGTTTTACGTTAGATGAACCTAAATGATGAAATAGGTATCAACTTAAAAATTCAGAAACACTAAAGGAAGACAACAAGGCACTCAAAAACTAAAGAATAAATGCAAACATCGAGAGATTCATGAAAATTGTAAAAAGCAGATGAAACAATAGATAAGTCAATGGAGAAAGCTAAATTACAAAGCATATGGACGAGCGTCGAAGATAATAACAATCGAATAAAAATGCTTTGTTTACAGCTTGTTCAGTAGAGAAAATTATTCATCAATTGGTGTGTGACAGTATTTGAAAGATTAGAAATGAACTGACCACGTCCGTCATCACTTCCATGAGATGAATGGCTGTCTGCTGTACTTCTGTATTTATTACCAACTGGAGATACCGAGTTCTTCAAAAAAAGAAACACAAATGCAAATACAAACTATAAAATGCATACAACAAATTTTTGCTCTACGTTCTTTGTATTACGTACACTCGCATTCCCTGCGTATTACTGCCTTAATCTATAGCAGTACAATACTGAGTCAATGGTTCTAACTTTGAAGAAATGCACGAGAGCTGTAGAAACGATGCGAGTATCACAGCACCACAAATACTCAAAGTTGTGATGAACAGTTGGTGATTTGTATCTGATATTTTTAATGTAAGTATAAATTTCCAATAAATCAATACACTTCGAATACCAGTCAGTCATTCAGTTATTTAAGCAGATAAACCATCCAAAAGCAAAAAGGTGCCATTGGAAAAAATGAATGATGATGAAGTGTACAATGCAAAGATATCCCTACAGACGTATAATTCATAAAAAATCAATGGACAAAAAAGCTAAAACCACTAACCATTCCTTCTGTTCCAAAAAGAATCGTTCATGAAAAGGAATCAATAGTTTAATATGTCAATATTCGATTCAAAAGAGCAAAAATCGAGAATACAAATTGTAATGGCGATTTAATCGTCTGACAGATGGCATGAATTTCTTGTACAATCTTAGTAGCAACTCTCCTAGTATTGGCATATAGAACTTCACACCAATATGTGTCAGTACAATACAAAATAGAATTGGAGAAAAATGTCATGCTTATCACAAAAGCAAAAATGTTCAACACATTAAATCAAACTAAAAGGACAATTGTCGATTACAATAATTGACGTTTTTATTTACTACTTCTCATAAAAGTACCGATCGGTAAGTATGTTCCAGAAACAGTGTGGCATGCGTTCGTGCCAAATAGCTGAACTCCATTGCTACAGCGCGAGGCTCAACATGTTTGCTTGCATTAGATGTAACTTAAAAAAATTAAAAACAAAGACTATAACGGAAGAAGCAAACCTTTCTCTTCCTTAACCGGCAAATGGGGAGTCGATGACAGAGCGTTTGATAATGCCAACAACCCACTGCCAGAACCAGGGGGTAAATGCGGAGGAGGCAAAGAGCCCTGATGAGGGAGCGGTAGGCCTGGTGGATGTGAATGCGGAAGGCCTTGTTGATGTAGCTGTTGCTGTAACATAATAGAAAAACGTGCAATATCTTTCAAATGGCACCCATCCACCCATGGCAATCGGAAATACCATGGGCTACACCAAGTCAACTAGATGCGTTCCAAATCCAGACTATAACTAAAGCTATTTCTATATTGGCAGAGAAGTAGGGACTGGGGGGGCAACGGTGGGGCGTGCCCTCCAAAATTCTGCAAATGCTGAAAAAGTGCCTTCAAAATGTGAGAATATGCCCACTATCTGAAACAGATTCACGAGCAAGATCTCTACAAAATCACAGTGTCAATCTTCACACGTTATGACACAAGCAAAGCTGTATTACGCACTGTATTGTCGTGCCTGGATCCACCCTATCCTTCTCTGTCTTTAGTAAGAATACACGATTTTTTATAAGAACAAACCATATAAGACCATAAGGCTTCAAATGCCAAAAATGTAAGAACATGACAAGGCTCCGTAACTTTCTTTTAAAAGACACAAGATAAAAGTAAAATACAAACAGAAGACTAGGCAAACACTACAAGTATTTTACAGCAAAGAGCTTCTTGCCAAAAATTTCAATGGACGCAAGGTGAGTTCAGAGACATATATGTGCTAAAATTTCACCCGCGGCTCTTTTTCAGAGCAATTATCCCTCCTTTGAGAAATCAGTGCACATTTCAAAAACAAGAAAACTAAGAACATTTTAAGAACATTTTAAGCTTTCACACCAAAAAAGTTAAGAACATGACTAGGCTTCATTGAAAGTCGATGTTCTTTTTAAAAAAAACGTGTACTGGTATACACATAGCCCGCAGTTATGTTGCGGTTGGGTGTGGCTCCTAATAAACTGTTCCACCTTCCAAATGCTTCCTGCGTTCCTGCATACACGTCTCTTTTATACAAAAGCGGTTTATAAGAAACCAGTGCTCGACTGCTTAAGGAGTTAAGAAAGTTCAGCACAGGATTTTGCGACCTAGGAAAGTTGATAAGTAATACAACTCTAAAAATCTAATATTCTCCAATGACAATAAATCTCTTTTATTTAATTGCATGGATTTCTTGCGGCAACGTATGAATTATATCTGTGCAGTGCCTGTCTGCCTGTGTAGTAACAAAGTAGTTTTACGCAAACTCGATAATCTTGCTAGGAAAGTTTTAAGAAAGTTTCAATACTTAAATCGTGAAAAGGCTAAGGAAATCTCAGAATTGGGCGAGAAAACTTTACTTTAAAAAAATGTGCATTGGAGATGAGAAACCATCAAGCTTCCGCAAACACACGCTTTTTTATAAGAAACTCGTTCACAGGCGTAGTATTAAAATTTTCCAAATTTCTGGCCACATTTTACTTCTTAAAGTTTCTTAAAAGTTTCTGTTTATTGGCTTGTAAGCACATAAAACTCACAGCAGTGGACACTTAGAGGAAAAATGTATTTCCGAAACTGTGAAAGATGGCACAGAAATCTTCAAAGTTTCTTAACTCTTTCCTTGTAGTTCCAAAAGTGTCTTAAATTTTAGGCTGTCTAGTACAAGGTTTCTTATAGCTGGTTTCTTATAAAAAACGTGTAGTGGTTCTGTCTGAATTGTGTACCATAGTCGCTGCAAAATCATAACGCAGTATAAAGATTACTTACACCAATGATTGCATTGAGTTCATTCATTGTAACTTGCTTCGCACGTTCAATTGCTTGCAGGACCTGCTGCTGGTGCTAAAACAGACAAACAACAAATCTCAAGTGGCAATTTTCCAACTATTCGTAGTTAATCAAAAACCTTCAGCTAGTGAAGAGAGTCATTTCTGTGGAAAGTTTTGTTGGTAATTAATATTTTACTATTGTCAGATCATATCTCAGTCAGGATCTTGAAGTTCGATTGTGAACGTCAAAATGAACCAACTTGGAACAGGAAAGATAAAGGATTATACTAAAGCTACACACACGCACACGCACACGCACACGGACACGGACACGGACACACACACACATCCTATCTGAAATCATCCAAATTTTGTGCTGCCATGCAGTGAACGTCGACGTTACCTCAAACCAAAAATCAGCCACGATGCTTACCTCAATAATGATAAACGAAAACTGATGCGAAGAGAGAGATAATCTCAATCAAATGCTGTGACTTAAGTCAACGGCTTGAATTAATAGCCTTAACCTATTCTCTATCCCCTCGTCTGAACCGCAAAGTTAGAGTGGTTTTCACGGGTTTAAATTAACCAAAGACATAAACCGAAAATAGACTATGGGACACTCTCTACGTAACAATGTCTCAAGTAACGAGCCACGCTCGTATTCACAAAAGTGTTCAAATTTACGGGTTAACCAACATATTCAACAACCTAATAAACGTACAATAAAGACTGAGTTATTCCTGTGGGATGGCGTACTCGCATTTACAATAATGTATCTCCACGCACGATTCTCGGCGTATGGGAAGCGTGAAAGGGAAAGACCAAACGCAAGATTTTAAGACAATATCAAGGAGCATTTGAGTGGCAGAGGACTTATGGAAATTTGAAATTTATGGAATGATGCAAGACAGGAGGCAATGAAGAGCCACAATCGTTTGTTATAAAGTTTCTGTTTCTTTATGATAATGATTTATCATAAATGATGGGGAAAGACCAAAAATCACTCATTAACAATTACAAATACGATGAATGGTGCAAAATGGTCACACTAACGCTAACAAAAAATGCAGCAACTTTAACTGAAGCTGGCTGTTCTAAAAACTTCTGCCCATTCCAATCCGAAATTCAACCAAATTTGTCTAAATGTTGTGGGCTGCAAAAGCATATGGCCTTCTGCTGTCTGCTCAGAGAAATTCCCAATGAGATTCTAATATAAGACACACCACAAAACGACAAAATACCTGCACACGGCCACAATGAAAATAGCACATGCATGTCCGAAAAGTTGAAAAGTTCAAAACTGGACTTTGATCCCTAAAAAAGTCTGTAAGTTCAAATAAATCTAAAATCCCAATTTCTAAGTAAGCCCATCATCTCTTTGACTCAATTTGTATACATTTCCTGTGCTAATTTATGCATTCCAGCGTTATGTTCAGAAGTGTTTGTACGTCTGTGTAACAGCTTAATACCGTGGTGCTACACAAACTCGAACATTCTTGATAAGTCTTAAGAAAGTTCCCGTCTGAAATCAGGAAAAAACCTGCATTGTATGAAACGATACCAAGTAAAAAGCAGGCTCCTTTCAGTTTGCTTGCAACGTGCTCGTTAATTTCCACTGCTCTAATCCTTTACCTGAGTCAAAAGGTCGTTGGGTTATCTCAAAACAAAAACAAACCCACGCTCCCGTTATTTGATCGATTCACTTCCATCCACAACTGTGTAAATATCTCAAACGTTCGTGTATGTTCACTCACTTTCATAAAAAGTCAAATTCAACACTGCGAACTCAGATTCTTAAGATTTTCTATTTCATGTGAATAAATGCTACAACAAAATGTTAACAAGATCACCATGTGAGCAAAACAGTAAAATAACAGTAGAATAACGCTTGATTTTTTATATTTTCACAAATAAATCTAATGCCGGGTATTTGGTCAGGAGTACTGGAGTGTATTGACCTTTTCTACTTTTCGCACAATGGAATCTTTTGGACGGCTTATTACAAAAAATGTTTGTGAGCGAGCGTGCGCGTGTGTGTGCGTATGTGTGTGCGTATGTATGTATGTGAGTGAGCGGGTGGGTGTGTGTGTTTGTGTGCAGGAAAGAATGAATGTGCAGACAAGATACAAAGTCATCCACACTTAGTACACGCCTTTTTAAAAGGAACCACTTTATAAGGAACCTATAGGTAGAATGCCAAAGTATTTAACCAACTTATACTACTAAAGGAAAACTTCCTAAGGAACTTTTCAATTTGAAAATTATAATAATAGCAAAAAATAAAGAGTTAGAAAGCTGGTTCACTTCGCTTGTAGACAAAATCCGCATAGATTATTTGCTATACTTATGTCAAGTGTTTCCTTGACCTTATATGTGTATATAATCTTTAAGTTATAGCAAAAATTCAGAATTTTAATGTTTTACTTGTCTATAACATAGCTATATCACTAAATGTGCAGTGAAAATTAAGGAATTGTTAAGGAACTTTTAGTACTACAATTTGATCATTGGAGATCCAAAAATAAGGAACTTTTGGAACTAGGCCTTGAGCTAGGTTCCGTATTACATGATAATAATTAGCCTGAATCCATAAGTTAGCCAACTCATTAACATCAATTGAGAACGAAGAGAGAATTCGATCCCAACTTGAGCCTTTACAAAGATCCCCATTCGACAATACACCACATATGAACAATGGTCAATACAGAAAACCTCGAACTTAATACTTAATCAAAATAGGAAATTCCATAAACTCAAAAAGAAAAGGACAAAACTAAACAGCTCTCTCTTTAAAACTACCAGTCTGTTCAAAGGCATCAATTTCGAAAGAAGTACTGAGACGAGAGAACGAGATGGTCCGTTTCAATCATAAATGATACAATTAGAAGGTACTAGGCGTGCGTCTTGACAATCAGACTTTCAATTAACATACGTATTTTGTGGTGTCTGGAAGGCTATGTAATCATATAGCTACGTATCTGGTTTCAAAAAATTGCAAATCCGAACCAGATTCAAAGAAATATTTGACATACTTTTGGTGCAATGGATAGCTCAGGCCAACAGATAGAATTGCCAACATAAAGTAAAGAATTAACACCAACCTGACCAGCTATCCTAAAATATCCCTGTCCAAACCACATATGAAAGTAGGTCGCAATCGAGTACCCGAAATCGCCTTGAATGTTAAATACTACAAGTTTGAAGCGCCCCTTTTGAAATACAATGCCTGAAAGTCAGCAAATTATCCTTTACATAGCTGATTATCTGATCGTGATCAGAGGAAAACAAAAATAAAAACAGAGAACAAGGAGCAACAATTCTTCCATTGATTGCTAATTTTCTACGCTACAAGCGACAAGGTGGTTGGCCGGTTTTCACGTAGCAAAGCTCAGCACTATGACGGAAAGCTACCGCGCCTAACCGCATCAACAAGGGCTTAGAGTGTGGTTAGCAGTTAACGCAAACAGACAGGATTTCTCATGAATTCAGGTGAGATTATTTGAATACTCCGCATAATTCATCCGCTTCTGGTTGGAGGCAAACAACGAAATAGGCTTTGGGGTTTACGTGGACTGATAAGTGTGTTTGAAAAACAAGGATAATCTTACCTCTTGAGAAAGGAACGGCACTAATTGTGTGCATATAGCGTTCAGTCTTTTTGCAATCTCCGTCTATGGTCAAACGCAAAATTAATCAATTAATTTAGGAAAGGACAATTTAGTGGTTCGCTTTATCTGATTTAGATAACCGACATGCAGTCGTTCCATAGAGTTATAATGTAGTCCATCCTTCTTATCTGTGACAATACATTATATGAAATTCGTGTATAGCAGCCATGATAAACACACGCAAAACGCAAAACAGAAAACAATATATTACTAGGACGAGTTGCGAAAAGCATAAAAGGTTAACAAAAACAAAAACGGTTCTTGCATAAGAAGTAGTCACACACATAAACGAAAGAGGCGGGGGCTGTGGGGGTAGGGGCTGCAGACTCCCAGTAGAGCAGAATTCTACTTCGTTTGGCAATTTCTTTAGAAAGGGACAATAAATTCTGCTGAAAATAGAGAGAGAAACATTTAATATGAAAGACGTGAGACAAAGGGTAAAACTGAGACTGCTTGAAGCAAAAGCTACAATCCTGAAGTACGAACAATCTCTGGATGAGATAGATAACAAAATTAGCAATGATAGTTTCTCAAGATGTTCACTTGTCGTCTTGAAATGTGGTCACATTGAAATAGAATTTGGGAGGAGATGAAAATGCCTATTATCGTCGACACCTAACGGCTTTCATCTCAACCAAAGTTTTTAAATGAAGCATTGGACTTTGGCATACCGCATCAAGATATCAGTAGACAAATTGACTATGAGATTGGCAGTTTGTTTATTAGCTGATAATCTCTAAGGCTTATCCATGAATGGATCGCACAATGTACTTCTACTCAGTGCTATGGTAATATCATATTACGGTATGGTGGTCAGTTGGGAATGTACCACACTGTAAATGGCACTTTATGTTCGATCATGTGCCTTATTTTCTGCTATAGGTGTGGTTTGACTTTAAGGGAGTAACAAAAAGTAACAGCTGACGATGAAGATACGTAACGATCATATATAGTTCACAGAAAAGTTGCCATCGCAAAGCATAAGTCCCATTCATTTCAACATACAAGGTTTTACTTTCTCTTTCCAATTGATAAGTTTCCAAACCCTCTACCCCTGCTAGCATGCTAAACAACCAGCTACATAACCAAATTAAACAATCCTAATTCATCTGATTGATTTAATCATTTAATAATGCATAACGAATCAACAAGTTGCTGAAGGCATATCACCACTTTTGAGTACAATTTAGGAGTAAATCGCAATTACCAAAACAAAATAAATTCATCAACACACACAGTTCATCATCACTTCTATGGACTAATGATAATGACATTAAAAAGCAAGAGCATCTCCTAGTCCTAATTCCTGTAATATCCATTCTTGACGATATTAAACAACTTTCAACTAATATAAAAATAAGCTATTCATTCATTCATTCATTCATTCATTCATTCATTCATTCATTCATTCATTCATTCATTCATTCATTCATAGGATAATACTACAATCAATGCAAATTTAATGAGAAAATGCTTTAAGATAATCAATATCTTTATAAAAATTTACAAACAAGGGCACAATTCAATTAACTAAATAAAATTTGAGTACACTATGACAATGCCAGCTATTTGGGGCTGCAAATAAAAAGAAAATGCCAAACAAAATTGAACCTCTTTCTTCTATAAGAACCAGTAAAACTGAGGTTCAGGCTGGTTGTTCTTAATTTCTACAAAATTTTGAGGCTAAATTGCTCTTAACTTGTTCTTAAATTTATTGTGATGAAGGCAATTTGGACATTAGACAATATACAAGACAGATTTAGATGTTTATGAAACAGGAATTAGTTCTAATAACATCAGCAGAAGATAAAAGATATACTTTCTGACAGATCTATAATCCTTGACAAAAGTCTTGGTACATTTGAGGCTTTTTACACATTAATGATTAAGGTGTTTCAAGGACTTTTGGAAAACATTGTAGAACTTAACAAGCTCTATATCTGTTTCAAATAATTTTATGACAGTGTGTCAGCTTTAACTTGTTCTTAAATTGCTCTTAATTTCTCATCAATTTTGAGGCTAATGTTCTTATAAAATTGCTCTTATAAAGAAAAAGAGCAAAAGGGATGACAGTTAACTATATTCATAGGAATTCACATGAATATTCAAAACTGCCCTAAATTCACTTTGAATACATGGGAAATTGGATATCATTCAAAACAATTAGGAAACAATTCTTAATGACATACCTGCTTATGCATCTCAACATTTAATCCATATGACATTTCATAGTACTACAAAAGACAATAGTATTACAATCAGATAATGCAAACTAGGATAACTGGATCATCTTTTTCACTTTGTTACCTATCATCATTCAATATTTATATTCCTACATGAGCCAATCCTGGCATATATGAGCATGGCATAGCATTTGTTATCTCTTAGCTTATCACTGATTACTGAGCATTAGCTGGACTGATATGTTCAAACAAACATGGAAGTTTTCAAAGACTACTAGCTGTAGTTCCTAGAAGAAAACTGCCTTTCATCAGACATGCATTTAGAAAAGATGACATTTGTAAGGACCTATTAGCAGGCAAGGCTTATGGAAAAAGGGGTAGAGATGGACACAAGGTCAGGCATACAACCTCTATATATGTATGTATACAAACACACACACAAACACAAACACACACACACACACACATATATATATATATATATATATATATATATATATATATATATATATATATATATATATATATATATATATATATATATATATATATTTATCTTTAAACAGGGGAAGAAGTCAGTGACAACTTTTTAAAGAAAACATAGGGATCAGTCTGGTGTCTGAGCACTTTTTGTTTCTTACAGTGCTGATTAGCTTCAGTGAATGGCCATTTATATATATATATATATATATATATATATATATATATATATATATATATATATATATATATATATATATATATATATATATATATATATATATTTATGCATAAAATAGAGTCTTTCTGACAAATGCACTAGTATGAAACTCAAAGTCACAAATAACATGTCTTGTCTTTAATCTTGTTCTGATGTATGCTTCAGACTTTATGCAAAGTTTAACTACATATGGCTCATCAGTGCAGCCCAGTTGAGCATATATGAAATTTAATGCTTTAGTGTATCCATCAAGAGTGCTAAAACTACTGAAGTAGTGAGCTATGTGTAATGCTGAGTGCTGAAATGTACAGCATCAAGCTACAATGATACAGTCCTCAATCACACAAGATTGTACAAAATTTCAGCACAATTTTGAGGTACAGTGAAGGAACAAAGGACAGTAGTTTCAGTCTTGCTATGCCTCATTAGTTGTGGGTACTCATGAACCTCATATATATATATATAGATATATATATATATATATATATATATATATATATATATATATATATATATATATATATATATATGTATGTATGTATATATATCTCCAACACCTGATACCTCCAACAAACTGTAAAACTTGCAGAAATTTTGTGTGATTGAGCATTCTTTAACTGTGATTGACTGCTGTATTTTTCACCACAACAATTCTTGTAATGTTCTGCTTATCACCTCCATTAGAAATAACTTTTTACAAATATTTGGAATAGTCACTAGCCTGGTACTTTGAGCACTCTTGGTGTATGTACTATAGTACTTCATCTTCATATGCCCTCAACTCATCAGCACTGGTAAGTCATAAAGCATATAGTCGCAAATACACACACAAACACAAACACACACAGACACACACACACACACACACACACACACACACACACACATACACACACATACACACACACACACACACACACACACACACACACACACACACACACACACACACACACACACACACACACACCAAACACACACACACACACACACACACACACACACACACACACACACACACACACACTGTTTGATTGTACCTGGTGCTTATATATAGATATACAATGAAACTGCAATCCCCAGAGTGCTAAAGTTGTCACCATAAATGCATGCCAAAGGAAGGTAAATACCAATATAAATATATATGACTATTAAAAGTTGATGACAAAAGACCATCCTTATTTCCCTACAGAATCACATACGAAATGGATGATTTTGGCCACTTCTGATTGGTATCACAAGCTCAATAAAACAAAGTATCTGGGAGATGTAACTCCATATCTACCTATATAAATCAAATCCTTGCATCTCTGAAATAAGCCAATAGTTTTTTAACTATCTTCTCTCTTCTAACTTATAAACCTAAAGAATGGTCTTACGACCTTACTAAATCTAGGCAAAATATGAGATTAAACATTGTGCGGGTGTGTTTGCTACTGCTGTATATTATATTCTCAAAGGTAAAATACTAGCAATAGATGCTTCTACCACTATTTCATGTCGCATACCCCACTAATTCACCCAAAACAACTTGAATGTTTCAGGCTTAGTCTGTTGACAGGAAGAAATGTGCATTTTGTGTGTTGAGGGCAACTACATTGTGGCCTGGTGAGGGGAGACCCCAGGCTAATTTCTGGATGTCTAGTAGCCTTGGACGGATCCAAAGCTCAGTAACAATAGAATGCACTAACAACAGGATTCACACACTTATTTGGAAATTGCAAAACAATCCGTTAGTTCAATAGCCTCATAAACCTACAAGGTCTTTCTTGAGAGTTGAGACATGCTCTGAAATGAGCATGCAACTGTGAATGAATGGCTAGAATGCAAATCTACGTTCAAATATAATTATCCCATCTCCGTCGCATATGCCTTCTACTTAACAGTCAAAATACGAGAACCCCCTTCTAAAAATCAACAGTAAAAGAAAAATATCTTAAACCCTTTTATTGAAGATCTAAAGAAACTTTCAATAAGCATACAGCTCTGCGAGACAATAACTTCGTGCGCAGATGTACTCTGAAATTTCGCAGCTATTTCGTAATAATACTGTTATCCGTCCAATCGATCACATGGCATTGAATACAATATTTACCATAACATAATGTCTTTGCATTTCTGTTTTCTCCGAAGCCAGTTTTTCACACTCCATCTTTAGACTAGAGAGGAAAAGTAAAGCAATTTAAACAAATGTGATTACACAAATATTTCCACAACTAATAAATTACATTTCAGAATTAATAAAAGACACTCTTTGATCAATCGTCCAAAAAGAATCTATCGCATTGGCACAAAAGGCTTGGGAGAACTGGCAAACGTATGTGCTTTCTGCGAAGACCACAGGTTGGACCGATCAAGTGAAGTCGGAAACTTTGCTGGAAGGGCACCCCAACCTCTTACACAAATTAAAATAAGTGAAGTCATTTCAATTAACTCATTCATATTTTAAACATGTTTACAAGTCAATGAAAACACATATATGTGGCTTCAATGTCATTAACCTACATTATCAATCACTGAGTTTTAAACTAATAGTTAGCTATCAGGACAAGCAGGCCAAATAAACACAATCCGGTACCTGCCGCAAGGAGGAATTCATGTATTAGACATTAGACGACAATGATTGCCACAAAAGGGAGAGAACGAAAGAGAGATCAATCCATTATTGCATATTCAAAACAAATGTAAATATAACCTGTGATTCTGGGCTTGTAGAAAATTAAATTCTTCCTTTATTCTGTCACATGCTTCAGCAACTGAAAATTTTGAAAACGGTTGCCCCGACGGCTGATGTGGCGTCTATGGTAAAAACCGACTAAGGATAGAATACTTTAACAACACAAAAAAGAAATAACTTTATGGTTTCAATCTCCCAAGGACGGCTATTCACTTGGACCAAATCATGACGATAATCTCAGATCAGAAGACCTCTAGGTAAAGGGATGGCTCAAAAATTGACATAACAACATGGCCTAGAACAGGTTTGCAGTTTACGGTAACTAACTAACTGGACACTATTCGAGCACGAAGGGATTTTAGAAATTGGGCAAAATCAAGTGGACTTACCGTGTGACGACCTTGATACATAGTTGGGTTTAATGATTCCCTCCAAGACTCTAGAAATTACTCATAAAAACTGTCCTAGCAAATTCCGTTGGCCAAAGTTCAGGCGGCTCTTCTTGTGTTTTAACTATCCCTCCCACATGAATTTGTAGTTGTTAATACTTAGTAAATCAATTCAATTTACGTAAGACTGTTTATACTGTGTAGATTTGTTCGAGTGAAGCTTCGTTTGTGAACGTATACGTTGATCATCTATGCGTTGATAAAGTGCGTCCTTCCGCCATTTGCCACAACAACGTATTTCACGCAATCATTTCTCTATACACAAGGGAATAGATCTATAGTTACACAAGGGAATAGACACTCGGCACGCGGTTCTATTAGCAATTCGAACACCACAAGTAAGCACTCCTAATATGGCACCTATTGTAATTTGTTTTAAGGCTTCTGGAAATAGCAGACCAATAAACACCTTGATAATATCATTTGCGAGCGAAGTATATCCAACGTGGGATGCTTTCAGCATTTATAGCCAATCAACAATTTACTCAAATTCTTGCCGCTTATTGGTTCGTTTAGTACTTGTCAATCAAAACCACGTGGGCTTATGACCTGTCAGCTCACAATTGAGTTATTGTGAAAGCAGGTTTTTGTAGGTGGTTTTCAATGAAAATATTCAAGAACATTGGTGCCGCTTAGTTCAAAACAAAGGGATTGATATAACCACTTGTTGTTCCTGAATAAACGAACTTTTAACTCAAAAGTACACCAATAGGAGGGCAGCAGGCTGTGCCCCTCCTAAACAGTTTTCCATGCGAGGCAAAAGTCCAAGATGTATAGACTGCAAATTATTCCCCTATCAGCTGGGGCAAGATCTGCCAAATGTTGTGACTGATCCTCACTGTGCAATTGGTAAAACCGTTCACGAATGACTTGGTCACAGCGGCAGGCTAAATATCAGAATAGTTTTACTGCAATTACTCTTTTATTTGAATATCTAATTTTTCGCCGAACCTTAAAATTCTTAAATTTTTTTGAATTTGAGCCTAAGAATGTTCCTAACTCATTTGTAAATTTTGGAGATTTTTAGCATTAATATACTCGTATAGACTATATTCTTATATAGGCCTACTCTATAAGTGAAGCTCACATTTTATTGTTTTCTAAAGAAGACTCAAATAAGCTTTCCACTTGTGGAGAGACTTCTTAAAAAGGACCACAAAGATGGGAAAACGTTATGACTACACCCTGCAAACACTGGTAAAAAGCTGATAACACTCATTCCACGTTCACGGAGATCAAATCACACTTCTTGTTGCATGCTACTAAAACAGGCGCTCTTTCAAGGAAATACGGTAATATGCTACAATTTGTTGAGATAACTGCTGGAGTCAATGGACCCAACTTGAACATCCCAATGACAAGAACTGAGAGCGCAAAAGGAGGATTACTTTTCAGTGGTGTAAAGACATAATGTGTTGCCAGCGCATTGAAGTACTGAGAAATTCTACTTCCGATTCAAACAAGGATTTAAATAACATTTTATGTACTAATTATCGTTTATACCTTTATTGATTGTAGGCTTTTTTCTATTAAGGACTTAAGAATTTTAGGTCTCTATAACTTTTTAATTTATATAATATCTGTAATTTTAGTTATATAAATAATATAATTTTAATTTCAAAACTTTATTCTCTTAGGATAACAGGGCTTCTATTAATAGCAATTAATGTATTGAAGCAGATAGAACCACCTTTTAAGCAGAATGTATTATTGTTAAATATAGAAATTAATAGTATTCGCAAAGCTTCTAAGTATAGGCCTCTTTTGCTCGACTTAAAACCACGGTATCATAAGATCAACCTCGTAAATATTTCTATGGGTGCTCTTGGCATTCTTGAGTCTTCATCTGATTCGTTACTATACATGATGAAAATTTTAGGCATCGACAATAGTACACAAAAGTAATCATCAAAAAGATTATAAGTATTGCAGTGAGATGCACGTACTATGTATTTTGCAAAAGAAACAAGGCGTGGACAAAGCCCGAACTATTAAACTTTTAATTGAATTTGTCTTGTTTTTCAATCTTCTTTTTTCAACCTTATTCCTTTTGTCTTTTTCTCTTCAGTAATTATTTGTTCTGTTATTGTATGTTACTTTAATATTATTGTACTATTTTTATGCAAACATACCAATTATACATAGCCTGTTAATTAGTGAGATGTATAATTGTAACTTTTAAATTGTTGACGAATGAAGTGAAGTTTAAAAAATCATTATAAAGCATTGTCAGACATTTTTGAAGATTTATTTTCGCAGCTGAGTATCCAAAGATAACAGAAGTACGCTTCAAACAAAGATGCAATCAGATTGATTGAAGTACTTATTACAGAAAGCCACCCACTGTGTACTATCATGAGGTTGCACCGAAAGGCGATATATATTGAAAAATTAGCAGGTACATTGGTTTCCCAGGGTGAGCCCTTTTGATGTATCCTCCAACGTTCAAAAGCTACACCAAGAAATGCCTTCGATAACACCAAAGTTAGAGCATCTATTACCTATATCAACGGTATGCAACATTCCATAACATCCTCGTCTGATGTACAGACAAGAAAAGCAATGGTGTTGGAAATATATCAACGAAATTCTCATAAAATTATGATTCAGTTGCTGCATATTTAATTAGTTTATGCAAGACCTTATTATGATATAGTTTACTCTATTCAGGACACACGTTACCTCTGACAACTTAGAGCACCACACATAGAATTTGCTTCTTTTTCTAAAAAGACTGTGCTTTTTGAATTTTGCGATTCTGCTTTCACTAGTTGCTGATTCATGCCTCTCGTGGCTTGTGATTTGCTTGAAGCAAACAATAGATGGATCTCTGAATACCAAATACTGCTTTATAGACATATTTCGCTGCATACGATATTTGCTGATATCAGTAAGTACCAGTTTCTAACTATATCAAACCCTACACAATGCACTATTCCATATAGCCATAAACAATCTTCCTTCCATACTATACATCTCACTGCTTTGAAATGATCCTTTCAGGACATCTTCTTTCCTCCTTGGGGTCATTCAAATCCATAGTAATACAGGTAACACAATTATAACAGTGCCTTTGCACATGTTGTTATCAACAGTAGTGAAGAATAAAAACTCGATATCTATTCCACCGCAATCATATTTAGAAAAATCAGTATTTTGCAGTTTCCATCCTCACTTCTCAAATTACACTCTTTTCTAGAAGAACAATTTTATACGAACACGAGCCTGAAAACTGATCGGAAATTAAGAACAAATTAAGAACAAGCTGAGGCTGAAGCACTGTTGTAATTTGGACAACGATGCATACGCTTTCCAATGACATATTGACATAAATTAAAAACAATTCAGCCTCAAAATTTTCGGAAAAATTAAGAACAGCCAGACTGAACCTCAATTTTACTGGTTCCTATAAAAGAAAAGAGTGTAAAGACTCTATGATCCCATATCTCTGCTGATACATCTTTCTCATGTTCATCCGTCCTAGGGCTAGGAGCTGATACATTTTTCTGTATGCAATTTGACATCACAACCCGATGAAGTGGCTAACTGGTGATTGTTAAAACAGTTAGTGCCTAACTGTATGTCAAATCCTGTAATAGATTTATACTAAACTTTATTGACCAAAACGGGAGGTCCAATACGCCAACAAAGACAGGGTGTACTTAACGTATCCAAGGCAGACACGCAAGCAATTAGCTAATTAAGTGAAGCAAAAATCCAAACATTCAAGAATTCTAGTAAAGTTGGAAGAGTCCAATATATACGTTATTTTATAAGCAAGTGGTTTATAGAAAACAAAATGTTACAAATAGTTTAGTATTGGATTTCTGAGACCTTAGAAAGTTAACAAGTTCAAAAAGCTCTGATATTTACGCAAAACAGTCATTGCATTTATTTAGCTTGTATAGATTTCTTGCAGTAGCCAATTTGTTTGACAGTCTGTCTGCGTATCACTGTATTGTTACGTAAACTCAGCTATTCTTGCTAAGAAAGTGTCAGTACGAAATCATGAAGAAAGTTTCATTATTGGGCAAAAAATCTCCTTATAAAAAGCGTGCACCTTAACAGGGTCTACTAAAAGCTAGCCGATATAAATACGAATGGTGTCATCTGCTTGTTGGAACTATGCCCAACATGAGTACACTTGTGGTAAGTGGACCTGAGGTCATGTGATAGAAAGAGTGCTAGATCGCTGGATCAATAGCTTTTGCGACAAAAGAAGGGTAGCGTTAACAGGCAGGTGCTGTGCAATATAAAATGTTTTACCATAAAAGATGATGGATTACTTGTCCACGCTAAAGGACAGTTGAGGTGTAACTGTAACTGCAGGCAAGACTACAAAATACAGGGAAACATTTTATGTTATATACAACAAAACAATGCTAAAGATAAACATTGAATCTACTTACGTCTAACAAACTTCGATAGAAAATATAAATAAATCTATATGCCATTAACTCCATTTTCATTTGTACATCTTGTTGCATTCAAGGAACTTTCATTTATGGAACTGTCTTCATGGACACACAGCTTAATGTCATCTAATTTCGCTATTATTTCTGGGTAGTCTATTGACAAGGAGCACGAGATATCAATGTTTGCCAAATCATGATCAATGTCACCTAGTTCACAAAATTTGTCTGGATACGATGGTACCTCAGTTGACACTTCCAGAAAATCCATCATGACATCCTCAAAGAGTGACCCTATAGGAAAAATGTAACAAGCTGTGACCAAGAGAAGAAACTCTTCATACAACATGATTTCAGTATTGCAAAAAAGCAAAAAGAGCTTTCAGCATATTGGAAGCAGCGACGCAACCTACATATGTTGAGTCAGCGCAGCTCCTTAGGGACCCCAAGCTTTCATGGTCTTAAACGGCCCCCTCAGAACTTTTCAAGAGACAAGTCTCTTATTGCTTCTTTTCTCGCTTATTGAAAAGAATATCTGTCCGTTATTTGTCTAGATTTTGGAAAAACTATCAACTTTGGAAAAACTTTCTCACTTGGACTCTTCAAGTAAACAATGGTGAATAAGTGCTAATTGGCCAATCATAGGGCCAAATAGACGCATTATTCATCATATCACGTGTATCCGCATCTGGCTATACATTTCAGTTCACCTTTCGGTCGTTATCCGACGTTTCATACTCTGACGAGTGTCGGACGAAAAAAGCTTTCAGTGTGCTAAAAGAATTTTCCCGCTTTTTCGTGCTATAGAAAAACTATCTAGGGTGAAAAGGCCCCCAAGCAAATTATTCCGCTTCACCTCTTACTGGATGCATTATGTCATCTAGTACGCAGGACAAAAAGAATCTGGCCCAGTATACTAAGAAGAGACAAACACCTTTGAAGCGATTCTAAGGTGAAGATTTAAATCTCTCACCCTCCCTACAGTTGTCGACAAATTGCATAATGCTGACATTCACAAATTGAATGGAAGGTTTATCCATTCCAAGAAGTTGTGTGAAGCTACCAACCCCCCCCCCTTTCCTAACTGTTCGTGTGTTTTACTTTTCTTTAACCTTCCTACTTTCTTGTTGCTAATAAGCTTCTGAAAATTGTTAGTGCTGTCTGTGGTGGAGACTACAGTAGATGACCACGTGTCTTTCTACGCCAGGGACCGTACAGTATACAGCCATTAATAGTTGTATTTATTTTAATTGAAGAATAAAAAAACATTCAGAGAGTAAATACAAATAAGCAAATTTAACAAACATTTTTCATTCTTAGTTCAAAATGCCAAACTTCTACTTAAATTCTGATTACCATATACTCCTGATAACCGGGGCTGCTAGGGGGAATCCAGAATCAGTCCCAGTTAGCAGGAGTCGCAGAAAAGCGGGGTTCTCGATGACTGCAACTTGTAAATGAAGTATGGTTGCAGTCCCACTAAGGCAGAGAATTTGGGAAATTTTGGCCACTAAGACGGCCACAAGTCGCCTCTTAGCTACTCGCTTATTTTGATATAACCAATCATACTTTTAATACAGTCCAAGTAAGGCAAAACAAAGTTGCTTGGTACTCTAAGAGGTGGCCCCACTCTGCAGGGGTCTCATTTATCTGGGGTCCGAGTTAAGTGGAGGAAAGTATATGAAGATATATAGGAATTTTCAAGGGGAATGCAAAAGTAGCCTCACTCAGCGGAAGTCCCAGTTATCCAGGGTCCCAATTGTCATGAGTACACTGCATATACAAGAGGGCAAACAAGCATAAAATATATGGTACTGAGCTGAGAATACATTAGGTAGATAACCTTCTAGATCCAGATGAGATGGTAAGCTTTCTGTCATTATCTTTGATGGCTCAAAATCAGTTCTACCAATATCCTGCTTTCCCCTGCTCCAAGTGTATGTTGGAAACCAGACAGAATCAGATATGCAACCAGCTGACAAATCTTTGAGGTAGTTTGGCACTGAGAACTGAAAATCTGTCAAAATACATAAGTTTTACATATGGCAAATACTAATGTATTAGTCCCTATTACTTTGTGAAGCTAAAATATCATTCAGAAATCTGCTGGAGACTTTGTGAATGAGATAAAAGTAACAGAAAATGCATAAGGATTATGTCACAGAAATCAATCATTTACAATGATCAGAGTAGAAATGATAGAATTTGTCCTGCTTATAATGCTCCCTGAACAAACAAATTTTTATAGATATCTAACCTGTGTCAGTGAATGGAAAACAATTTTCTTTCTGTGTTCTGCTTTGCAGAGAACATGTTTCTACTTGTTTGGTTTTTGCTACTTCTTTGACCTCTAACTTTTCTGTTGCTCCATCTTCCAGAATTGGAATAGCATGCTTTCCTGTTTTCTTGGCTGTTCCAAGAGGCTTACGAAATGAGGACTTGGAATTTAGCAAAGCAGATGAAGGAACTTTTTTATCACTTTGCATAATAGCCTTTACAGAATTATTTTGCTTTTGGACTGGGATATTTCGAACATCTCCCAATGCTCTCCTGGGTGTAGCTTGATGTATGTTGTCACCAATAAATTGCTTTGGTGCAACTCCTGCAGAACAAAGAGAGGAATCTGGACTTAAACAACCCTTATGTTCTGGACCTACAGACTTTCAAACTTCTTGACACCAATAATTGGGTAGACAAGTTTATTTGTTTATCTGAATGAAAAGGGTTACACTTTACATTGGCAACACACTATTGATAGAACTACTTGAGTACATCCCTGCAGACTTTTTGCAATGATTGCTACCAATTCTGTATCCATTGCACTGTGTGTGAAACATCAATCTGCACAACTTGCAATGTATTCATACATTTGGTGCATGCACACTTTAAGATTTTCATCACTAAAACTGGTGTCAGACACTGCAAGTTGCAGCAGTCATTGCAAGTTGCACAAATTGTTGCTATGTACACTAGTTATGAGAATGATACTGAACTGCAAAACTACCTATGGCAACTGAAGAATGAACAAACCCAACATCACTCATTATAAATTATGCATAACAGAAAAATTCTTCATGATTAATAGTTTAGGAAATAGACATCTATTAAAATGGTACATATGCACTTTTTAATGAATATAGGCATGACAACAAACAGCTAATTAGATTCTGCAAAAAGTAATACATTACACTTGATGTATCAATCACATTCTATTCTATTTCTTCAGCACATACAATTTTAATGGTTACATTTGATGATTTACTATCATGAAACTCAGAGTCATGTAAATTAGTGTTTCCTGTCTTATTCTTAAATTATTGTGATTAGAAACTCCTTATGTTGAGCATTTCTGATCAGTCATATGAACCAAGATAAGTAAGATATATATATATATATATATATATATATATATATATATATATATATATATATATATATATATATATATATGCATAAATAAAATTATTTGCACATATATTTCTCACTATAGCACGAAAAAGCGGAAAAATTCTTTTAGCATACTGAAAGCTTTTTTCGTCCGACACTCGTCAGAGTATGAAACGTCGGATAACGACCGAAAGGTGAACTAAAATATATAGCCAGACGCGGGTGCGTGTGATATGATGAATAATGCATCTATGTGGCCCTATGGTTGGCCAATTAGCACCTATTCACCATTGTTTACTTGAAGAGTCCAAGTGAAAAAATGAACTCTTTTTGTTTACACAAGACTGGGTTTTGAGTCTTAATGTAAACTGATTCCAAAACACCTAAATGAAAGGACGATCTTGCTTGCCCAATGATCCAAAAAATATCATCTGTATATGTTTTGGCGCATTCTGGGTTTTCAATGAGATGTTGTCCTATGGCCAAATCACTTTTCATTTTAGAATTAGAGTTTTTACACATACGAGGTGGCTGTTCTCTTGTTGAAGTGCTTTTCGTCCTGATGCTCATGGGTACATGTTGTTTTATTCTATCTGCTAGCCTCTGCATAGTGCACCCTAGGCTAGCAGATAGAATAAAACAACATGTAACTACAATATATATATATATATATATATATATATATATATATATATATATATATATATATATATATATATATATATATATATATATATACATATATATATATACATATACATATATACATATACATATATATATATATATATATATATATACATTTATTTATTTATATACATTAGTCTAAGTATCAAAGCTCAATTTTGTAAACACATACTTGGTACTCCAATGTTAACATTTCCATGATCTTGGATCACATTCTCTTGATCTTGAAATACTGTTATTGATGCCATTTTTGTCAACTCTAAAGTGAAATTCAGATTTAACAAGAGAGAGAAGCATCTCAAGTCACAGATATCTACATACTGTAGTAAGGGACTTGTACTGGAAATACAGAATTCAAGATAGCACCAAGTATTTACAAATGTCTCCAGTTGGTGCAAAGGCAACATTTGCTTGGCAAGGACGTAAGTGATGGGAAAAAGAATGCTACGGATAAAATACCTAAGGCAACCAGTGTGCCTACAGTCCACTACACACCTCAGCTAGAAATCCTAAATGATTAGCTTTACTTTGGGCCTACAAACCCAACATCTGCCTAGTTATTTATGCACTGGGTATAGCATACAGAAACGTTCGCTATATTAGATAAAATATGGCCGATACCAGGATGGTTAAAGCCCCCAAATTGAATAAAATGGTCTATCAGAAAGTATTCACTAGCTCCTTTAAAGGTTTTACAATCAATTCTCTCCTCAAGGAGAGAATTGAATGTGAAAACTTTAAAAGCCCACCCCTATCTTCTAGTCATTCGTCTATTCAAACGAATGTAGTTTGAGCAGTTTGATACCAGCTGTCAAACTTTGGGATGCTCAGATTTTGATTGAACTATAACTACATCAATTACAACATGTGTACTTAATAGTATATATACATTTACCTCAACAATTTCTTCTGAGTACTTTCTACGAAACAGCCAGCTTCTGTTCATCAGTTGTCCTGGGCCACAAGTGCAATTTATAACAGTCCGCTTCGATTGGAATTAGCCAATCAGGTGCTCGTTTTCTAAGCAAGGAGTCTAGTCTATGAACAGAGAACCACCCCCGCAGAGGTAAGACAAGCGGTTTGTAATAAGCCCCACCACAAAAGCTGATGAGACCCTGATATCGGGTAAATCCTAGATTCAGACTTCATTTCATGTCAAGTTCTTTCATGTTGATACATTTAGCTATTGGGAGGGTACCCCTTCAGTACGAATACTGCTTTTCAAGGGGTCCTCCCAAACCACAAAAGAAAATGTACTAACAATTTACCTATTTACAACTCAGCACTTTACATTGCAAAAATACTGTAATGGATAACATAATAAAAAGTCATAACTAAACTACCATCTTGCAGTAGCTTGTGGTGCGTGTGTGCTTAGACTCAGCTGTTAGGCTAATCCATAACTTTGGTCCTCTATAACGAAAATGTTTTTGACCACCCTTTTTCTTTACAGGTAGCCTCAAATTTATCACTGTATCGCGAAGACTACAGGTGATAACTATAAATTTTTGTAAACAAGGTCACTCACGTATTATGGAGCCAAACCATTCAAGGATCTGATTACCATTGTTTTAATTTCAGTCTCAACAAGATCCTTTATGGACTTCCAGCCCAGACCCTATATGAAATGTGCTTGAGGAATCAAAGCTACTGTTTGCAATAAGTCAAGCTGCTTGGTTTTGAAGCTTTTGTAACTGGTTGAGATCAGTTGAACCAGCACAGCCAAGTAATAGTACAAAAATTAGGGCTACCTTTGTAGAGAATTCTCACCATTAAAACAATTTAGCATGTTTCAGAAAGCATAGAGCCTTAGACACCTTAATAGACGTTGCCTTGCTTTGCTCCTCCAAGCCTGGAGAGTATTTTAATTTCTACACAAGAAAATTAAAGGACAAATGGTAGAGTTGAAATTCATTTGCTCAACTAGCCAATAATAATTTTCCCTAACCAAGTGTTGCAGTAAGGGCTACAGAATGCAGTTGTTTGCTGCTGGGCTTTTTTCAACAGCTACATGATTCAATGTCAAGTCTAGTAGAACTCATCAACTGAGCTAAACAAAAACACCACTTGCACAGAAACTATAAACTCTCCAAACAGCAAATCATCAAAAAGCATTACCCATACACTTCTTATTAAAAATATTTCACCATTACATGGTCATTTATTTGTCAACCTGAAATTACTGGTATCAGTTCCATCAGAATTGCTCCACCTCCATGTTCATCTTCATCAAACTACACGCATTGTAGAACCTCCGTCACTAAGAAAGCATGGGACTTTTACATACAATGCTCTGATGGCTGCTAACATACCTACCTAAACTACCGTGAGTCAAAGTTCAGATTCTAAAAATTTAATATATCAAAAGAAATGCATGAAAATGTTTGCAAAGTGTTCTAGTTTCTAATTTCAATCAAAAACAATAAATCCTTCAAGCAACAGCTATAGTTCCTGGATATGAGATCTCTATCTGCAAGATCATCTGGTTCATTCAGATTTTTAGCATACCTAGTTCATTTGATTAGGCTTTTTGATGACACACAAATTTATATTTTTACATTATAATTACTTGGTAATATAAACTATTCTGCTCCATAGGTTTTTCACAGTAAATTTATAGCTAGATATACAGGATAACAATTTGTCAATAAATGTGTCCTAAATCTATACCAAACAACAATAAACACACAATTATATCATGTATCCACTCCTGATTGGAAACTACTTCTCATTCTATGGGAGAACAGTACTGCACAAAGAAAACAAAAAATTGGAGGCTGATGTTTCAATGTAAATTCATTTTACCATAACACCTCAAAATTGCTTAGCAGCATAACAATTCATTTCAATGGAATAAATCGCGACGAATGAGTTGCACCAATACCAGGTCTTCCGTGACGAACTGGCTTATATGTGATTGAGAACTCACCCAAGTAGTGCCCAACCATTTCAGGCTACAACAGAAGTAAAACAAGCAATCAGCTCCTATACATAAAGAGTATCAAATATAAGACATCAAATTAATATTTTTGAATGCCTGTGCATGAAGAATCCTCTAAGTAACTTTACTGAAGTCAAAGATCTGAACAAGTATGTTTTTCAACCAACTGAATGAAGTCAGTTCCAACCCGTCTCACTTTCCTAGATTACATAATCATCATACACTCCACCTATCACCAAACCTAAACTATGCACACTAATAGATATATTCTAGCAATGATTCCAATTTAAACCTTTCTGCATACCATAAGTACTGTGCATGCATGTAATCTTGCAATGGAGCCACTTCAACAACCAAAAGTGTTTATTTTCAAAAGCACAAAATACTATCTCCCAGTCTTCAACTAATCACGGAGCTACAACCTGTAAAAAATGACTTTCCAGCTACAGCCAAACTATGAATTATGAGAAAAATCCCAGAAGCCCTCTTTGCTCATAAATGCTGAACTCTCTTCCAAATGAGCTCAAAGCATCAAAAATTCATAATAGTTCAAAACGAATAAGTAATAACTGTAGAATGAGGAATTCATTTGAATTGACTGGAGCAAATACACCATTGGATACAATCAACAAGCTCTTATGTGCTAGTGCAAAGAGGCTGCAAAACTATTATGCAACCACATAAATGTATACACAAACATTACATTCTGGTAATAACAGTAATAAGTCAAACATTTCTGACACATTGAAACTACATAAATATGCAAAAATTAATCACCCCCTGTTAACATATATACTTTCAGTAAATTAAATATCCCTTGCACATATAAACTGTACAAGTGTGAAGAAATTTATGGCCCTGTGCTAATACTGTCAATAACTCAAACACCCCAGTACATACTGCTTGAAGAGTGAGTGGACTATCACATAATCAGTGAGACAAAGAGCTGTGATACAAATATTGTTCCGCTTCACTCAGCAAGGTATCTCAATTACTGACAACAAAAGTACATGTTTTTTCTACAAGGAATGACTTTATAAGGAACCTATATGTAGAAAGCCAAAATATTTAAAGGACCTATACTACTTAAGGGAAATTCTTCAAGGAACTTTTCGATCTGAAAAATTTCTTAAACACCAAACAATCAAGAAGTAGGAAGCCAGTTCCATTCATTAGCAGCCAAAACCTGCATAGATTGTTTGCAATGCTTGTGGTAAGTCCTTCATTTTTCCTTGATTTTACATTACAGCCAAAATTAAAAGCAAAACTCAGGATTTCAGTGTTTCACATGTATCTGTACCATCTTTATGGCACTAAGTGTATGCTGAAAATTAAGTAACTGTTATAGAACTTCTAGTACTACAATTTGATCATTAGAGGTCCAAAAATAAGGAACTTTTCAAACTAGGCCTCGAGCTAGGTTCCCTATAAAAAGTGTGTAGTAAAGCAATACCTATAAATAACAAGTTTATGTTGAGGTTAGGTAGGCAACTCTTGCGGCCAAAAAGTTAGAACAGACTTGTGACCACTGCAAACCTAGACTACAAAAAGACTTGGTAGTGTTATAATATCAGTTCTTTTAACAAAGATTAGACAGCCCCTTCACATCACTGACAAAACACTGGTGCAGCACAGATCAATCAGTGCCAAAAGACCCTACAATTACCTTAATTTCAACTTGATTGAATGTCTTCCCATTATGTACACCAACTATACTTCCAATCATATCTGGTAAAACGATCATGTTTCTTAGGTGTGTTTTAACGACTGCTGGTTTTTCTAGTGCCGGTGCCTCCTTCTTGGCTTTCCTCAATTTTTTCATCAAAGCAAGGGGTTTCTTTTTAAGTCCTCTTGAGAACCGCCTGCGTGCTCTGGCATGCACAAGCTGCATCAGTTGATCAGCAGACAGATCTAGCAACTGATCAAGGTCAACACCACGGTAGGTGAATTTCCTGAACGTCCTCTTTTTCTTCAATTCAGCCAACTTCTCTTGGTCCTGTTCCTATAGAAAACAATCAAGAATGTAATGTAGTGAATCAGTAAAGAGTATAGTAGGAATAAGCTTTAGACTTTTTACACCCATGCTACGATGCTAAATTTACTTTCTGAAAGCGCTACAAAATTCATTACAGACTTGCTAAATATTACAATCTCCATCCAAACGTAAAATCATTTGATTTTAGTTTGTCCACAGCAATATGAACACTGCTTCTTTGTAGTAGATTCCCTTTATCACAACGTTTGAAAGAACATGGTTTGATTGGAAATCTGCAAAATGCATCAATCTCTAACAGTTTAGGGGCAATTCTTGTTGATAAGACTTCTACAGATATCAATGATAAAATATATCTGACAACATTAGCATCTCAAATATAGGCTCCGACAGCAAAAATGTTATAGCTAGTGTAAGTGAGGGTTAGAGAACAAATTGATTTGTTGCATGATGCACGATTATGAAAGGGATATCATTATATATTTCTTTACCATGATTGCACCATACGAAACGCGAAAAGGCCAAATTGAAAACTTGATCCTGCAATAGAGGCTGAGTTGCCTCATTCTCGTTCCCATAGTGGCCTCTTCATTGTGTCGGAAGGTGATTTGCTGAGTCAAGGCAAGGGGTGTTGTCAGGGGAGGACGACTAGAGAAACAGGACCGTATTTGAGCCAAAATGACAGTGATAGAAGTTGAAGATGTCATTGGGCCTTGTGCCATCACCCTTGTATCCAGTCTTCAAATGGGTAACTTATTTTAAGTTCTATAAAGCAGAGTTCCTTCCTTGCACACTTTGAGTAAGGAAGGCTATGTCTGATGTCAGAGCTGCAAGACTGTCCACTTTTTGTCTTGTTAGTTTTTACCTTTCTTTTTCCTCCTGTTTAGGCTTTTTTGCAAGACGCGTAGGAAATGCAAGAACCAAATATAAGGTTTGTTCCGCATTCTGTAGTATTTATTTACAGGCATTGCTTGTTACTACTTATATGAGATTTTGACATTTGGATGCGTGTGCTTTGAATTGAGATTAATCTCTTTATTCCTTTATGATGTTGCAATTGTTAGTAGCTCAGCATTGTATTATTTCTGTGATCTTTATGTGCTGTTAAATGATCACGTTGCACATCCCAGATCCAGCCCCCTGCAACAGATGGTGATGAGACCTTTCTAAGGATCTACAGGGCACAGTAAGTTATTTCTTGTTTATATTTCATGAACTAATCTCTATGTGTTGTTTTCAATAGTTGTACATGCTTAAATTGTAAAGAACTAATTATAATAATTGTTGTTACCTTTCATAGGTCAGTCAGGACTCATTAATGTACATGCAGGCACAGAATGATACCACATACTACATCTAGAAACCCAGTAAATAACATGTTGTCAAATTATCTGCATCTGACTATGCATATTGTCGAGCATTAATTTGCAGGCAAATTTTTTGCTCAGATGTGTGCTTGCAGGTACAACTTACTTTTAGTTAGCATACCCAAGTAGCATCATATTCATACATGTACAATAAACATGAACCAATCCACAAACATATTGAATACATAACCAATGTTTTGCTTTTACTTTTAGTCAAAATTCTGTTGAATTTTATCCACTATTTCTTGGTTCTCTATGGTCTAGTTCAATCCTTCTTCACCAAGGTAATTATCTCTTATTTAGCAGTAGCTCATTCTATGTGCATAATGCCACTGGATTTAGGAATGATTGTGAAGTATCTTTGTTTCAGCTTTGTTTGGAATCTATATGTTACTGCATTGAAGCCTAGTGTATTTGTTTCCTATATACCCACAGATTTTCCTCATGGGGAATTTGCTGTATATTATGCTCTTTACCATATTTTTCCCTTGTTCTAGCTGCTGCCATTTTGGAAATTATTTCTGAAATAGTGTTAATTAATTTTTTTGTTCATTAATTTGTTCTGAAGTAGTGTTAATTATAAATGAAACCAATTTTACTTGCTAGCTATGTTGTTTCCATTAATGAGTCACTTTTTGTTTTAACTAGTCCCTGCCAGTGTTTTTGGTCTTGTTTACATAATTGGAAGGCACAAATTTTTTAAAGGCTACTCTGAATCTGCAGAGAAGAGGTGTGTTGTTTAGCTTTTGACTTTGCTTTAACCCTGCTGCTTTTTCAAATTCAGTTCAGTTTATATATATATATATATATATATATATATATATATATATATATATATATATATATATATATATATATATATATATATGTGTGTGTGTGTGTGTGTGTGTGTGTGTGTGTGTGTATGTGTGTGTGTGTGTGTGTGTGTGTGTGTGTGTGTGTGTGTGTGTACAGATGTGCATATCTATCCATTTGTGTTTATACATGTACAGTCAATCCTCTCAAAGCAGACACCTCATTAAGTCAAGCACTTAGTTGATGGTGAGCAACTTTGACACAAACACATGCAATTAGTGAGTTCACCCACATGAAGAATTACTTTGAAGTCACATAAAAAGTGCAAATACAGCTTGTGTCAACAGTGGCAGTAATGATGATTATCCAGAAAAAGAAGAAAAGACAGTCAAGTTGCTATTCAAATGGTAGATGAAATGAGCCAATTTGCACAGAGTAGTCTGGAAGACAATGAGCTTGTCACATCTTTGAATTCAGTCTGCAGATTGCTTAAAGAAAAAAGAATCCACCATCTCAGGCTGAAAAATATTAAAGACTATGTTTTTGAGGAAATGCTTTTGTATATAGCACTCTATTTGTTGAGTCACATCTTTTATTGAAGTAATAGAAATCCTTTTTGTAATTGAGCTCCTCTGCACTGAGCATTGACAATTTTCTATAAGGAAGTACCTCACTAAACCATACAGTTCTTCACATTTCCAATGGTGTCTGCTTTAGAGAGAGTTTGTCATATTTCCTGCTAAATCAATGAAGCTGTGTGATTATTCAAAGCAAGGTTTATTGCCCTTTTAATGTATTTCCCACAGGTTTTCCTTTTGCTTCCCTTTTTACAGTGTTTTCTGTTGTGGAATTTGGATGGAGGGTAATTTCAAGAAGATTTTTGAGAGTCATAAGGAGAAGCTAACTTTAGAGTATTTAGTGGATGTTTTATATTGAAAATCATTAAGTTTCTTTTTGCCAGCAAGAGTATGGTGCCATCCTATTAGTCAAGGAGTAAAAGCAAATAATGTGTTGTTTGCATTGAAGATGATAATTTATAGTGTTAGCTCAGTAGGAATGTAAATTAGTCTTGTTGTTTCATGATTTGCAGGATCCCTGGTTTCAAGGTGTGTATAGTTGGTCTCCAGGGATTGTTGATCTGTTCTGTGGTTGGATTGGTTAACCAAGGATGTGTAGCTTATTTTGGGAAGTCAGTTTGGAAGTATTTACAATCCATTATTAACTAAACAATCAAAAAAGGTTTGTTGATGTCTTTAAACATAAGCTTTTTACTTTGATGTAGTTTTTGAGTTATCAAAAAGTGAATTTTTACAGCTCTATAGAGTGGCACCATGGAAACAGAGCTAGCATGAAGTTCAAATTTGCAGATAATTATTGGTCACTCAAAGGTTTATGGCATATGTAGTGCAGTTAAAATATAGATCAAGCTGCACTCTATTCTGTAAGAACCAGTGAAATTGAGGTTTAGGTTGGTTTTTCTTAGTTATTCAAAATTTTGAGGAAGAATTGCTCTTAATTTGTTCTGAAATTATTAGTGTGTGGGCAATTTAGACATTAGACAATATGCAAGGCAACATTGGATGTTTATGAAAAAGGTATTGTTTTTAGTAATATTAGCAGAAGGTGAAATATATGCATTCTTACAAATATATATATAGTCCTTGCCATATGTTACCACAGTAAGTAGTTTTGCCAGGACAACTAATTCACAGGAATCAAAGAGGAAATGTGACAAAGCTATCAATCCTCCTCAGGCTGGCAAGGAAGTGACAGTTCGTGTCAATATGTTTTTGGGAAGTGTATGCATTGTTGTACAAAATATATTATAGAGACAGTGCTTTGGTCCCAGCTTGTTCTTAATTTATTCTTGTTTCCCATGAGTTTGGATGCTTGTGTTCTTATATAAAAAAATGGAGTTGCAGTTTGATCATGTGGTAAGTTCTTTACGTAAAATGGATGGTAATGTCAATGTTGTCAATCACTGAACTGGTTTTGTGTTATAAATAGTGTTGCTTAAATTACTTTCTTAGAATCTTATGTTGCTTTTTCAAAGGCCTTAGATATGATGAGCTATACACCTTTATATAGGTTTTGTTATGGTCATATTATTGGTTCCTGCCATTAGTGACTCACACAAGTCAGATTAACAAATTGTCTTTTTGTATTTCCCAGATAATTGTCAATTTGGATGGGTAATTAAATTATTTGTACCTTTTAGGTCACCAATTGCTTGACTGCCCTTGGATCACATAAAATCTAACAGACATACAACATTGCTTACTTCATTTTCATACACTATGCTGCATTTTTGTTGCATTCTTTTCAAAAATTTATTTTTGTAACTATGCTTATTTTGGTGACATATCTTTTTGTTTTTAGTAATGTCTATCTTCCTTGGTTTTACTGCAGCCAGCTCCTTAAGCTTCCCCAGGCTTTCACTCAGTGGTAGAGTTTTCTAATTCTTTACAAGGGGGGGGGGGTACTGGTGGTAGGTGTACTGACTATTCTAAAACAGAGCTGCAACTCTCCATGGTTTATTTCCTACAGTCTTCTGACTATAGGTCAAAATGCTAGCTAGTCTACTTCAGTGGGTATTACCCTCCTAGCCCCCTAAAAAGCATTGCTGCTGCCATTAACAGAAATTTTTTACACTCCATGCTTTTACCAAGAAATTATCTCCTGTTGTAGCCCTTTGTCTTTAGAATATTGCTATTTCATTTGCAATACTACTCTACTTTGAAATCATTGTCACATACATCTGGCTTCTCTTACATGTGATCTGCCCGATCACCTAGCTTTTAGCATCATAAGATATCAAAATTGTCTAGCAATAGGAATACACTGAAAGGAGAGAACAGCAATCCTGCCAATCAGTGGCTGAGCCACCAGGGGTTTTTACCAGCCACTAATGATTGATGGGACTTATTGTGTAGTGCTCTTTTATGGACCATGCCCTTTGGGGGCACATCCTTCCGTGCAACAGTGTACCATGAAAAGCACACATAAGCACGAAATTGCCAGGGGTCAGAATTAATGAGGTGTTGGGATTTCCTGGAGTTCAATTAGCAGGGGGCTCAGACTTAGTGGGGGAGTCAGATCTATGAAGTCACCTTAATAAATTAATTTAAAAATTATTCTAAGCTGGTTCACTTTCTCTATCAAGCAAATAAATTCCTTAGCAATTATGTCTTCAATATTTTGGCACAAAAGTAACAAATAATGACAAACCAATTTGAGCAATATCAACAGAGCATTTATCTAGCTATGAAACAGAAAACGATATATATAGCAATTATATATAACTAAACAAAGGATGCATAACTAAACATAGAATTAAACTTTCCAAGAAATCTCCCACCCTCTCCAATTCTCCCTTGAACTCCAGCTTCCTTATCAGAGGCGTTGTGGTCAAGGGCATTGGCCCCATATTGAGATTTTTGCCTGATTTGTCGGATTTTGCAGGACATTTCCAACATACTAACTCTATACTACATTATGAGTCAAAAACAGTTGTTAGAAAGCTTTCTTCTATGGCCCAATTAAATATGGACGCCCACAGTGTCTCTGCTCCCTACATCTTTGACAACATGGTAAGTTAGATTCGTACAAGAATGCCATAGAAGTGATTTAATAATGGGCATGTTTTGTAAGGCATAGCAGAATCTCAATACTTCACGGAGATGTGGAAGCAGTTATAGTCACACTGAAAGTAAGCACGGTTTTCATCCAGCATTTACCAGAACAAACAAGTACTTTCAGTACTTCCTCCAAGCTGCTTTCACTCTTGTTCAATTTTGAAAGTGATAGTGCACTTGTTTACACAGGGGCCGCGGAGCAGGCTGAAAGTGGGGGGGGGTTAAAATTTAGCGAAGCGAGAAAGAATGGGGGACTTGGGCTTGCCTTAGAATTTAAACTACGCCCCTTTAAACATCAAAGGAATGGTTATCTTTGAAAAACTACAGTAATCAATCATTAGCAAATTCTTTTGACCTCTGTAAAGCATTATTGTTTATTTTCGAAAAAAGTGGGGCTATAGCCCCCCAGCCCCCCCCCCCCAGTTCCGAAGTCTCTTCCAAAGGGCAAAAAAGGGGTCAGACGTGTCCTTTTAGACAGCAAAAACTATAAAAATTCGTAGCTTATAAACGGATCAGAGCATAAATTTCCTCAGATTTAACTCGTCACCCCCACGCTCTTGTGTATAAGGGGGCACACTTGTCCTTGAAGTCTTTGAGTACGCTGCGAAGTAACACTTTTTGAAATGCATTAAAATCACAGGGAACCGAGAGTTTGATATGTAATCCTTTGGTCAGGAAAATTTTAGGAGGAAATTGTTGACTGACTTGTGGCAGCTATAGATGGCATTTTCCCGATGAAAATGAAATAGCGCAGATCTGTTATTGACTATAGAGAAATGGCAGACTTTTGGTGCTTTAATTGTCAGCAACGGGTTGGAGAGGATGAAGTATATAACGCTACCAGACATAAAAACTTTTTAGGAAAACAACTGTCAGTTGTTCAATCTGTTTGGGCGTCAACAGAAGAGATGAGTGTTTGCATTTGTCAAGATTGTGTCTTCTACAGAATCCAAATCTGCTCTTGTTGTAGGAAGGCTGCTCCTCTTTGCATGTTTACCCTTGAAGAATGGTTTACGGGGAATTCGTTGCATAGAAAGTGTTTGGATTGTACAGCTTTGAATGAAACACTCCACGTCAGCTTGTCTTTGCCATACAAAATGCCAACTAACCAATTCGTACAACAGTGTTTGAAATGTTCGAAGTTTAAGTACATTTGCTCATTTGTCATATTTAAACATTATTACGAGGAGGGCTGTTGCCACAGAGCTATAAGGGATGGAAATGAAAAATCCGTGGGCAATGGAAGCATCTGTATAGAATGCCAGCTGTTACTTGATATTCAAGAATACAAAATATTTCTCAAAGAGAGGTATCAATGCAGAATATCACTGGAACCAAGTATAAGTTGTCACAATGAGCACAATATTTTATCATCAAAAGTAAAGTCATATGCAAATGCTGTCACTGGTAGATTGGCAAACAAATCTTTTGAAAGGAATAACAATGTTGTTTACTTGAAAAATCAAAGACCATTCAATGGTCCAGTATTTGTTATCAGCTCCTTGAAAGGTATAAGGCTATAATGAATGCCATAAATTTATTTCCAATCAATAATGAATAAATCAATTGTTAATTTTCCCTTTGAGATAGTTCAAAGGATCAAGTACCCAGGGATGAATGAATATTTATATTTTTGAATGGCAGAATGCTCTTGATTTTTTTGGCAAATTGATATTTGGTAAAGATCAAACATTTCTTGATTTTAAATCATACTGCATTGTAGTACTACCCTGTTGAATTTTTATTCATTAATTCAATTTTCCATTACAACATTACAGCCTTAAGACTTTAAGCTGTTATATCCCCCCAGTCTAATTTGACAATATTCAACAATTTAGAATCCTAAATTTTTGCAACAGCAATTGATATGGTTTTTCAGAGCAAGATGAAGACTTGAGTAGACAAATGTGTTGGGTTTGCTTATTATCATGTAAATTATGCTGCCCCATTAGGCAATTTTTGCATGCCTGCATTTGCCACAAAAGGATATTTGCAGTACCAGTTAGTCCAAGTGCAACTATTTCTATTTATTTTTCCATATATTTGAATTATGATAGCTAAGTAATTGAATTGGATTTTTTATACAGATTTCATTTGCAATCCAGTTACTTTGTCATTAAGAAAATCATTGAAGTACTTGGAGGAGAAAGTCAAGTTGGAATTGAAGTTGTGTGGAATGAATTCTGGACTTTGGCAAGGAGTCCTCAAGTATAACATTGAATCAACAACTCAAGCATTTTCCTTGCAAGGCACAGAAACTACTGATTTTTCACAGCCAGAAACTCGATGGGCCTACACTGCTATTTACTCCCCAGCACATGCTAGCATTGTCTATGACACAGTGGCATCTTTTAATCATAAGGATATCTTGTCCATGGTATCAGCCCAAGATGGTGGCAAAGGGTAATTTCTTTTAATATGATTTTGAGCATTGTCTGGCCCAAAGGGAAATTGATAAATAATTATTATAAGAAATTGTAAGACTGAACCTCTTCAAATATTTGATTGAATAGGTTGTAATTTATATCTTCTCCTAATAGCAATAAAATAGAAATAGAAATAAAATAAAATGTATAAATTACACTTTGATGTTGTGTTGCTTAAATGTGGATCTAACTTGCTTTGTGAAGTTGTAAATCAACATTGTTTATTTGTGATTAGGGAAAACGTGAATTGGTAGATAGGGTATATCTGTAAGGTCACCAAAACTAACACAAATTAAATGTGTATATATATATTCACTCAAAAGCTACAATCACTAAGAACATTTTTAGAATGATACATAGAATTCAAGGAAAAAATGTCAACTTTCTAAAAGATTTTAATTTGCATCTTCATCAGTTAATCAGCTGTATATATATATATTTATATATATATATATATATATATATATATATATATATATATATATATATATATATATATATAAGATAAAAGAGAAGAAAAATTAGAACATTCTTGTATATGCGACCATCGGTTTCATGCCAACACAATCATCAGGCGTATGATGATTGTGTTGGCATGAAACCAACGGTTGCGTATACAAGAATGTTCTAATTTTTCTTCTCTTTTATCTTATTGTATCGCTCCATTACATTGTTGAGCACTTTGGTATGGTAGAAGATACATTGGAATTTATCGCCGCTTGTCTATATATATTTATATATATATATATGTGTGTGTGTGTGTGTGTGTCTGTGTGTCTGTGTGTGTCTGTGTCTGTGTGTCTGTGTGTATCTGTGTATGTGAAAATAAGAACTTACTTTTTAAGGCATATTTATTGATTATGTCATTTGAAATTTCTTGCTGGACCTAGAAATTAGTTACCTAATTGGCCCTTTTATGCTGCCTCTTAATGGCATTAATTTTTCCAAGACACTGTTAAAAAGGCTGGCATTAAGAGGACCAGCATAAAGAGGACAGACTTTTTTCATTTTTTGAGTGGAAAGTGGCATTATTTTGTTGTCCATTTTTTGCATACATATATATATATATATATATATATATATATATATATATATATATATATATATATATATATATATATATATATATATATATATATATATATATATATAATTCAATAGCCTTTCCACTAAAAGTTTTTAAAAATTTATATAGACTCTCATAATAAAAACAACTGTTTAGCGTTTCGCGTATAGCTTCATCAGAAAAGTCTTAGAAGATTTTTCTGATGAAGCTATACGCGAAACGCTAAACAGTTGTTTTTATTATGAGAGTCTATATATATATATATATATATAGACTACTGATCATATATATTAGAGCTGCTTGATAAAGGCGAAAGCTGAAAGTGACCATACGGTGCTAAAAACCAGGGGAGTTAAAACAAGCCACTGTGGTCTAGTGGTTACGACGCTTGCCCGGAATGCGAGAGACCCTGGTTCGATCCCAGGTGGTGGCAAATTTTAATTTTCTCCTGGTTTTTCTGAGCATTATATCAACTTTTCTGTCTGCACCGAAAAAGGAGAAATCCTGGTTACTCGCTAGCTACTGATCGTATATATATATATATATATATATATATATATATATACATGCATACATGCACAGATCATTTGGTTTACATAAAGGCAAATAAAGTTTATGTGGACCTGCAACTACAATCAAAGTGAGCTAGCTTACATGTTTCTAAAATAGAAGGTAAAATAAGGGATTAGTATGATTAGAAAATATATCCAATACCATAAGTACCTAAAATCTTTGTGCCTATTATTATAATTACAAGACGATTTTTCAAATCAATGCTGGTTGATGTTTGGAAGTACTGGCAAGTCTCAGAAGCCTGTTGGGGAGGGATGTGGTAGCAAGTGTGCCTGATCAAGCTTCTATTTGATTTTGACCAAAAGGTTATGATATGTGTTAGGTGCATTGACTTTCCTTTGTTGTTCTTTTGCATTTTTGCCTACATGTGAGTAATGCCTGACTTTTCTGCCTTCTTTAGAGTCAATGTTTGCTGTTTTGGAGCAGCCCTTGGAAGTGAAGTGATTGGACTTAAGAATTTTGTTCCAAAAGAGACAGTTTTCCACCTGTTTGATAACTGCCTTTCCTGGGAGCACAATGCCAAAGAAATTCTGGGACAGGAACTTGGACTAGCATTTACTTTCAATGAATTTGATGTGACAAAGAAGATACATCCCTCAGTTTTGGATAAAGTTAAAAAGGTAACTTAGTTTATTTTTTCGTTTTCAAGTTTTTAGGCATGGTACCCCTTAGTACAAGGGATTTTGTAACATACTAGCTACTGGGGAAAGCTACTAGTCCCCAGTAGGACCAATGCTTTCCCAGTTGTGCCCAGTAAGATAAAAGAATTTCTCTCTTGTTGTTTGAGTTTAGTCAACAACTTTTCCAAGGAAAGAGTGATACTCTTTGGGGTTGTTCTACCACCTTTAAAAATGATATTGTTATTCTACCACTTTCAATGCAATATGTGTATTGCCTTCTTTCTACCAATTTGAATACAGGGCAAAGTCACAAAGTTTGTCCATATCTTTATGGCCCTTTTAAGAAATTCCCCCACTATTTGGAATTCTTTTAAAATGCTATGCCTTGGTTAGAAATTGATTTACATGTGACCTTGAATTAAAAAATATGATACATGTGATAATTGCATTAAATATGATAATTGCAGTATAATATTGAAAAGTTATCAGACATGGGAATGAAAATAACATTGGATTTAATCAGTCCTTCCTCAGATTTCTTATGTGATAGTTTATTTTTGTCTCAGTGCCCATATCATTCCAGAGATTGGTTCCTTTAAATGATAAACATCTTGGACCAACAAATGTCATTGACAAATTGTTTTATTCATTTTCTGACTGACCTTGGAGTATTTTTTACGGTTCAGTAACTCAAGTAATACAGTTGAAAGTTGATATCTTGGCTGCTCAGTAACTCCAATACCTTAGGCCATTTAATTTTTCCGTAATTTTATTTTAGCGATTTTAGCAAAATGGTATGCTTTCGCTAAATTAAAATTGCGTTAAATTAATTTTATTTAGCTTTTGTATTAAACTTAATCAATCTAACCAGCTATTTGCTAAATCAAACTTGCGCTAAATCTGGGCTATTTTGTCGCATAATTTGGCTGACGCAAAAATTACATACCCAAGGTATTTGCCACCTTGAATGAATTTTCACTCACCCTTGGTTAGGTATCCTATAACAATACAAACTCACTTACTAGTATAGTTGAAAGCAGCAAAGCAATAGGAATGAGAATTGTCCGTAAAGACCAGTTTGTAGTGCTTTATTTCAACACATACTGGTTGAAGTACATTAGAATCTCGTTATGCCGCACTCTCAAGGGGATGGGAAAATGGTCCAAGTTAGCGAATGTCCGGGTTAGCCGAATCTCTCACTAAGTTGGATTGTCGTGAAAAGTACGAAAATGTCGGACTTATCAAGATTATGCTTAGCCATCCTCAAATCGTTGATACAAATAAAATCCACAATCGTATCCTTATGTATCATGTGTACGTTTTCAACTCCTTTTGAGAGAATTGTACAATTTTCATCTATCTCATGGAGGGGTTAGGCTCCATTTCAATTAGGAAGGCTGCTTTCCACATAGTTGCTGCTCTTTCTCCATTTTCTGTGAATATGGAAAAGTTAACAAGGTTTCAATCTCCTGCTGAATATTTGTTGTTTTCCTCTACTTCACTATAAATCGTAGATTTCCCTTTAGTCCAAGCAGACAACATCTGTTTTGGACTCTCATGTTTCCATGAGATTGCAGCACACGTCTCTTCTTTGCAAGCTTCTTTTTAGATATTTTGTACATTCTGATGACTGTTCGCGTGTTCACCTTACACTTTCCTGTGCCAATCGAGAACATTTCAGAAAATAAAGATAGCACCTGAGTTGAAACAGACTACTTTAGCATTCGACTCTGATAGACCTTTAATACATTCATTTCCAACGGAACTTTCAAGCCCTCGAACATTAAAAGCTGCTTATCAGAAAAAATTGAGTAGGTAATCCGAGTAAAGCTGGGCATTTTGGCTCATGAGATATATAGAATCAGTAAGAATAAGCGAAAGTCCGACTTATTCTGGGTATGATTCAGGAGAAGTACTTTGGCCTGGTTTTGGTAAATATATCCAAGGGGAATGAAAACTCAGTCCAACAAAGCGAAAGTCCAACTTATCTAGGGCACGACTTAACGGGATTTAACTGTACTACCTTTGGTAGCCTACATTGTTATTGTTTCTCTGATCTACTGGTTTCTCGGGTGTTTTACCAAATGCCTGTTTATATATTAAAAAATTATCAAGCATGGGAATGAAAATAACATTGGATTTAATCTGTCCTTCCTCAGATTTCTTATGTGATAGTTTTATTGATGGTTCCTTTGAATGATAAACATACATTCAAAAATATACTTTCTTCTGTTGTAAACGTTCCTATACTTTTCTGTAAGTAGACGTTTCGATTAAAATCTTCATCGTTACCGTTCATCAGTTTATATATATATATATATATATATATATATATATATATATATATATATATATATATATATATATATATATATATATATATATATATATTGCTAGCTACTGATTGCATATATATATTTATGGTGTAAATGTACGTATATTCACGATCCAAGGTTTATAGAGAGTGCTCAATACTAGCGTAGAGCAATGTGATAGAGTATATATATGTATATGTATATATATATATATATATATATATATATATATATATATATATATATATATATATATATATATATATATATATATATATATATATATATATATATATATATATATATATATATATATATATATATATATATATATATGTGTGTGTGTGTGTGTGTGTGTGTATGTGTGTGTGTGTGTGTGTGTGTGTGTGTGTGTGTGTGTTTGTGTGTGTATACATATATATATATATTCATATGTGTGTATGTATATTATAAATTATTTATATGAGCAGCGTGATTCCCGATTTGTCTTCTCATTGATGCTAGAGTGACATCGAAACGTCACTTAACAAAGTTATTAACACTACCAATTATTTCTAATTATTTGGTTGCTTTAGATTTGTACAAATCGATATCTTTTCTTGTTTAACCCTTTCTAAATAGTGTTTAGCTCAATTGTTTCTGCCACATTTTTTCCAACAGTCAACAATCTTTACGTTTGTGAGATTCTTGTCAGCTGTACAGAATCTCTCAGATGCTGTGGCTGCTTTACGGTCGATTTTGGATGCATCACCAAGTGGTTCATTCTTTCTCTTTATCGACAATTCGTTAATGAGTATCAAGAATTTTGTGGAAAGCCTTGTGTTCTCTAACAGAGACTACAAGGAAACAAAACATGGAAAGGAAAATGATGATTTTATCATCTACACATCTTATGCAGAATACCGATTTGAAATCGAAGAGGCATTAGAAAAACAGCCAGTCTTGTGCGATTATGTAAATTTGTTAGTAGAATGGTTGGAGCGACCACCCTTGAGTGACCTTCGTGTGTATATATTCCATGTAATTAAGAAATAGACTGTGTTGTTCGTGTGGTTGTGTAGTGTTGTTATACTGCTGGTATGTTTAACTAATTTATTCTGTATATTATTTGTAAATGTTGTTTAGCTATGAAACCTTCCGTGTTCTGCCTGTATTATATGTTAAATTGAATGTGTACAATTCTCATGCTAAAAATACACTAAAAAACCATCGTGTCTTTATATTAATATAATAAAACAATGTCATTTTATCCTTATATCGCTGGCCCACATCACTAGTACTGTCAAATAAGCGAAAGCGACACAATGTTCACCAGGGCCACGACCACACAAGCCCTATGAGATAGGGCCATATATGAGCCATATTAAGTTGCATATCTCACCTGTTAATAATTAGTTCGTTCTATTCTATTATTTATGTTTTAGGTCTTATTTTAGGTTGATGTTATGTATCAACTTTTTTGGTTGAATTGCCATCATTAGGAACTGTGTCGTACTTTTTTGGTTCTCACGACATATCCCCCTGTTACCCTAAGAATTTATGATATTGCTCATCCATAACACAAGTTACAAACATCGAGAAAACATATATTATTCCTTTGCCTGTTATAACTGATTGTACTGTATTACATCTAGCCAACAGTATCATGCTGATCTTGCCTGGATGTTGTGCGATAGTACCAGTATCTCTCGATAGAGCCTTCCGTAGCCTGATAAAATGACTGTAATTCGGACCTTGCTAGGCATTTTGATCGTTAAATTCGTTAGCGGATCATTTCGAAAGATATCACTCATTCAGGTTCGACAATTGATTGGTTTATCTTTTTCTGTAGACGAGATTTGCTGCATCAAACTTTTTCATTAACCTTACAAGCTATGGAGAAATAGTCTGATTTCTAGTCCATTACTATTCGATCAGCTCAAGACAATTGATAAAAACAGGAGAGCAATGGTTTTCTCTGTTATTGAACAACTCAGTTAGATTCACGTGTTTCAAAGTCAAGCTGACAGTATTCACTACTGTAACCTGCAGAAGCAGTCATAATTTATGTTGGTCAACTTGTTTACAGTTGTTGCTTAGTTGTCTTATTCATTGTTATGAATAGTGTATGTTTGGTTTTCATGCAACTTCCCTCATCTGTACTACGTCATATGTAACGACATTATAACGTTTAAAGCCATTTTCAGTACGCAATACCAATCGCGATACCTTAGACGCTGAATTGATATTTTATTCTTTTGTTCATAGAAGGTAAAAAAATTTGAACACATTGGATGGGTCAATGTTACACATTAATTTGAATCTTATGATAATGTGGTACGATGTTTTTTGTTTTAAATCTAATTTGTAGGCTTTAATTTTAGTGTTCTATTCTCTGTTCATTATAAATGTTTACCTATCGTATGAAATGTACATAAAATGCATATAATTATTGAAAACTGCAAAAAAATTATCTGGCATACTGATTCTTATTTGTTTCCTATTCTTCAATCGAATAAGAATCTCTTAACTTTCTGAAAGAGCAGAATTTCTGATGAGAATGTTTTCAACTTGCAAATGACGCCATAACCTACGAATCATCGCAAATGATGGCCTACCAGCGCTTCATTTAAAAATTATGTTAAAACAAAGCTAAAATAGATCGTTATTCAAGCCATACCTTAAGCAATAAAGTTGACTTAGCAGAAAGCCTCCTGCAATTAAATGAACGAGGGAGTGGCGATCGGTAGCCTTAAGATATTTGGTATGAAAACGAGGCTCAGACTATGAATGTCTTGTGTTTGCTTAGAACGCAGATATAGTGTGGGAGTTTATTATCTCGATGCATCTCAGAAGCCTCCAAGTTTGGAAATAAATATATAAGATGATCATTTTGGATTTAATCATGCAATGATTATTATCATCAATTGATTAGTTTTATGAATACGAATAATAAAAAGATGAGGTGTTCGAGGTAAATTTCCTTGTCTGTAATGACATTGGAATTGCCGCTATAAAGGACGGTTATTCCAAACGCAACCTCGTCCAACTTTGGAACAATGCTCTGAAAATCCGGAAAATTGGCGGTTAGATAATAGTGTTACTCTCAAATTTTACAGATAACAACTAGACTGTTTTAATAATTGAATGCTCAGCAACACAATAAATATTTTGATGTGTTTACGTATAATTTTATATCTCCTTTTAATGCTACACTGACCTTCAAGCTAAATATCCAATTACCTCATGTGCAGTTTCACATGCACTGTTTGCTCTGTGCGAATGATTTCTGGTCTTGGAATCATATTTTGTGCAAATTTATTTGGCTTAGGAATGCCTTAGAGTGAGGCAATCGGAAATTCGATTAAAGCATGTAAATTATATAAGCCACCAATGGCCTCGCTTTAATGTCCACTAAATGGTGAGATTCCTACCTCGAAAATATCTCAGCAAGAAGAGGCCAAAAATAGTAGTCTTGAAGCTGGAAGAATCGTCTTCATAACTAAATTCAAATGCCTCCTTGAATCGACTGTACTTTACCTAAACAAAACATTTTAACATCAATGACTGGATAACTAAACAAAACTGTAAAACTGAGGTACTTAGTAGCAAATTTGCAGCTTGCACAGACTCGGTCTTGTAAAAGAATTTATTCAAAATAAAACTGAGCAGAAAGCTGAAGACTTTAAATGAGAGTCTCAACGAAAGGTATAAACTTTTTCATCAGGAGCCACTTTTTAAGGAACCTATATGTAGACGACCAACAAACCTAAGGAATATGTACGATTGATGACGTAGTCACTCAGAGGCTTTCAGCTTCGAGCATAACTAGCACTGTAAAATATCCACAGCTAAGAACCCGGTGTATCCACTCGTGGACACCAAATTCACATGAAATATATGCAACCCATGTAGTAAGTTTGGTCCTGTGGGGGTTTCCTTTGAGACTTTAGTATCTTGCCTTAATACTTAATCCACATACAATGTTTTCTTGTTTCTGTGCAATTTTCAAGGCTCTATACGCACTGTTAAAAGTAAGAAGCTATTAGAGAACTTTTGGTACTACAATGTATTCAGAATAGGTCCAAATATAAGGAGCTGTAAGAACTAGACCTTGAGGTAGGTTAATTATATAGAAAAAAGGGAACTAGATAAAGAGCATACTTAAGAGATGGAATATGAAAGCAAATGCTATTAATAAGCTCTATTTAAATGATTTAACATCTCACCCAACATTTATCTAACATTGCTGACGTTGGATGAAATTTGCTCGCGATCAAAAATGTTGGGCGAAGGCAGCCGACAATTCATTTGTTTTCAATTGTCGGATGAAATGTTGGGTCGGTTCAACACTTCGAAATTTATCAATGCAACATTTGAGAAATTTGGGTAAAAATGATGGATCTTCTGTGTGGGACATTACAGAACTGCGTACCATGTCAGGGCTTTTCAGAAAGACATTGCAAATTTACAAATGAAGCCTCTGCAATAATACATAGAATCCATTGCTCTATATGAGGATCGTTTGAAGGTTAGGGTTTTTCTCGATTCCAGCAGTTTTAAATGGGAACACATGCACTTTGATCTGTACTATCCACGTAACCTGGTAATAAACATTCAATAACGAACCAGAAGAGAGGACAAAAGAACTGCAGAAAATCTTCATGCATATTTGTTTTGTACGAAAGCACTGTAATTTAACTTTTGAGAGTTGTGTAACAGTTCGTGGAAGTCAGCTGCTATGATTCAAAATTTAAACGTGTGATATTTGCCTAAAGCTCTCGAGTGCCATAAGCTGCTGTGTACAGTAAAAACGCAGTTAAACACCTGTTTGCTTTACAAATAATATGAAGAGGAAAAGTAAATTTACAGAAAAGCTTGAATTGATCTCCTCCATTGTATAGCACACAGTTGCAGCCTCAAATCAATGGCGTTAGCCATCATATGATCAAGTGCTTGATTTAATTTCCTTGCTACAATTCAGAATATCCTTAAAGCATAATCAGATGGAATTTTGAACGTATCAAATGGCAACCATTCATTGTGAATTGTGTGCTGTTTGAATGCGTATTTCTGGTCTTATGGCGAAACTTCTTCACACCAAGGGTAAAATTCTCCTGCCAGGTATTTTGCCTGTTTTTGCTGCAAATAACCAAGTGAAAACGAAACCTCTATGCATCGTGTTGGCCGGATGAGAAGTAAGCATCATGAGCATACTATTGCTGCTAATAATGTGTACCCAATTGAATCACAGATAGTAAAACGGCCTCACATCATAAAGCCATTTTATTTCAATTTATGAAAAGTCTGTTGGTACCACAGAACTTCACTATAGCACGAAAAAACGGGAACATTCTTTTAGCATACTGAAAGCTTTTTCTTTTTTGTTTTATTTCAATTTAATGTCAAGATGCCCACAAAATTCCGTGTAATACAAGATTTGCAATGCTTTCTTGAAATTGCTAAACATAGTGAGTTTTGGAATTGCGATGCTTGCATTTCATTGCAGCTACAATAAATCCCAACAGTTTCGGATCCATATAAATGCTTCGGCATGAGATTGTTACCTAAGGCTATAGTGGGCGAAATGCTAAATGAATGTATGCTATAAAGGATAAGTAATTCCATATTGAAGGGCTAGGAGAAAGTGTGTATATAGATCAGTAAGCAATAGAATAGTGTGGTGGTCAGTGCTACTCATCTGCTCTATGCAATCTCTATGTAAGTATACGGTGGCATCAGGCACGCCTGCCTGCACCGAGGGCAGGGGGGGCAAGGTTCCTATTGAGGGTACATTATAAGCACTTTTGCACTAAAATATTTAAGTCCTTGGAAAGGGCAGGAGGGGCAGCTGCTCCCTTGCCCCCCCCCCCAGCATAGGCGTCCCTGGGTGGCATCTCTTGATAATCAAATCTTGTGAGATTTCAGTCTTTCCTATTCGTTTGAATCTGTATACCGAAACCCCGGAACCAACATATAGCTTTCTCGAATGGAATAGGCTAGTTATTTACCGCGTAAGGGAGACCATTGGGAGTATCGCACCTTACTAATCTAAATCTAAATCATTATAAATCTAAATCTACAGTGATCTGCAGTGATGTTATAGCTAGGCCATGGTTCTGCAGCGAATGTTGGCATATTAGTATAATTGCAGCTCCCATCATGTCGTTTCTCTGTGAACTATTTCCATATTTATTTATTTCCATATTTAGTCCATATTTAAAGTCGGTATTTAGAATAGTAATGATAAAGATACTAATTTATAATGTCTAGGCATTTGCAGATAAAAAGGGTTCAGACGCATCATCGTAACTGATACCGAAACATTTAAAGTCCATCCACACTTTTTCCGATATAGACAAAGCTCTGTCCGAGATTTGTTTTGCCGAAGTTCTTTGCCCACAATTTAGAAATGCCTAAGTTTTATTCATGATGACTAAAGCCTGGTTTCAATATTGTCATAAGTGTCAGGGACACGTTCGAGTCATTGCATCGGTGATGCTACTGGGACGCTTACAATATATGGGAACATTTTTTGCTATGTCGCTGACGTCCCAGGAGTGTCGTCGACGTCCCAGTAAGGTTAAAAAAAGTTGATATGGGCTCAACTTTTTGAGAACATTTCCTATGCATCACCGACGAGTCTCACATAACTGGGACCCAACTGGGACACGTCCCCGTCGCCTACGACGATATGGAAACCAGGCTTAATAGTCAAAGTGAAAATCTATGTCACTTGGTAATGTTTCTCCTTTATGAGTGCTCTGAGATCTAATACACGATCCTTTTTTATAAGAAAGTGGTTTATGAAGGGAATTGTCATTTTTAACGCTGGGTACAAAGGTGGAAGAGTTTTTGATACAAATGGAAAAGTTTTCCTACCCTATTCAATAAGTTTAATAATGCTTGAAACCTTATTTCCGTAAATACGGAAAGAATTTCAGACCCCAATATATTGTTACTCATGTCTTGCATCCACGTGTTTCTTTCTAGAGAAGAAATAAGTAGATGCTTACATGAATAGGATATAGGAGAACAGGATTAGAAGGAGAAAAAGGGAAATAGAGCAAATGCTACAAATGATAAGGAAGCTAATTTATTTTATAGTTAATGCTCTTTCTTCAGGTGCGCAACTATGACTTTCTGAGGGCATGGGTCTAATCAACAAAGAAGGGCACACTAAACTGCTTCTAAAGAGGATGCATCTTGAAGTAATATTTTCAGATTTAGAAACAAAAGAAATTTCAAATTTTCAAATTTCAAATTTCAAAAGGAAGTTTCATTATTTTATTACTCCAATATGCAACAAAAGTTATAAACAGACCTACTTGGCAAAAATACAATAACCAATTTCAAAGTTCTCAATGAAAAAGGGCACTCTTGCCATTTGGAGGAAAAGAATAGGGGTCTAGACACCCAGGACCCACCTCGTAGTTGCATGTCTAGTCCTCCGTATTGTCTGTTGCAATAGTGAGGAGTGGTTTCAAAGGGTAGAAAAAGGAGATTTTGGCACTGTTGTCATAAAAGAAGATTCAAGTGAGGACACCGTTGCAAGACATTATCCCAAAGCTCCATAAAAGAGGACAGAGAAACGCTTTGGGCATGATTGAATCAGTCATCTCGGGTATGGATCAAGAGCTTGAGAGCACCAAACAGCGCAACCTAGACGTGAAAGAAAGGAAACTAGAAATAATATGGAATCAAAGGAACGAAGAAAACTTGCTAATTCTTTCAGATAACCATTGCATCCACACATGAGAATAACCTTATGGTTTGCAATAAACATATCAATTATAATTATGGTACAAAATGTATTCAGAAAACATGGTACCCGATCAGGAATTAGCAAATAAGTTTGATAACCCAATAAAACAAGGCTAGCAAATTTCAGGCTCCTCCAAAAATTCCTTCACGCCTGTACACACCCTTTAAAAGTGACAGCCCACTAAGAAAGTAGTACTCGGCTGCTCAAAAATTTAAAAAAGTTCGTTACTGAATGGAATCCCCGAGACCTATGAGACTTGGTAAGTTGATACAATCTTGAAATTGCAATTTTCAAGCAAGCCCATCATCTCTTGTGCATAATTTCGTATGAAAATCTATGTATTTCAGTGTTTGCATAGTGCCTGTCTGTCTCTGTAACACTCAGCTGTTAAACAATCTCGATTATTCTCTCTAGGAAAAGCGTTCGAAAGTTTAAGTACGCAACTCAGGAAATAGTTAAGAATATTTCAGTATACTGAGCGAGAAACCTTCCTATAAAAGCAAAATGTATAACTCTATTTGGAAAAATATAGCTTCTGGTGTTTTAATTACTCATGACTCATTTTACACAGCCTCGTTTCTCATTACGTCCCTGTCCGTTTTTCTACCATTACCTATATTAGTTTAGTGTAAGTTTCATAACATAAGAGAGCAACATGTGACAGAATGGTGCATAACTGTTCAGTAGTAATCAGTTTGGGCAATGAATCCACATTTGCAAAACTCCTTTCAGGAACTATTATACATGTTTGACTGAGAATCTGTGCCATATGTAAAATAATTATAACATTAGGTGCGTCCACTAGCCAGTCAAAAACAAACTAAAATGACTTATAATAGCCTTGAATGTTTGTAAGAATATCTGCCCACTGTCGTCGTCGAATACCTATAGGGTGACCCACGCAGCACATTATGATTGTCAAAGCAAAGACACAATATGCTACATTTGATTTTTGAATAAAGTTGAAAATAGTGCCTCCCTTAAACAGTTAATTACAGTATTAATTACACAGTAGAATGCTTCATCCTTCCTCAAACTGGATATAACAAGTATAATACCAAAGGTGCTGTTTATGGGTATATGAAGGAGCCTATTAAATTTGAAAGCCTATAGGCTTTTGTATCTACTAGGAAATATAAACTAAGGGAGCACATTAAAATAAGCAATCAAAATACCACAGAATTTAATGACACATAGCACAATCAACTGCAGAGTAATTAAAGAAAGTGACATTCCGTTAACATATACAGATATGAAGCTCGCATAATAATTAGACCAACAAAGGACTTACTCAATACACTTGAGTGATCCAACAGGCATTAGAATAGATATATGCTGATTTATTAATTGTTAATTATCATGTAATGAGGCCAATTAATTATCACAAATTACACTGCAGCACAGGAAATTTTATAGTAAAGGAATGCACTCATTTATAGGCGTACTTTCGTATTAGTGTGTGAGCATTTTTACTAATGTTGACAAATAAACACGCATGTGTACGTTTGTATTGGTATACAATCCACTTTGGAATTATCTGATGAGCAATTGATTTATTGATTACGCGTCAGAATGAGACCAGGTTGGATAATGATCAAGAAGACCATAACCTATGTTCTAGGGCGGGGAAGCGGTATTGCACCGACTAGTTTAAGAGGCTATCGTATATCAATTCAACGAGAGCCGTGTAAACACATCCCATTCTGACGACTTGCATACGACCAACACGGACTGCAACACTGAAATATAGCGACACGTAGGTTGGGACGAAGTGAAACAACGCAGCTACGATGATAACGTGTAGATGGATCTAATCTAAAAAATGAACAAATCGTGATGAAAGGAAGGGAATATCTTATATACACATCCATACATTACTTATGATAGTATATTCATAAACAGTCATATTACAAGTAATGCTATATGGGGTTACATTATATAATACAATGTAGTACACTTTGATTTTGGTAAATCTTAAGAAATAACTATGAACAATATTCTATTCATTTTACTTCCACAAGTCTGATTGATCTTTTATTACGTCTAATTTTTCTCTGGCAAATCGCCTTTTGTATATGCCCGCAAGAATCGAGTTTCTATCTTTTTATGAAAGCCTACGTCCCAAAGCTAGGCAAAGAAGAAACGAGAGATTACTTGAGTGGAGTGGATTAGCGGGTTGGTAACTTGGATTAGCAAAACAAAATGAAATTAAACGATCCGGGGATGGAGAGATATATGGGGAAGACAACAAGACAGAAATACAACATCAGCAGGGAAAACGGACTATGCAATATTCTTAAGCAAGGAACTTGTAGAAGATTCCTTTGGACCTAATGAGAAATGATTAACATTATCACTAAGAAATCTTTTGCAGAGTTACAGCTTTCAAATAATTCCACAGTTGTGTTGAAACTAGAACTGGCTTATTCTATTTTCCGATCTTTCCTACAGGCCATGAAAATAATAAAGCAAAAAAGTGAGCTAAGCTCGAAGTGAAAAAGCCAAAAGGCAAAAACAATTGCTGTTCAGAAATCATCTTTGCAGGCGAATCTTATTATTTCGAATTACCAGTGTGTAAAGGCAACTGTCCAGTGCCTCAGCTTCATTAATTTAATTGTGAGAAAACATTGGAAGGCTTCTGGACAAATGTGAAAACCGACCATTGTCTAGAACTGATTTGTGACCTGATAGACCGGCTGTAGGTATGGCAGAGTGTGTGACTGAGCCCCTAAATGAACGAATCGACATTGAATTAACTTAATGTGTGATGAGCTCCAAAATCTATAACTGCATTAAGACACATTTACGTCAAAAGACACGAAACTATTGCAAAATAATCCCCATGTTTGAACAAAACCAACAAATATATTGTAATATTCAGTTGCGGCATAAGTGCATCAAACGGAATACTATATAGACTTTACTCTCTAAGAAAGTCTCCAGGGTATTTTGGTAGACACACCGATTGCATCCTTCTCCAGATTGATCTATGGTATTGATCAGGTGGACCTTACCAAACAACACAATTCAACGGATGGTCTACGTTCTACATTGTTTTAGTGTCACATCTTCTATCGTTTGCCCTATAATTACTGTTGCTCTAAGGTAGTTATCAGATCACAACAATAAGGGAGATATGGGCTTACACGGAAAACTAGAAAAAGGTAGAACCAATCTAACAGAGATGAAGAGGATATTCGGGAAAATATCGGCTCTAAGAAAGCTACAATGCTAGTGTCTAGAAAAGGATACTATATACTTTGACTTAGCCCTGTGTGTGGCAATAAACTATTTTCAGGATTATTCACTAGGGGCTCAATGTCAGAATAGTTTTCCAAGTGTCTCATATGCATTTCCAAACAACTTGCTATCACTTCAGCTGACAGGAAAGAGCCTAGATCAGAATTAGGAATAGGCATGCAATCAAACCAATTATTTGCAAGAATATATGCAACGAAAATTGTGTTCAAAATTAAACGTATTCTACCAGCATGGTCTGTGTAAGGTCTAACAGAATTTGCGATTAAATAGCTTTTATTTGACTGCTGGAAAAAGTTTTTCTGCAATTAAACATTTGTCTGTATAACAAAAACAAACCCTTTAATCATTTTTGGAAAGTATTCTGTTTCTGAGCCAAACCGCAGCACTGTCATCTTCCTGGCCTTTTTAAAACCACGATTGCTCGTGCCCTTTTAGCAGTTCAGTTCAACTTCACCTTGGGTGTCTTTCTATTCTGGTGCTATCCAAGCCTTTCTCTGTTCAGCATTCTAATCACCGCCGCCCTGATCTATTTTGAAATCTTCGTGATATATATACCTTTGGTATATCTCTATGACCAAATACAGCATTGTCTTATAGACAACTTTGAATTTTGGAACAAAATTGTGCCAGTTGAGCTGCTCTCTATAATGTGTTTGTAATAAATTAAGTGTTAAAAACATTTACAATAAAAACACGTACAACTGGCGCAACGAATCATCTAAGTACATACAGTTTTAAGCCCAAACCAGTGAGGTCATTGTGATTGCGATCAAAGGCAAAATTAACGTCCTACTTAGAGTGCCGCAGCTGTTTGGCTTCAATTTGTCCTTTCTTCGTTCGTCTTCATCTATATCTACTAACTTCATCACTAGACTATTTGACCGTCTGAGCCTTAATTTTGGGTCCATTTCAACGGCATCTTTCATCGCGCGGTACGCTGCGTTTGAGAAGCGACTGTCACCTGTGCTTACAAGATCAAATACACAAGAGTCATAGTAGAAGTCTGTTACATTCGCTGTGTTGCATTGGTTCATAGCATCTTTTTGGCTCATTGCAGGCTGTGATGACCCAAATAGTACACTGTTGGGATGTTTCTTAAAGAATCCATGATAATCTATCATCTCACTTAGCGGACATCCGGTCACACAGAGCCCGCTTGACTGCCGCGCGTAATTCTCCGGAGTGCGGATATTAAACGTGAGGTACTTTCCAACTTTACGAATAAGTATCGTCGTATTCAAATAGCATATGTAAAGCTTGACCCCATTAACAAAGGGCTCTCCATCTAATCGTGTTCTGCATCCAGCAGGCCCAGTTTCACGTGTGCCGTCTCGGAAAGTCGTTGGAACATAGCTAACATTTGCCTGGTAAACTCTCTGTTGTGCGCACCCATATTTACTTTTCTTTATCAGAACAGTGATCTACAATACGACAAAGGAAAGTGAATAGGTATGCAATAATCAATACAAAAGGAGATTAAGAAAGATCCTACTTCCAGCTCAAATGAGAAGCAACAAAACAAACATATCTGTGTTGGCTAGGCATGTTGCCATTCCCAATGATCTGCAGGAATACCAGAGAGGACTCTTTCTGCACTCATTGACCACAAGTAGGCATTTACAAGTGACAAAATTGTATTACAATAACGCATAGTATTGCAGAAGGGCAGCTTATCTTATAAACGGGAAAGCAATGCAAACAAATGAGTTTGGGGCTTTCCTTTGCATGGATGGAAGCATTGTTTTCAGTTGACTTAGTTGAAAATGGAGAGGGCTAAAGTAAACTTTAATTTAGTCAGAAAAAGGAGTATTATATTACATCAAGAACTGACAAATCGCTCGTGATGTTCAACGATTCTTCTTTAATGTCAAGAGCGATTGAGTACAACTCCTGCCACGTAGAGTGTGACAACATTCCGAAAATGATGATAAAACTCCAATATTTTCCCTCGTCCAGCTGAGATCAAAGCCGTATAGCTTGATGAATATATAATTGCTTATCAATTTATTAAAAAAGTTTAGCCAATGAAGTAACTCTATCTAACATTTTCAACGATGGTTGGCTTATTTATCGTGAATTTTCAAAGGCTATTTACCTTTGATGTTGCGGTAGCCACAGGATTATTCCGGTCGATGAGGACATTAGTAACTTGTATAGCAAGAAACTTGTTATTCAGCATGGGCCAAGCACCCTTCACAACACATGTCTGCCTTTTGTCACTGAATGTCTTCAAGTGTGGATCCCCAAATAAACCACAATGTAACGATTCTATCGACTTCGTTTTGTAAATACAACGACGGCTGGTTTCCTTAGGCCTGCCAGTATTTTCGTTAGGCCTTCGTGTGATGGATGGATGTGTTGTTGTGTAACCTTGTCTTAAAACATGTGAACAGTTATAGTAGTTGAACTGCCAATCGGTCCCTGTATAAAGAGTATTCAGAAAAAGATCTAAACTACAGTTTTTGCTTTGTTTCAATCCATTTAAACAATCAAGTGTGGTAGCAATTTGGTGGCAGTATCTGTGAATGTTTTTGTTTCTTTTGAAGTCTTCAGAGGCTTTAGAATGCGGAGAGCATGTACAATCTCTCCTATTCAGTTGACTGGAATCGGGCTCTTGATCGTCAAGTAAACCGAATGGATTGCCGAGTACAACCATGCGAAAGAAAGTGGCTGATAAAATCCAGATTGTTCCAATTGTATGCATATCCGGGCTAAAATGAGCTGAGAATACTTGTAATAAGGATCTGGTTTCATTTGAGTTTCAGCTACCGAAATGAATTTTATGTTCTGGTAATCGCGAGACAGATAGATCAAACTTAAACGACAAAAATCCCTCTAAAGTCTTGTTCCGCTAACCATCTGATGTAGTTAAATACCATTCCAATGTTCCTTGATTGCAGTTTACATTGACAATTTCATAGAAAAAATTATCACTTAGCGACCAGAGTCATCGTTCACGCGGTTTTCACAGCAAAGTATTGGTTTCACAAAACACCATTCGGTATCCAAAGCGTCTTTCTTTGCACGTACTTCACAGCTCGCTTGCGTGTAGAAATAAATTCGTCAACAAGTTTCTCAACAATCAATCAAACTTGTCATTTAAGAACACAATATAAATAGCTGACAACCACACATTAGACCAGAAAAGCATGTAAATCGTTTAGGCAAATGCCAGATCAATAATCGCTCTTTCTCCAGTAACGCAATTATCTCGACTACACAGTTTCATCCCCGATTTTGGTCTTAAATCCCTCGATCGCTGAACCGAGCTATGAACTGTGTCGACACGACGGGATTTTACGGCTTTGGTCAGGAAGCCCCAGCATGTACGAACCCCCGTGGAGTTTATCATCTACTCTTTGAAATTGCGCGCTAGGCTATCCACAATTATTCTCAAAAACACCGGGAGCTCTATATTGATTGGGTAAAAATAAGAATACTCGTCCAAGCTTTTTTGTTTTTATGCAAATATGACAAATCGCTATTAATTGGAGAGACATTAATAATTCACTGCCCGATTGAATGGTCCTTGTACAAATAGCCATAGTCAAATGACATAAAGAGATACTGGGATCGTAGATAGCAAATTCAGTTGATTTTCAATGATATGTGGTAATGTTCATCATTCGAAAGGTGCAGTCATGGTGAGCACGGGAAGCTGCATGGAACTGTGGGATTTTACGTCAATAAATCATGGATAAAGACATTGCAAATATACATACTGTGTGTATAAACATGTATTCCAAAACAGTTATTTACTTTCCACAGTATCAAATATTTTGCAATTTTTACAAATGCATACATATTGTCATATTTGCCTAATGCACGAACCACCTCCCCCCTAGAACAATGTTGGTTCGTTTGTGAGACCCTCAAGTTGGTGTGCATGAATGCTCTGAAATTTTCCCATACTTGCATGTACTTCTCCAAAAAACCAACATTGTTTCTGGGGGAGAGGGGGTGGAGTGAAATTTCATTGCAGAATACAAAATGTGCAAAGCATCCCAGGATTTTTGGCGACTATTATAAGTGCATACTCAGGTACTTACTTAGGCCTCAGACACACACACACACACACACACACACACACACACACACACACACACACACACACACACACACACACACACACACACACACACACACACACACACACACACACACACATATATATATATATATATATATATATATATATATATATATATATATATATATATATATATATATGCTAATGTTAGGGAAGTAGAAATATGACAGCATTATCATTTGTATGAGTTGTTTATTTGTTATTTTATTGCGTTAATTATTCCATTCTTTTCTTTTTACATTCCTTCTGCCTAGGTGGGACAGGCATTACAGGCGCGTAACCAGGAATTTTTCGAGGGCAGAGGTCTAATCAACACAAATGGGCACATTAAATAGTTTCTAGAGAGAGTATATCTCGAAATCGTATTTTTCAGATTTAGAAACAGAAGAAAGCGTACGGGAAGTGTCAGGATATCGTTACTTTCATGTGCAATAAAGACTATAAGCAGGTTTGCGTAACAAACATACAACGAATAGTTTTAAAATTCTCCAAGTAAAAGGGAACTTTTACCTTTTTGAGAAAAAGAGCCGGGGTCTAGACCCCCAGGAACCACCCCGTAGATGCGCGCCTGCATTATCATCCTCTCCACGGCCTCTTTATGTCACATGTACTTGCACTTCCCTTCCTTTCAATTCTACCTGTCTGTCATTGTACACTTTGTTAATTCCTAGCAATATTGAATGGTGCAATTTTGTATTTTGCTATTTTTAAAATAAATGCGCTCTATGTGACTTGGGTGGTTAACACTGGTGAAGACGTAAGTCGAAACATTTGAAAAATGTTGAAATTTTTCTTGCACAGGTATTCATACGTATATTAGTTCACTTAGCATGTTCTACGCAAAGGCTGCCACTCATACTAACATCCCACGGAATTAAGCCTTCATGTTGGATTTGACGACATTTCTGCTAACAACACATGATTCACACCATCGGATTTTCGATCACGCCCCCTGAAGCCGAAGAAAAGCTCCCTCGCAGTTCCCACATTTTCAGACATCACGCAATTTAGGCTGCCTACTCTATTTCGGGCTTTTTCTTTCACCTCATTGTGAAAGAACTGCGGTATATATTTATCTTGCTATGCTATTTTGTAGCATATATGTAGAGGTTGATGTAAGTGCTATGGATGAAAGTAAATAGTAAGACATATATTTAAAACTAGAGAAGCTTGAATCAGTGGCGTGGTCACATGTAGTACGGACGGGCAATTGTCCCCCACTTTTGGCAAAAGGTGGTCATCGGGATTCCTTTAAAATTGAGTTGAAGGATGTCTCTTCAAAACATATTCCACCTAGCATTCTGTTTAATAGAACACCAGCCACAATGTTTTCAAAGTGCCAAGCATGATATTTGGGAGATGCACTCTTAATTCAAAGTAACAGGGCGTGTCCCCAAACGTCTTCTTTGGGCATTATCCCCCCTACCCACTTCGTATAGCCTGACCACACCACTGGCTTGAAGTGAATTCACTGGTTACTGGTCTAGTGAACTTATATTGTTCTCACATTTGTCTTTTTGCACATCTTATCAAGGCTTAGTATTCACCAGTTCATTCATTGATTTCTTCACAAATTTACTCAATTTAGCAAATTTGTTCATTTATTGCTTGGCTAGACGTGAAGTTCGATTTTTCGAAATTCACGCAAAAAAAGAATACTCTCAAGCGTCGAGTTCAATTGTTATCACTTTGATTTCAGGGAACTTCTTTAAAGTTTCCTGGGCTTCAAAATACGCGAAATAATTCCTGGTAAGAGTTGAATTGACCTTTTCAGCTGGAAAGTTGGAAGGAAATGCTTTATGGTTACAGCTCCACATTGCTATCAGTTCTTTATCATAGAAGACCCTGAAAGAAACCACCAAGGCTTATTAAACAGATAAGCCTGTTTTATGAGTAGTTAGACCACGCTATACGCCTATTGTTAAACAGGTGTTCACTTTGTCATCTCAAATCTGCTATACTTGTGGATACAGTAAATGTTTGGCTTTTCGTTGCTACTTTTCAACTTGCTCTTAACAAATAGGCCTTTTTGTTTCCTTGACCTTCAGCACTCTATTCGCTTATTCGCCTTGCTTTTAACGCAAAAAACCGCTGCCATTTGAAGCTAGGTCTTTTCTATTTCGTGTCATCTTGTGTTATAACCCAATCACTTATCTACAAGTGGACACCCGATATCTTGCCACCGTATTCAATTAAAACGTGTAGCTGAAATCCTTGTGAAATCGTGGTACGAGTGATGAAGAATGTTCTTATAGTCGGTACCTTGTCAAGTAGGTTATGTACACAGTTGCTACCTCATAAATATATGATAAATAAATAAAATATATTTTTATTTATATAAATTTTGTCGATCCAGCGCTAAACTGTTCTTACCTTCTTCGCATTATCAGTGCCATAGCATTTTTAGGACCATATAAACGTGTGCAAATACTGTACTAAGTAGACAACCATGGTGAATTTTCTAAAATTGCAGCGTAAACAAAAGCCGGATAAGCAAAACTGGATGATAACATCGTTGGCACAACAGTGATTGTTTCGGTCATCAGGAGATGAAATCATCTCTATAAACGTTCTATGGTTTGAAAGTCGTGTACTGGGCTAATTTAACCTCTGTAGTAGCTGAACACCACTGTCTTGTAAGCCAATTTCTTGCAGAAAAAGTGTTGAATATGATAATTCCCTAAAACATGTGTTTTTATATAGTTTTGAGGGGACGATCGCACCATCAGCTTCTATCAGATGGAAAATTAAATGCGTGCCATGCTTGAAATACACTCTTTTTGTTTCAATGGAATAGTGTACTTTCTCTCAGCCCCAGTATGCTTACGAAAACTCCATTCTCAGCTTCAAAATATGCCTATGGCATGCTTAAATAACTTCTTCTGTTCGTACCCTTTGTTAGACCAATACTATGTTTAAACAGAAGCAAGGTATTTCTGTGGCAAATTAACACTTCTCTTTATGAAACATCCCCTTTTCTTTCAACTTTTCTTGATATAATTTCATTTTGGAATGTTTTACTTCCTAAAGTTGAAGCTAGGATTATGCTTGCGCTATACTTAATTTTCTAAGATCTTCCAGTCATTTGTATGTTTATAAAAGTTATGCGTATAAATGAGTATAGATCAACAAATGAAATACCACTACTATTTTACTATTAGCAAACTTTGTTAATAGGGAACCGCTTTATAAGGAGCCTACATGTAGAAGGTCAAAGCATCAAGGGGCCTACAGGCTATTTTTATAAGGAGCCTAGCTCAAGGCCTAGTTCCCAAAGGTCCTTATTTTTGGATCTCCAATGATGAAATTGTAGTACTAAAAGTTCCTTAGCAGTTCCTTAATTTTTAGCGCACAACTAGTGCCATAAAATGGTAAAGACACATATAAAATATTGAAATCGTGAATTTTGCCTTTGATTTTGGCTGTATACGTTAGACAAGCTTAGCAAACAGTATATGAGGGGTTTGGCTGTAAATGGACGGAACCAGCTCCCTAATTCTTGATTGTTTGGTGTTGTAAAAGCTTTTGTAATTGAAAAGTTCCTTAGAGAATTTTCCCTTTAATAGTTTAAGTTCTCTAAATATTTTGGCATTCTATATGTAAGTTCCTTATAAAATGGCTCCTTATAAAAACAAGCATATATTGCTGCTACTATAGACAAAACCCCTAAAGAAATTCAAATTTCCAATATGTTTATTGTTGCAAACAATCGATAATTAAGAAATGAAATTACCCTAAATTGTTTTTAACCCTTGTAGCAAGTGGCTCATAGTTGGGTTTCCTGAAAAATACAGCGTCCGTAGTGTCCGGTCTTGATGCTGTACATTCACAATATCTACAGAACTGAATGTGCTGTTAAAAGTAAGTATTATTAAGGAACTTCTAGTACTGAAATATGGTCAAAAGAGGTCCAAAAGTAAGCAAATTTGAAAACTAGGCTTTGTTGCAGGTTCCTTATAGAAAGGAACATGTATTGTCGTCTTGTCGATTATTTTTGTGAGAACACAAACCTAATTTGGACCAGTGTTTGATGGTGTATATGTTATGTCTCCTATTCCTTTACTTCTTTTAGACTCATAACGTTGATAGCAATATTCTGTATTAGACTATTACGTTTTACTTCATACCCTGTTGCTGAATTCAGCACGATTTCCTCTTCTACGTAAATGCCTCGCTGCCTGGCAAATACAATCATGGATGATCTTATAGAATCCTGTGAGAGTGTGTTTGAAGCACAAATTTAGTAAAAAATTACAGGTGTTACATATCCATGCTGGCAAAGATTTGCTGATCTTATCAAATGGGTAACTTGATTAAATGATGAACCCTCGAGGCAACTAAAGGGTTGAATAGGCATCAAGTGTTCCAGATTTTAATCTGACATTACTATCAAGCGAACAGTTGGTTGCTGGAAGAGTTAGGAAATTTTGGCTGACCATCATTTTGCTGCTTCACTAATTCATTTTCCATAACATTGTTAATTAAATCTTGAATTCTGATGGTACAGCGTTGTTTAAAGGTTATTCTACATTGCTTTTCATGTCTAGTTTTCAAGATCGACAGCAAGTACTTACACTCACTTATAAATCTTACTTCATTTTGTCTCATAGTACTTCCTCTTAAGTTTCACGTCGTGTCTAGAGCAACCCCGGATTCAGGAATAATTTTGCCACATGAAAGGTTCAAGATTCATGTAAAGATTTCAGAAGATATTACATTCAAATTTCTTCCTCTCATTTTGACCCAACATTGATTCAATCATCGGAGCTATTAACTCTAAAATTGACTGTGATAACATGGTTTTTCTTCTGTTCAAGCTCCCAGCAATGTGGATATTTCAACAGAGATAAATACATTCAATTCGCCGAACTTGTTGTACTATGATATCGCGTATTAGTTTTGGTTGTGGGAGTCATTAGGTCATTCGGAGCGAACGGTGATTTACCGATGCTTTAACTTGGGTCATTTCAGGTCGTTTTGGACATGTTTACGCATTTAACATGATAAGCATGTGCCAGCAAGGAATAGTTTAATAATATGAGAAATATGCCATGAGCGTCCGCCTTGATTTTGAACTTACCAGAGTGCTTTCAATGGTCCTGCTATTTGTAACATGCTCTGCTATTGATGCCAAATATAATGGGTTCATCTACCCAGTGGTGTCTTTACTATACTTATTGTTTTTACTTAGGTAGTCGGGCATATCTCCTGCAGGTTCATTCCTATAGGAATCAGGGAACACTGGAGAAATGCCTTACAACTATAACCACAATTGCCTAGAGACATAGTCAGCAGGATCATGAGAGTAATTGCTCTCTACTCCTTTTAATTATATTATGTTATCTTTGTACATTGAATACAATCACATTACTCATTTCAAATGATCTTCTTTGGGAGCTTTGTTGAAATGCAGCAAATTCAGGAAGAATTTTGATGAGTGGCTGACAATTCAGTTCTGGCGTAATTACAGAGCTCGTTATTCACAAGGCAATTGAGGATAATAACGATGATAAATTTACATGCATTTTTATTGTTATACTTGATTCGTGAGTTTGGATTTAATTCTAATATGGGAAACCGTTAATGATAGTTTCAGACTAATCTAACAATGTTGTCAAACAGGTATGGAATGAGACTAACAGGTGTACATGTTTCTTTTTTATAATGAATAGATTCCTTATTCTCGGACCTTTTTTGATTACATTGCGGAAATGAAACTCTCTGAATAGCTCCCCAATGTCAACTGCACATTTAGGTACAGATCCATGGAAAAATCAAATTTGCAGTCTTGCTATGAATTGAATTCAAAAAAGCAGTTGCTCTGTGGACTACACATATATTAAATTAATTGCTATCATAAAGACTCGTGAACTTGGAAAGTAACACAGTATAAAGTACTTAAATTGTTGACCTTCTACATGTAGGCTCCTTATAACAATATGTAGACCACAAGCTAATAGAAATTAAGGATGCATGGGGCTTTAGCTCAAATCAAAACTAGAATTCTTATGACGACAGGTCGTCTGTAAGTTGACGCAGAGAGATGCATGATTGTGAAGCAATTGCATAATGAATGATAGCATGCTTGAATAAAAAAGTTGATAATGATAATTAGGCCTAGCAACTATTAAAAACTTAGCAATCCCATTATATCTTCATTATAATCATCATAACCAAGATGATTCACTTTTCACCAGAATAAGGAAAATTCCTGTAATCCGTTATTACCATAAACAAGGAATCCGGATATGCAGTGGGAGAGAACATATCTAAAATTCATTGTAAGACAAGAGAGCTGGATAATTCTTTGATGAATGCCTCGTGCTTCATATGCATAAGTTGATGGGCATGAGTTGAAAAGCACAAATGAGCATAGAGACAGGCCCTCTGTTGACAATCTCGACTTGAATTGCGATAAGCATACTGCTTAGACACAGCACGGTGTTTTAAACAGATGCAAAATCTTTCATTGTTAATCGACTCTCATAAACAGAACTAAAATTATTGACAATTTTATTACAAGAAGTAGAAATAGTCCAGCGAACCAGCTAAGGGAATGAACCCTAAGATCGTGCAGTCTATAAACCTTCATTCAGAGAGCCATTTCAGTAAAAGCAACTTACATGGATGCCAATCTAAGAATTATGCGAAATTATGGGCCAGATCTCTTATCTCTTGTAATTCAGAAAGCGGAATTGTTTCTAGGGCGGATGGCCCTATCTACTTATATGAATGAATGACATGAAGGGTCTTTCTAGCCCTTTCGATATTTAGAAAGGCCCCTAGAGAAGAGATAGGCAGCCGTGCAGCAAGGTCCATAATACACTTGACTTTGAATCAAAAGTGACAATGGGTGCTCATAAACTTTCCTTTTTTTAATAATTGGATAATTTGACTTTTCAACAGGAGGTGTGGTGCTTGATACTTAAGGGACTCATGTTTTGTCATCTGTTCTCATATTTTAGTCTTTTCAAAATGTTACTTCTTTAGTGAACGTCCCTAACAGTGTATTTCTCTCAATCTCAAAGTCATGCCATCTTAACTTAGCAGCAGGAACATTTCCAGCACTAATTAATTAAACAAATGATTATGTAAGACGTTTACACTGATAGCAAAATATATAGTTGTACAGCAATGGATATCTGTTCCTCAAACTAGCAATGAGAATTTATCATCATATCCTGTTGGTCCTTGCCTATGCTGTGCATTCCACCTTGTGCTCTCTACTGAATGTTTGTACATGGAATATTAAAGTTTGATCTCATTTGGTTGTACGATGCTGCTTTCATAGCTAACGATGAATTACATTACTCAGATAGCCTCTTTAATAGAAGACTATAAAAACATAATATGAGCTCGTTGTATGTACTTCTTGCGAATGTAATTGTAGTGTATGGTCTATTGAAGCTCAGTGAACTGGGTTTGCATTGTCGATGTTTCTTCTCTGGTAGAGTTTTAACTATGAGCGTTGTTAGGGCATATGAGCTTCAACGCCGTAATTAGCATGAACACAGAACCAATCAAAAACCATTTGAAAAGCACAATTCTGTTTTAAAACCTACAAACGTGAAGAGACTTATCCTAGGATAATCCTGATCATTATTTAGCTGATGACCCTTGGAAGTTTACCAGTGTTTAAATCTAAATGCTAAGAACGCTTTCAATTTTCTATGAAAAGATCTTAACTTTAGATTCTTTCATGTGAGTGCAGCTGTTCCACTACATCCAGGTCACATAACGGTTACATATATCTGCACATATCTTGGCTTTAAAACGCGATTTTTGTTTTATATTTTGCTTATCCATTGGTTTTCTGGTCTAATTTGTAGCTCAAGAATGGCCTGTTCTGTAAAGCCCTTAATCCGACTCAGTAATCGTTCATAAATATATTCATTTGCTTTAAAACGCTAATCGACATTTTTCAACAAGGCTTTCATAATTCATTTCAACTCTTTTTCGATATTGTCCAGAACGTCTTCAAATCCTTAATCATACTACAAAGTGTTACTTCATTTAATGCCTGTATCTGATTTTGAGCAAAAAATTCACTGTTGCTGCAGTTGTTGATCCCACGTGAATACAGGACTACGACCTGTTTCTTTTGGGTCCATGCCCAAACGTCAACTGAAGGTACCTCCTCAAGGCATTCTATTCCTCCTCAAATCTTTCCTATCATCTCTGATTTATAGCACCCTGTTCTTTCTCAAGTCAGAGTCGGCAGGGCAGGCTGCAAAAAAGTAAACATTATTTGTGCATCAAGGGTTTTGCAACTTAGTTAAAGTGGGTTGCAAAAAAGTAAACATTATTTGTGCATCGAGCGTTTTTGCAACTTAGTTAAAGTGGGAACTTGCACATCAGAACAAGTTGACAAACAGTCACCTCTTAAATCTATTCGCTATTTTGTTGATCTTAATAACTAAAGCACAGAATACCTATACGGAAAATTTTTAGTCTATAGATCTCGGCGATGGAATGTAAGACTTTGAGTCTGGTGGATACACTTCTATCAAATACCTTCCTACAATGTTATGCATTAGAATTTTATTATGTCTCTCACGCTAGAATCTTCTAAGAACATCAGTATCTGTAATTTAGAAGTCAGACGGGAATAGGAAATTGCAAAATATAACGTCAGTTGGAGAATCTCTTGCATGCGAGAAAGGACTTTCATGTTGTTACTACAGTATCGTTATTTCTTTCTCTGGCAACGCCCTTTTACTTTCGCCTTTACTCTGAGCGATAACAGTTTGCAAGCAAAACTAATAGAATGAAAATTTATCAGGAATTGTTATTGATATCCCAGATGATATTTAAATCAAAGAATCTTTGTATGTAAGAGGCATTGTGAACACGCTTGAAGAGTTAAATGGTTTCGTCATAGCACATTTTTACTGTTTCTCAATGTGCAAGACCATTTCATCACTGGACAAGTTCGTTATCACTGCCCACTGCCAACACTAGGTATAGTTTATAGTGTGCATTTGGAAATCCTTCACCTGCTGGATTTGTCTTTCCAAGTTTTTGACATACAGTTCACTTAAACGAGGCTACTGGTTTCACCTATCTATATCAGTCACCGCAAATTAGTAGGCGGTCTAAACTTGCTTATTTTCACCGTGCACGAACAACGGTGAGAAAGGTACTGTAAAGAAACAAAACCGAGATAAAGAAACAATGTGCTTTATCATCTCCCCATCTACTTGTTCAAAGATATTGGGATAAGAAAGGCTTTATTTCAATGCAACAGTTAGATGAAATATATGAAAGGCGTTCATCATATCGTATTCGCATTGTTTTGTATGGATATAAGCGTTGAACAGAGGAATTACGTATTGTTCTGGTTGATTTCGAGCCATAAACTAACGAAATTAAATTTTAAGAGGAAATAGAATTTGACATCAATCTTCATTTAGTCTTTGACCATGGACAAAAGCTAGTTTAGTAGATAAATCATCAAACTGTCAGAGCAAAAAAGGACAAGTGAAATTGGCTGAATTGAATTCACAGACCGAGCTGTGATGCAGAGAGATTTGCTCTTCACAAAAGCGCCGTCTCTTTCCAAAAATTGTTCTCCTTCTGTGTCGTTAAATGCCAATCAAGCCAGGCTGTTAATAAGGACACCTTGAAAGCGCCTATGTCTCTGAAACATCATGTACTGCTAAAAGCAAGGAAAGGAGCTCAATGGCCTGTGGCTTTGTCTCCAGGTATGAACTGACAGTTTGGACACATCGGATGTGGACTGACGGCCCTGAAATTCAAAACCCCAGGTCTGTTCTTGACAACAAGTTTATGCCACCCTCATACATTAGTTTCTAAAAGCACTCATAAATCATGTGAGCTGGGACGCCTGCCCGCACCGAGGGCAGGGAGGCAAGGTTCCTATTGAGGACACATCATGAACATTTTTGCACTAAAATAATTTAGTCCTTGGAAAATTGCAGGAGGGGCAGCTGTCCCCTACCCCCAGCGTAGGCGTCCCTGCATGTGAGTTCCTTACATCCTTCTCTAGCATATTTCTTGTTGCACATGTGTTTTTATAAGAAAATGGTTTACAAGAAACTAATACTTGACTGCTCAAAAAGTAGACTGTTTTTCAGGTAGTGGATTTCTGAGACCTAAGAAAGCTGATGAGTCATATACCTTTAAGATTCCAATATTCACACAAGACAGTCGTGGCCTTCATATAATTTGCATATATATCTTGTAGTAGTATTAGGGTGTTGTGTTAATGTAGTGCCTGTCTATATGTAAAACACTACGCAAATTCGGCTGTTTTCATGGTAAGAAAGTCTTAATGCAGCTTCAGTACTGAAATCACGAAAGGCTAAGAAGTCTCACTACTGGGAGAAGAACCTTCTCGTAGAGAGAAGGTGGATTTGTACATTTTTCGTCAGGACTCTCGCTTTGATACAGTTGGCTTCACGAGGGATTGGGAAACATGCCCCGAGTCTTCACCAAGGTTAATTTTGTAATTCATCCCAACTCGAGGAGAAAATACTTGAGAAGGTGGGAGATTTCTAGCAATGTGTAGTCATTCTATTACGATTCATCACATAACTCTTTTTGCTACTATCATTGACTACTTTAAAGAACATTCAAAGAGTCAAGTATTTTACAACGAAACCCCTTGAAAAAAGCGTAATATATATACAATACTTGCATAAGATCTTTCTTTAGATTATTGAAACCAAAACAGGCATGCCTAGCAAAGATAATCTCACACTCGAATCTATATTCACTATCGTTTACTTGTTTTTCCCATAAAAAATTAAGAATGGGAACTGTTAGGAAAACATAAAGGAAATAAAATTCTTTGTGTACAAATTCTTTGAGATTTGTGTGTAGCCATATGTGAATAGAGCGTCTAAACATGCGAAATCTTTGTTCACCAAAGAGAGAGCCGTTTTTATGTATTGCATGGTTTTCAAAGCATACGATATAAGAGGATTATATTCTGCTACAAATCCTTACTTGAATTAAAAGTTAAAACTTTGTTATGAATGGAAATTCAAGCAGATAATTCTTTGTCTAAATTGGCTCATTTAATCTTGGACAAACTTGGCTATGATTGGGAAGTTACGAAGATAATATAACAAAAAATGAGAATAGAGCATTTAATGCCCTCAGGAAACCTCGACTGGATAAAAGGAACAGAAACTCTTTCATTTACCGAGCTGTTTGTCTTACAACCTGCATTCCGAAATATTTCAGCCGAATTACTAGTACGAGCTAATCAAAGACTCATTTCTGTGATGCAAATTCAAAGTTATGTTCGCTCCATTCTTAATGCGCTTCATATATGTACTCTTAACGTTTCGATAATAGCATTTCAAGAACCATTGTTCAATTGATAGTAGTTCAGTTTTCGTGAGCATGCAATTAAGTACAATCAGAGCTGCAGGAGAGGGGCTCCCTTCTACTTCTCGAAGATGGCCCGAGCCCCGCTCTCTATTTGGGGCTCTGATAATATATGAATCACACTGTTAGATGGGGGCCCTGGAAGAATCAGATTGCAGCTGTTCTCCTAGCTGTTACTACCAAAGGTAATTGATTCAAGAAAGGATGCATGCATGCAATGCATTCAAACTTTTTCGAAAACTGTGAAGATGTGGCCCCATCAAAGGTATCTTAGGATGGGCCACCTTTTACAAAAGCTAGCTCCACAATACTGGGAACAATCACCATAGCTCTGCATGTATTTGAAATAAGGTACAAACAATCAATCACTGGTAAAATTACAAATCATTTAGTATTTTACTGTGCAGACACGACTGAGTACGTGTCATCTATATTATCATATTCTCTAATACGACTCTTGAAATATTTGATGATAGCAAGATCTATACACTCCAATAATTTTGGACAGGTTAAGAAACAAGTCAGACAAGATATAAAATCAGTTACTGGTACCATTTATTCTTTAATAATTAATGTTCTGCTTTCCTGCTAATCGACAATCGGCCACCTAATCGATGATCAATGAGAGATTCCACACTTAAAGTTACTTGAAAACAATCTAAAACCCTTTATACGACTGGGCAGCGGCTTGCAAACGGTTTGTTGCAATCATCATCTGCTTTTTAACTTCGTCCCAATTTTCATCTGTCCCATTTATGGCATTAAATATTGCATGTGATATTGATGTGAACCTCGTTCTGGTGGTCATTAAATCCCATCTTGTAGAAAAAACAACATTTTTCAGATCATCTCTCCCCATTGTTCCACTTTGATGAATAAGCTGCCTTTGAAAATTCTGGATTCGGTCATTCACCATCCTCAACTTCAATTCATTATTCCTATCAACTTTCGAGGAAATGGTTTTTTCAAACTGGTCAGCTGCACTATATAATTCTGATGCTGCTGAAACCAGTATATCACATGACAGATTTCTAGGCTTCAAGTAGACCTCGTGTATGTTTTTGAATGCTTTTGCATACTTATACACAGTATTGGCAGCTCGTGTTATATTGAATGGGAGAACTGTCGAGTCCGCTAATTGTAAAGCTAGCTTTAACCAAATTTTACCCACTAACAGATGATATCGAAAATCCGGATCTATGAACAAGGTCATCCACTTAAAATTGTCTACCACGGAATGAAACATTGGATTTGAAAATGGGTATTTTATCTCTCCAACTTTTGCATACGTATATTTAAAATCTACACATGACACCCCCATAGTATGATAGAAGGGTTTATAGTCACTGCCAGTTATCAATACGAGGCTCCTTGGTTCCTTACCTGTGATACTTGGTCTTTTCAACAGCCAATCCTGGTATAAATTATCATTGGTTTTTGGCTCTGTTAGATACTTTGCTGCATCATAAAAAACATTGTTTAGCTCGGGTGTAGCTTTCAAGTCTATGGTATGGTTACCATCTACAGCAACATCAACATTTAGATATGCAACAACTTGTTCAAATATCATCGATGAGTATTCTTCGACCCACTCTGTAGAGCCATGGATCCCATGTTCGTGCCCATCCCAACTTAGAATCATTATGCTCCTACGAGGCCTCCATCCTGACTTTCTTGCTTTACCTAGGGATCTTGCTATCTCCAATAGTGTTGCTTGTGCCCCTGAGGCATCGCTCGCACCATATTGCCAGGAATCTCGATGATTCCCAACTAAAATTAATCTATCTGGTTCTTTGTCACCATAGATTATACCAGATATAACAAAAAGTGTTTTTGATCTTAATTCTGTTTGGATATTGAGATCAACAAGAAACGATGAGTTCAATCTATATACGAAGTCTCCACCCCCTTCGAAATTGGCCGACGCTTTAAGGCCATCCATCTCCCGGAGAAGAACTTTCGCATACTCAAAAGGTATTGGCTGTGAAGGGATCCTAGGGAGCGGAGATGCTTTCGAAGCTTCAGTGCGATAGAAACCTTGTTTTGATGGAAATTCTCTTGAAAGAGGGTCACCAGGTCTTTCCAATAAAGTACCAACGCGAACAGCTGAGTCAGGTAACTCCCAGCCTTTCGGAAACTGAGCCCCGATACCGTTTGGATTAAACTGTTGCGGATCGGAATAAAAGAGGACTCCAACAGCTCCATTTAAATGAGCGTTATCAAGCTGCTGTCCTCTGTAAGGAAACCCCTCTCTTATAATAACAATTTTACCTTCTACAGGTATTCCTCTCCTTCGCAATTCTCTAAAATCCGAGGGAAAGCCATAATTTGCATATACAAGCTGGCTTTTTACACGTCCGGAGGGAGAGTAGGCATTATAAGGAAGCACCACATCTGTATAATTAAAACTGTTGAATTGCAGATCATTCTGGATACTAAAGTTAATGAGCGAACCATTCGAGAAATTAATTGAAAATCTGCCTCTTTCCTTAGGATATGACAAAAGCACGTCATATTTATGAATTTTGACATTTTCAATACCATACTTGCGCCACTTGTTTGCCACGTGCTCCGCTTGCCTTTTGGAGTAAGTTGTTCCAGACATGTGTGGGACGCTTGAAAAATATTTTGTTTCTTCTAGAATGTTCCTTGCTTTCATTTCATCTAGTAGTTTGGAATGAAATGCAAAGCGTGTAACTTCCTCACCACCATATGGCCTATTCTTGTCATGGCTGCTTCCATCATTGCAGCTTGTTGTATCTTTTATAAGGTAGCCGATGATACCACCAGTTATCAGCAGCACTAGACAGCAGACTGACAAGAATAGCCATTTTGCTCTCGTCGACAATTCAAGCAGAAACATTTTATTATATGAGACCCTACTGGTAACTTGAAGATCCAAAACTCTACAGATACTAGCATATCATGTTACCTGTGTAAAAGCTACCGTAATCCCATATTTCAATCATGGCTGACAGGCGAACTGGGTTTATACCAGCGTGATTAAGAGACAGCTTCTTTCCACACGCTCGTGCTGTGGCTACAGGAGCACGGGAACAATCCACTATACTATATGCCTATTGGTGGACTCTCTCTTTCTGACATTTGTGACACATTCGACACTTTCAATTCGTTAACTGTTTGTTTGATTCGCTAAAGCGATTGTCTCTTTTGGCAGTGTATCCCTCATTTTAAACAATCATCCTGTCTATACATCATTAATAAATCGGTTACAATCTTCCCCAAAAATGCTTATCACAGTCTGTCCATGAATGCATCGCAAAAATATTACTGAAAAATTAATTTCTTACATTGCACAAATCCTAATAATTTGAAATCTGTCAAGTACACACAAAAAAGTAGCTACAATACTCGACACAAGTCCTTGGGGCACTTACAAAAACTCATTAAAACCCATATTTCTCTACATTCTGTCATCGTTGCAACATATATGCACTCCCTCCCCCCCTAGAACAATGTTGGTTTGTCTATTGGACATTTGAAGTTGGCGTGGAAGTGAAATTTCCCCATTATCGCATGTGCTTCTCCCAAAAACCAACATTGTTGGAGAGGAGGAGGGGGATGACAGTTCATTACAAAATAAGAAAGCGCAGCGTCCCAGCTGTATTTTGTTACGTAGACCTGCTTATCATCTTTGTTACACATGAAAGAAAGGAAACCATGAAAGTCCTGTACGACTTCTTTTGTTTCCAACTCTGAAAAATAAAATTTCAAGATAAAGTCTCCTTAGAAAGTGTCTGGTGTGCCCTTTTGGTTGATTAGACCCCTGTCTTAATAAACTCCTAGAAGCGCGCCTGTCCAAGCAAGCCTTTGTGCGCCTCGTAAAATCTTAAACAAGCCCTTTTCTTTATCTGCTTGTCATTTTAAACTTGTCTCTAAATCCATTTGTACCACCGGCACTGTTTGCTCATACACAACACAGTTTTTTGTTCAAATTGTACAATCTGCATTTCGTCTACCAGTTTTAGCAAGCGTTAAAATGTAATGGCTTGTGGTTGCTCTTTACTTAATCTCGTTGTTTGCAATTCTAGTAAACGTCAGTTCTACCACGATTGTTTAAGTTCTTTACATTAATATTTGTCGTAGACCGTCATTCTATTGGTGACTTTAAATCGTATGCAAGCAAGTTTTTCTTGATAAGTCATCCGTATTACATGAAATTTGACCCCCACAAAAAGACGCTTGGACCGAAATAAAAGGCTTGATCTAAAATTAGTTATTGTATATATTCTATGCATGCTTGGCCATAGTCAAAGTTAAAACTCAAGCGCAAGGACATGCGACTCCAGATGACACCAAATAGTCTAAATCAGAGCAAGACCGATTACTAGATAACAATATCAAGGAATTCTTAGTTCCCATCCGAACAAACATTTCCTCGGTGAGCTTGTATCCTTTTGGCGCCATTTGCGGCTTGCAGAATCAATCCAGAAACCTCAGTATTGTGATAAGGTTGTAAAATATCCTTCAAGATTACACAGATCTATTCTTTTTCAACGACTGCGTTTTGCACCCTTGGTCCAGGGGGATATTTCTTTATTGTGGCACGATGTATCCCAGTTCACTAGCATACTTAACGAGCTTCTCAACCTTAGAGGCTATTCTATAGCCTTGCTCACATTTTCGGAAAAAATAGAAATCAACGGGGACATCGGAGAGGGGAACTCTTCGTACAGGGATTTTCGATTGTATTGAACAAAATAGGCGACTGTTCCATTTATGAACTTCTTCTAATAAGCTTGACTTCCCTGTGATAATAAATACATGCCCTCATCTTTTAACCCCTAGGTGGGATTTCGTAGATAAAATCCCTTTGAACTTCACGTAAGGATACTTCGGAGCCAGTATCATTAACAAATTCATCGCATAATCAGATAGGAAAAATGTTTTATATTGGTCAGAACTACAAACAAATAATGTAACTAGTTTGGCCGCTTCTAAGTAACAAATATGACAGTTTGTTTTCGGATGCGTAGAAGCGCAGGTCAGTGACGTTACCTTATAATGCTGTATTGCAACTGGTGGCAGAAAAGACAGCCTGTGACCCGTACGTGCAGATCATCGATAAAGCTACACTTTTCATTTTATGAATTTTCCAAGTTGCATTCATAGATAGGACATACTACTATTTTCAAAATATTGCGAAGCTTGAAGCTCAATTTTCATCAAAATGTTGTTTCTGCTAATTATTGCTTCGGCAATATCGCAATTTCATGGTGCTTACATCACTGAATTGACTGACGACAATTTCTATGAGTATGTGAAAGATAAAGATGTGATTTTGGTCGATTTTTATGCACCATGGTAAGGTTTGTTTATCTCAAAGTAGTAAATACTTGCAAAATTACATGTATTTATTATAAGGAACAACCTTATAACTAATCCGCAGGTAGAAGCCAAAATATTTTAGGAATTTGCATTAGTAGAGAAAAAATTCCCATGGAACCTGTAATTTAAAATAATTTTTCACAGCAAAATAGTGGAGAATTAGGGAGCCAGTTCCATTCATTGCAGTCGAATTTTGCACGAATTGTGTGTAATTCATTTACTAAATGCTTCATAGAAGTCTTCCGGTTGAAACGTGCTGTGTCTACTATATCTTGTCTTGATACTTATCACTTCCAACATCTGAAGTACTAGATGTGCAGCTGGCATTAAGGAACTATTAAGGAGCTTTAAGTGCCAAAATATGATCAAAAGAGATTTGAAAAGTACGGAACATAGTAATAAGGACTTGAGCTAGGTTCTTTACACAAAGCGATTAAAAGGTACATCTTCAGGAATTGTACGTGATCTATGTTTAAAGAGATTGTACTTTAAACATGCAGGTGCAGTGATTGTAAAAATTTGGACCCTGAGATGAACAAAGCCGCAGATACCCTGGAGAGAAGAAGTGGGGATATTGCCAAAGTAAGGTTACACTGGAAAGCTTAATTAGTGAAATTTATTAAAGTAGGTACTATTGAAGCCTTGTGAAAATACCTGAACACGCAGCCAGGTAATCTTGTAATTAATTGTGTTATGCTATGCCAATATACGGTGTCACTGTAGTTCAAATCTCAATATCTCAGTACATCACTTTTTTATACTTTTCTACCCTCAATATCCAGGTAGATTGTTTCGGTGCGGGTAAAGGACTATGCGAAATGTACAGAGTAAAGTCATGGCCACAGCTTAAGCTGTTCAGAAAGGGGAATTATATTGGAGATTACACAGGAGCACAATCTGGAGGTAAGCCCAAGGGAAAGAAAGCTGTGCAACTTGGGAGCATGGATTGTGGAGGCAGTAAAAGCAAAATAAATAATTGCAGAACAACTTGAATGGTTTTCAAGAATTAGATATCGAGAGTATTAATGGGATTGGTGCGAGACCAGTCTCGAAATTTTTAGCTTTTATATCTATATGACAATAAAAATAACAAAGATTTGATGAGATATTGAGTTTTGCGTTGGGAAAAATTGCACACCTTCTTTACCACAGTAGCAATATTCCGTGGGATTTCGGAGATCAATTCAATCTCATTGCATATCAAACAGCTTAATGTTAACTCATGCTTACGAGAGTAAGAGACAAAGGTTGACTTGTTTTTAAAACTTTATTATCAGATGGTGATCATAGTTATACCAATTATTATCATATTGAATTTAGTGAAGATCATTAAATCTTCATATTACCTACGTATTGTATCAACAGACGCAATCGCTCTCTACGTCGAAAGTCTTGCAAGTCAATCATACGAAACTCAATCAGTGCCCGCAAACATTGCAGCAGCTGGTCAGCAGCTTCCCTACCAGCCTATAGTACAGCCAGGAGTAAGTGTTCCAGGTGCTTCACCGCAAGCGGCTGTTCCCGCCCCACAACCACAAATGCATGATTCACAGAAAGTTTCTACACATGAAAATACGAACGTCAGGGCTGAGGGTAAGTGTTCTATTCTTCGGCGTGATATCATTAACATGTGGCTATTGTTACGCACATGTGCCCCGTCCTTATCTGTGCCCAGTCTCCTTTCATTACAAAGCAATTGCTCCCGATGATCCAAATTGTGAAGTGCTCAGTTTATCTGACCTATAACAACATAACTCTTGATGGTTTATAGCATAACCATGAATAGTAGTGTAGGGATTTTGAAACAATTAGACCAATCAGCAGTATGGTTGGCCTCAAAAGGCCAGATGACTGAAACTATGCTTTATTATTTTGCTAGATAGCTGCTTCTCTATTTATTAAATATTCAAGTCAACGACACAATCAGAATCACACACAAGCTCTTGCGGGCCACATAAAATGACCAGGTGGGCCACATTAGGCCTCCAGGCCTCGAGTTTGACACATGTGAATTAGATGAATTATATTCGTTCTATAAAAATACGCTTCAAATATGGTTGATAGATCATCTGGTATAAAAGATATGATAGGGTGGGTAGATTTGATTGAATGATTTGTTGACTGATTTTGGTTGACTAACTTGATTGACTGAACTGGTGGACTGATTTGACCGAATGAATTGATCAACTGAGTTGGTTGACTGAGTTAAGATCGATTAGACTGATCGGATCGATTTTTTGCCATTGACTGAATTGATTGCAAATGTCAGAAAGATACCATTTATTCCTTTTTTAATATTGTGAAACTTCACACAAAGAGCTCTTATCAGCATTGATATGCTGAGAACTTTCTTGCTACAGAGAACACATCAAAAGCATTTATAAAAATCTTATGAACAAAATAATCAATCTAATTTAAGACACATGAAATATTAATAACTAGACACAGGAAGAAAAGTGTCTTTAATAAAAAAAACGTGTTAGCAAAAAGATGATGATGATTGGATAAATTATCTTAAAAGTTAATTCCCTATGATTTCTTGCTACTTGACTTTTTGGTTATGGAAGATAAAAAGAGACATCTTGACATCTTGTCATCATGTGTAAAAATAGGATTTTAAAGAAAGCGCCTGCCTTTAAACATTATAAGTTCATTTGGTACTAAATGGCTTATAAAATCATGGACAGTCATTGGAGAGTAATTATTGCGATATGAGAAACGATAATTATGATTATCAGGATAAACGTCAAAAGAGGATGTTAGGAATTGAAATTTAATCTGACTGAATGTGATCTTGGGAGTGACAAACTGATCATCATATTTGCAGCACATGCAAAGGCAACAATCCATAAAGAGAAGGGAACAAAAAAGAACTTAGCAAGTAAGGAGTCAACGAAGAAGTTAAAGAAGATTGCCAAAGCGGCAAAAAGCCTCGCGTCCAAACTTAAAAAGAATATGAAAAAGTTAAAAAAGACCAAGGGAGTGCACCAATGAAGCAAAACGTAATGGACGCCTTGTAAATACATGGTTTTATACCACACAGATTTTCTGAATTCACAGTCTACTGAAATTCACAGCTAATGTATATTTACACTGATAATATTCGACATAGAATACTTAAGTCAAAACACTGTTTGTACAATAACAAAAATTAAAAACAACAGTTGGAGAAACCACCAGTCCCTATGAAGTGCAATATCACGTTATTGATGTTTCATGCACTGATTCAAACAAAAATATATCAATGCCATCTTTTTATTGTAATGCTCAACGCATGGAACTGCTAATTGTTTAAAATGATTTTTGTTTAATAACTGAGTAAAGTGGAGTAAGCACATAAATTGTTAAAATTGTTCGCCTGTGCATCTCTTTGTTCAGAATGTTATCTTTTGAAATAAATAGTTGTTAAAACAAATGTGTGTATAGTTAATAGCCTATAGCAGATTAATACTGATAGTTTATGATACTTAAAAGACTGGTAGGAGAAAAACCCAACTGTAAATATATATCTATGCCATGTTTTGTATTAAAGTTAATGTCTCTTTCTGTCTGTGATACCGTAATATTGCAACTACAATGTGAAATTGGCTCAACAATAGGTCTTCTAATCTGCACACAAGCAACTGTAGCCTTTCGCTGGTATTCTAGTAGCGTTAGGGAGATTAGAATACAATTCACATTCATACAATACCCATAAATGGGAGCAGAAAATTCCCACGCCTCTCCACATTTGCTCAATACATCGGCTGCCTAATTAATATATACTACAGTCTGCAATGGCATGGAAAAACCTATCTAGGGTTCTTTATAAAATACTTGAGATTATATTACTAGAGCTAAGAATTTGACATCATATAACAAAAAATGTCCTGACAAATCGAGCTGACTTCATTGTCAAAATTATTTGAAGACCAAATTACTAGCTCAAGTAGATCTAATTGGCCTAATGAAGATGATATTGGAAAAGTGAGGTTACATTACTCACCATCTAGAAATTTCATTTCTTTCAAATATGCATACATTCCTTGTATTTTTTCCTTCTGTAACAGTCTTCTCTTCCATATATCCTCCTCTACCTCCCAATCCCGCCTTGATTCCATTACTTTCCTTGCAAACTCTTTGCATACATGGACAATTTTGATGTCGTCAGCAACAAGTAGTCAGTTCCCGCCAATCTCAAATACTGTCCCAGACCTCAGCCTAGACGCGTCCTTTCTTATGAAGACTCGACATCTATAGTTACAGAAATTCCAGCATATTTCCCACGCTAATCGTACCGAAGAATGACAATAAACGTCAAATAATACATCGTAAAATTCGAGGTCGGAGCATGACGCAAAACTATCCCCGTTTACCTTAACAGAGCCTATACGACATACTAATACAACTATTCAAATTCTTCCTAAGAAGCACTTGAGGTGAGGCAAAATTAACGAGATCAGTATATCGCAAAGTCCCCTTCAGTTTGGATTCACGCATTCTATGAAATAGCTAACTACATATAATGTTCTAGGGGGCAAGAATTTGCACCAATACAACTGAAAAAAATTCAAAACGGTCTTTATGTGGTCCAAGAGAAAACCTGAAACTATTATGGAGAGACTAAAATTACAAAAAAGTGCTTGACACAACTTGGATAATACCGAAAGAGAGAAAGATTGAATGAGTTTCTGTGGGGTATTTACATATCATTGTGAGAGAATTGAAAAATCAAAGTAATTAAACCATGAGAAATTCAGTACAAGCATTTAATTCCATTCATGATACGAGCTAAAAGATAAAATCATTTTGGTTGACTAACAAATGAGGGAAGAATCCGTGGCTCTCATTTGTAAAAGACTATGCTTGCCCCTCCAACAGGTCTTCTCAAATTAGTGTCATTTACTACCAGGAACAATTTGCCTGCGCCGATAATATGTCAGGTTTCCATACCGCCGCAGACATTACGAAGCTAATCAGATTACAAATGGTATATACGTACAAACACGATGGTATGATGGTTACTGTCGAACACACAAAGCTATTGCGTAGGGTGGAGATACTCATCATGAGAACTAACAAAAGACTTATAATTCTCATTGTTCTTATTTGTGTTTTACTGCTCATGTCTACAGTCGTCGTTCAAAACAGCCCATCTTCTTCATTTTAATAAGTGGTTATTTGGGGGGCCATATTAGGCAAAATCGCAAACATTGGGTACAATAAAAATGACAGACTGGCGGATACGGAAGTTATTCAGCACATCAAATCTCTTGAAATATTTGGCGAGTCGAAAATTGAACTGTTATTCATTTCGAGTCTGGCAAGTTCCCTCCTTGAAAGCCTTCAAACAGACAAATCAATCAGAAAACTGTGAACATACAATATAGCTCAGCTATGCATATCAGCCGTAATCAAAAAAGTGGATGAGATTAATTAGCTCCCCGTTCCACCTAATTTCACTAATCACTCCTGACAATTAGCTTTAGCAATTAACGCCAAGGCCACAAGATTCTTAGGAGAAAGTGCGAAGCCCAGTAAAAGAAGTTCAACAGGAATATAGTCTGGTAGGAATTGAGATAGGGCACTAAGATTACAATAGGTGTCAAAAGGTTCAGTCACTTTAGCTGGCTTTAGCCTATGCGCTATATGCAAATCTGAAAATCGTACATGGGTCACAGGTCTTGAAATGACAAGAAAACCGTTATTCTTCATAAAGAATTACTTAAGGAAGATTCCCTTTGAAATCTGAATACAAAATCATTGACCAAAAGAGAAATTGCACTTCAAATGTAGGAACATCATGCCTTGCAATTCAAAATCTCTTTTCGTGTTTATACGTGTCTATACGAAAATCATGAAAAACTTTTTGAATCTCTAACCCAATAGGGTATGCGAATTTTCGAATAGAATTTGCCAAAATAATGATCTCCGAATTTTCTACCCGCCAAATATTTAGTTCTTAATGTACTACACTTTGCCAACATTAGCAGTGCAAAATATTTCACTTGAATTTGAAAAACCGAATGCCTTAAAAAGAATTCTAACAATATAGCTTTACGGATGATTCACGAAATAAGTTTTCCTTTAATTTTTTCAACTACTGCAGTTTCTGGGTGTCTCCTTGTATAGAAGAGAATATACGCCTTGCATCTGGCAACCGCTTCTTCACTAACAAGACTCACACAACTGTCATTAAAATGGTACCATGACCCTGAAATGAACATAATGGATGTACTAACAACTTCAGCAAAATACTCTAAATAGGCATAGTCATGAGTCAAAGTCCCATCAAAATGCTCAAATAAATTATTAAAGCTACCCAAAAAACTTCATACATCATCATCAATCTCAAATTCGTCAACTTCCAAGGCGTATTTCTATTATATTAGAGAAAAACTAAAATCAGCCGAGGGCTCCTTCCTCATTTACTGAAAACACGAACTCACATAGTGAATATGTGATATGCACCTGCTACTACAGCATATTTAATTTTTAATTAAATATACATCAAAAACGAAAGCCAGACTATACCACAGAAAAACTACCCTAGCTACTCCAACGTTATAAGGAAGGGTGTTGTCAATTTAGCGGTCCCGAACAGTTCGGTGCCAATGAGAACCTCCATCAATGAGCTATTCTGCTTTACTTTTGCCTTGATTGTTAAACCTAGCCCACTGTCTGTGAATTTATCTGCTATTATAGGGTATAAAATGAAAAAGTGAGGAAATTCTTAATTGCTTTTCTCATAGCATAGAATTCGTGGGAAAACAAAATCAAAAAACACTTTCTTCATGCAGGTTTTTCCACGACAGGGGCTAAAAGGGGGCGAGAACAGAAGGAACGCTAAGACAAGATGAGAAATACGTTTTCATCACTGCACACAATTGGCGAAAAAACAAGCCTACCAATTTCCACTTTCTGCACATGGACTTAACCAAGACAGAGACTAGCGGGAGCGATAACAGATGAATCATTAAGATGAGACGAGGAGAAAAAACAATACCAAAACGGAAGTAATCGCGATTGGCTACTCACCGTCGTGCCAAGCATACGCAGTATAATGACCTGATGTTAGGCTGGTAAAGAAAACAAAACCATTAACTTCTCTGGCAAAATAATCTAGCATTTATAGAAAGTCATCTTTCAACTTACGAAAGACAGCACAGTTGTACTACGTGAGAAATGATCACTGGCCAATGTTGCTTGGTAATAATGATACACCGCAGCAGTTGATGGAAAATCTGCAAACCCCCTTACGATCTTAACCCCATACTATCCAACTACTAATGACTCTAACAATCAGTCAGTGAAAATCTCTTCAAAAGGGCCTTAAAATGAATGTATTCTAATAGGAATAAATCACATTAAATTTGGCACTTTCTAGCCGGTCCCAGTTGATTTCTTATTTTCAACAGTACTGTGCTACTTTCTAGCAGATCCTATTTGATTTCCAACTTCCTATAGCACTTTCCTTCTCATTTGACGCCCCTTCTAAAGTCAACTGAGTAGAGCATGAAAGTAAAGATAGATAAATTGGGGAAATGACATAAAGAATAAACACTTATAAGTCATTTTGTATCGATATTAACGCAAAAGTTTCCCAGGTGTATTTGACTTGCACTGCCTATAAGTGAACTCTTACATACCCACTTCCATGGTGAACAACAACAGCCGCCAAATCATAAATATTACTCTTAGCAGAAGGACGGTTTTCTTTTTGCCTCTAAACACAATGAGAAAACATTCAACACCTTTCCAGACGCAGCTGATTTCAAGAACAAAAAGATATGCTTAACGACCTAAACACGGAAAAACTGCGAAACCGAAAAATCCTTAGAGAGCAGGAGGTTGCATGTAGAGATGTAATTGTGAGCTACTGGAATCGCACAAGGGCATCAGCTTTGAGTGAAATTTTCAATGTCGGGTCTCTCAAAACACAGCCATAAATCAAGTGGTCATTGGTTTCATAATACTAATAATAATACAATGTATTTATAGTTGGCTTGAGGAATAGCTGGAGCTAATAAAGGCCAACGCTATATTACCTACAGTTTCCACAATAACTAAAATTAACATTACTAAAAGAAAACTAGATACAAATGTGGCAAGTACACTCAAATCCCTTCCAACTTTTAATTTAATTTAACTTTTCATTTACTTTTCATAGCATGACGAAATAAGACTACACTAAGAGTGAGGAATGAAAAATAACAGAAAATAAAGAAAACTTTTACTTCGAACAAAAAGGTGTGAGTAACAAAAGGAGCGTCCCTACCTGAGACTGTCGTAGAAGAAATGGATTCATATTCAAGTCTTGAAGGGGAAATTTAACATATGTATCGACTTTGCTGCGACCAAACTGAGAATATCTGAAGCGCTTTAGATGCAAACATAGGACCTATTACAAAGAAAATTAACGTTATATATAGAGTTTGTGGAAATTTTACCATTTTGTATCATCTACATAAACAAGTAGACTTAAAATCTGAAAAGAATTGTTGCACATTTCTAGGAAACTGAAAGGTACGCTTGTGCTTGTCTTGTGAAAAGTGGACTGCTTTTTTTTATGCTCATACAAATTACAATTACATTCAACGATATAGAAACACATTACGGAACACAAGACAACACCACAGGGAGCATGGAAATACATAGCAACCCTGCAGCAATTTAAAATTTACTTAAAAAAAAATAGTGATAGATAAAAATAAAAAAAATAAATAAAAGTGGACTGCTGTTGGATACTTGTAAACAAAATTACTAAAGCGCTACTTCAGTGAACTAGGGCATCAATGAAAAGTTTTGAAATGCACCAGAAAACTGAAAGTTGCTTGCCAAGTAAATTCTATCAATTTAGATGAATGAAACAGAGACAAAAGATGCTAACGACAGTCTACGAAATCATGGATTTTCTGAACGAAGATAAGTACCCTAACTGAATTTTACGGACATGGTTGCTACACAACGACAATTCTGCTTACGTGCTGCCTTCCAAAGTGACCTAGCAGCTTGTGAAGCTAAGTAGAAAAGGAACTATGATGAATTAAAATTTTGCAATTGCAATGCAAAAATCCAGTCTGCTGTCCTGCTTCCCAGCAAAATGACATATACTTTTAACTTTAACAAAAAGAGCTATACTATCACGACTTGATAAAATGATGGATTAGCTTACATTTGAAAGGCTTGTTATCCAGAATTTCTTTGTTGATGGTTGTCTTCTGCCACATTTTGGACACATGTATCTTTCGGTATCTCCTAATTCTTCAACACCTACAAATCGCTGTAAACAATCTGCAATGCAAAATTGAAGGAAAAATTATCATTTAACACTTATGATATAGACTGAGATCTGGTAACTTAAATATATGGAAATGATAACAAAGAACAAGTCGCAAATGAACAACAAGGCCAATTCTTATTATGTGAACCGGGTTCTTAGGACACTTTTTAAAGAAGAAAATTCCCAGACTTTTCAAGGTTTACAAGACCAAACTTTAGGACATTCCCTGACTTTTTCCACCTATTTTACAGCAGTTATTGATGAATCAAGGACATGATCTGGCAAATTTACCGACAATGAAAGAGCAAAAAGAATGAGAATGTGAACAATTTTTTGACCAGAGAAAATTCCTCTGACTTCTCCGGGATTTCCATACTCCTGAGAATCCTGATGAAAATACGACCGAATGAATCCATGACGATAAGGTCAATAATTTTTCAAAAACTATGTATATACGTTTGGAATGACTTTTAAGCTAACAGGGTTTACAAAAAGCCAAAAGAACTTTGGGGAAATTCCAATCAAAGAAATTCATGTGAAAGGATCATGAAGACCAACGCTTCATGAGCATTAAGACTTACGAAAAAGATAGAGAACCCAATGTGAAGTTCGTATGTAACAAAGAAAGAGGACATTTTGAAAGTCAAAAATTAACAGCCTTTCCACAAAGAGCTTCAAAAAGATACTAAAACAATAAAGGATTTTTGGTGCACTGCAAAAATGAAAAGACAGATAGGGAAGAATGCATTAAGGCAATTGTTGGGGTGAACTCGATACTCTAACCGGTGAGCATAGAATGAGAACGAGACTACGGAATTGGCAAAACCATGTACAATTTGTACTAAGTGTGATAATCTCTGAGAGAATTCGATTTCAAAATCATCCGAAATGGATGGCAGCAGTTGAAGTAACAAAATAAGCCAAAAACCGAAACCTAGACACACGGCATTAGCCTAAATTTCCGAGTGGGATATTAGAACAATGGAGATAAATTAAAATTCGTATTCAGATAAATAAGAAATTCAAGAAATGCTGCCGTGCTCAAATTAAAAATGACATAAATCAAACAAGCTATCATAAAATTCACAAAGGAATATCCACCTGTTAAATAGCATGGTTTGGCATGTTTTGATTTATGGCTGTGTCCATGGCTGTGAGTGTGGTAACGATAAGGAATATCCAATGATATATCTTTAAAACAAAACACCATGTTAATTATACCAAGTCTGCCGTATTACTACAAAAACTGTAAGACTTTACAAATGGGATAGAGGATACGAATAAAATTATGTCGATTCTATTTCAATTGGTTTTTGCTGACCGATCACAAATGCTGAGAGAGTCTCAGTTTTTAAAAAACAAATCTTACATGACTGTGCACAACACATCGGTCAGAGAGTGGACCATGAAAAAGAATACAACAGCTACTTCCACTGAGCAAGATATATATATATATATATATATATATATATATATATATATATATATATATATATATATATATATATATATATATATATATATATATATATATATATATATATATATATATATATATATATATATATATATATATATATATATATATATATATATATATATATATATATATAAATAATATATTAAGTCAGGAGTAGGCTGCCACAATTTGGAATAAAATTTTTTTCGTGCCCCACGAGGAATCGAACCCACGGAAACACAAAAGTATCATGACCAAGAGTCCCCCGCTATTAGCAGAAAGAGGTTATACAGTATGCTTGGCTCTGAAGACGGCATTACGCCGAAACATAAACAGTGCCCTAGTTAAGTGAACGACTCATTGGATTCCAAAGGTTGAATGACCTTTGAAGTCCCTCGACTATTTCATTGCACCTCTGTGGTGCAGTGGAATATCGCGGGACTCTTGGTCATGATACGTTTGTGTTTCCACGGGTTCGATTCCTCCTGAGGCACGAAAAAAATTATATATATATATATATATATATATATATATATATATATATATATATATATATATATATATATATATATATATATATATATATATATATATATATATATATATATATATATATATATATATATATATATATATATATATATATATATATATATATATATATATATATATATATATATGGTTGCACGTCTATATTAATCTTCAAAAACTCTTAAAGACAGTTAAAAGTACCTAAATACAGTTCTTGCTTCTTCGATAAATGTTTACATTGAAGACAAGTAACCTGTCAACATGAAAAAGAATCACGCAGCATTAAAAGTTAGACTTTCAATTTCATACTTCGAATAAAAAAAAAACAAAACAAACAATTTATATCCAAGAACAGCTATTCAGTAAATGAGGTCTATCTAGACCGAAGTCTATATGAGGTCTATCTAGATCTAAAACTATGACATTGAAATCAGGGGTGAGTGGATTATGAATAAAATCAAGTTAATTCCCATGCATGCTTGAAACATTAGTAAATACTAGGCCTAGTAAATACGTACCTCACTCTGCAAAGTCCCACCAAAAATACTTGTTACTATTGTGTCTTTGGCATTACTAAATTTAGTGCTTTGAAGAAGCTCTGTGTGTACGCGATCGAGAAGGTAGTGCATAAATTCATGGGCATCATGCTGCTGGTAACCCCTGAAGAAATGTAAAACCGGATGAATCAGTTTTGGGTATACAATTTCATATTCAGACATGTGTCGTACGATGAACAAAATAACTCTCTCGTTCAGCTTGCATTTAAAGTAAGGATGAAACAATATAAAGATAGAAACTAGACATTGTTCACTAGTAGATGATAAAATCTCAAAAATATTCTGCCTTAATGTGTAGCACCAAGAGTTTTAGAAAGCAGCAAGAACTCAAAGTTCAAGTGGACTCCATGTAGTCACATTGAATGCACCTTAATGTAATCAACCAGATATAAGCTAAGTTCTCTACCTTCTGGTACAAATATCAAATTCCAATGGATGCTTTTTCGCTCATTGATTTGATATATCGATTAAGTCAACAAAACTTTGTTTAATTAAACAAATTTCAACCAATCCCATTAATCACAGAAAAGGATTTTATTGACATTTGGCAATTCAATCTCTCTGTCGCAGCATAAAAACCAAACATTTGCAAACAGAAAAGTAAATGTCCTAAGGAATGGGCTCTTTATGGAGTTAGGAAATCAGGATAGGCCGTTGCTAACCTAAAACGTGGCACAACTTTCCATACAACAGCAAACAACTCATCAGGTGAAATAGTGGCTGATGATCCCTGCCATAATGCACATAAGATTTTGCGAAGTTCTTCAACGAGTGATCTGAAATTAAATGATGATCTAGCATCAGTCAGGAGTTGTAAAAACGTCAAATGGATACAGGCATATGAATGACAGTTGATATAATCGATGCTGCATCACAGCAGAATGTTACCAATGCAACATGTCCTATTGCCATCACCAATGGTGCCTAATTCAAGAAAACACGATACGACTAATAATTGCCCCGGCGTGATTATATACGTGCAAGGAGCATCTGATGATTTTTAATGTAACAATAGTTATTCATACATTTACAAGTAAGAGAGAAATATCTTATTACATGAAAGAGTTACGTATAAACAACCGAGAAAAATAGCACGCGTGAAACGCGTTCCTTGAAAAATCACATTTTGATTGCAACAAATTAACGCAGGTTAAGTGAAGTTGTTCGTAATGTATAAAATAAGTCATCATATCGTGTGTACAACTAAAGAAAGAAATAGATTTTTTGTGGCATCCGTGTTGCTGAAGCGTCCTCCATTAAGCAAGGTGTACTAGGAATAGTCGTCACAATGAAAACAAAAATGGCAAAATCCAAGGGCAATAGAAGTACTGAAACGTCATGCCGGAAAACATCGCATCCAGAACATAATGAACAGTAGGAGAACTCTAGTGAAATTTAAAAGAATTTGTAGACAGCCATGAGAGAGATTGTGATGGTAGTGTTGTCAAATTAGATGATTTACTCAAGAAATAAACTATTAAACACATATAATACTAGTGTTCTAATCTTAATCCCTTTCAGAAATCTTCGAAAACTTTACTTCTATGAACTAAATTAACGTTGATGAAATTAACCTATCAGAAAATTAAGCAATCATTCAATAAACGCGCATATCCAATTAGCGCGTCAAAAATCAAAGACGATAAAAGGCAAACCGTGCTAATTTCATCCTGTAGTGATCTCTACAACTTTCAAAACCAAAGGGGGGATAAACATTCAACGCCATTAAAGACTGTGGCTTTCCTGCAGTCGGGGACCATACTTTTAAAGGTACAAATATATATATTAGGGTAGCTTTATCAAACTAAACAGTATAATCAACAATTATTCACATTTAACGGGAAAGTTTACAGCCATCTACGCTTCTTCCAATCCTGCAGGTGAGGACATCCACCATAAGGAGTAACAGAACTTATCACAGGCAATACTGTGATAGCCCGCTTATATCAACCTGAAGTTTTAAATTTAGCTCATTACGTAAATGGTGCTCAAAGAAAATTTTGGCTTCCAAGATTCTTAATATATATATATATATATATATATATATATATATCTTTTAGAGTAAATACATTGAATTCCAGAATAACAATTGGGCTTTAATTTATGAACAAACAAACAATAAATGATGAAGATGCAAAATAAGTCAGAAAACATACACATCATCGGGTTTGTAGCTCCTTGTATAATATTTCTTTGCAACCACCCCATCATTCTTCTCATTGAGTTCAATTGCTGGTATCTCTTTAAAGTAGCAACTGAAGTGCTTCAGATTGCTATGAAACAATATGTGATGTTGTTAGCTGTATCCCTTAAAAGCCATTACAAAGTGGCTACCTACATGCCACATCTATATGCTCGTAAATTATAACAGAAAATTCTAAAACACGTGTGGCAATTACGGAATAATTTGGTACTATCAACATGTAGCAACTGCAGGACTCTTGGTTTCCTAGCTCCTGCATAAAAACTTTATGAAGCCATTTCTACTCAATCCTATGTTACTTTACTGTAGTCTAATCCAATATCAAATCCTCTCTATTGTTCTTTTTCCTATTAAATGTACTGATCTAATCCTAACCTCCTTTAGCTCTATACTTCATTTCTCTGTCCACACATATGCACATATATGCAACATATACATGAGCACAATCACACACACACAACACACACAACACACACAACACACACAACACACACACACACACAAAATATACCCACTACAATCTTATCTACTAGATGGCCTTAACAACAGTTGCTCCAGACTGTAGGGATCCATGCATAATACAATCAGTATCTTCTATATTTGCCTTTAATTTCTGTGATCTTTTCATGAAAGACTAATCATACCTTAGTGACTGCAGTACAGCATTCATAAAACATGTGTTTCCAAGATTCCTCAGGCCAGGTGTATATTTCAAAGGCATCCTTCCATTCATATACTTGTTTTCCTACAGCATTAATAAAAACACTAAACTTTGACATCTCATAGAAGTACAACAGATAAGATAATTACAATTAAGTACTGCAAATTCCCATTAAAATATGATAAATATAGTCGATGATATGCCTATCTACACCAAACTTTTTCTAAAAATAAAAGGTCACCATAAATAAATAAAATCTGATTTCCCACTCACATCACTCTTGTTTTTCTTTGGTGGGATTGCAGGATCAACTGACATCTTTCTTTTCTTTTTGCCCTTTGAACTAGAGCAAAAACAAAATCAAACATAATAAAAATGAGACCTAGAAATGTCTAATTATAAATAAATGATTATTTGATTGTTACCAAGGTAACAAATTAACCATTGGTAAAAATCAGGACTAAGCAAAAGTCACTTCATCAAATTCATATATAATATTCGTACAATTGAGAATGTTTATATCTATACTGTTTTTTATTGTGCCCTTTCTGAGTTCTCAATATTGTGAAGTTCAAGGTTTGCACAAAAAACAGCACCATTGGTTTGGAGTTAGAGCTAGAGTGACAAGAAATCCTCATTGAGCTAATCCTTCAGTACCCTGTCCATGCCTGGGTAACTGGAAATCAACATTTTACTCAGCCTTGTGGATAGGCCTACCCCACAAACAAATAACGCTTTCAATACCATGAATCTTTTAAGTACATTTAAGATATCATATATTCCTAGAGTGGAGTCCTTGCTTAATTTACTTAAATGAGTCTTTCTATGTATTTTAAATACATTCCTAGAAGGGGTGTGGAAAAGAACACCTAAATTGTTCAAGGAGCTAATTTCTAGAGCACCTTTGGTTTGCTCAGGGCAAGACCTGGTTTTACATGTGGTCAGAGTGAACATCCTATTGAATACCCTTGATCATACCATTGTGCTGCTGCTGATTCGAGTGTATCCCTTACAAGTTGAACATCACCAGTTTTTGTGTCATTGATAACAAATTCATCACATTTATAGCTGAAAGAAGCCAGACAAAATTTTCATTATATAATCTTTGTTTATGAAATGTAAATTGCATTCTGCTAGCAATATATGGGAGTATTTTGAAATGCATATCAATTTGTGGATATGAAAAAAGGAAATGAAAATTCATACCAAAAGACCATTAATGAAGCATCCATACAGACAAAATGATCCTCACTGTTCTCCGAATGTGTCTTTGCATGTGCATTTATGTATCTAAAGATATCAAATAAACAAGATGCTCTTACGATGCCGACACTATTCATACCTAACAGATACCAATACACAGTGAAAAGCAAGCACCACCAAGGGCAAATGTATTTAAATACATGAGTAATATGAAAGAAGGTAACTAAAGGTCCATCTACTTTTCAAGTCAGAATATGGATTTTGGATACCAACTCATTGACCCTAGTCCATGTCGCAGTGTTCACAAATCACGGGACATTTGGAAGGGAACAGAAGCACACAAATCCAAATTAATTGGTGATGGGCATTAAATGCTAGAATAGTATACTTTTCCAGGTGGCTTACCTAAATTATCAAAAATGCAAACCAAATGAACAAATTTATTACTAATTTATTTCCTTGGATTCATGGAACCACAAGTTCTAACTTGTGAGCTACAAGTGTTTTCCTTTCCACAAGAGCTCTTGAACCTTTGTGTCACCTCCTACTAATATGCACCTTGTTACATATGGTGGAATATCCTAGATTGATCAGCAATTCCTCTTTCTTTATTTTTATATATTGTTCCTTGTCAACTTTCAAGCCTGAAGGCTCCAATGTATCATGTTTGTATTTACAAAATTTAGAATGATTTATATATATATATATATATATATATATATATATATATATATATATATATATATATATATATATATATATATATATATATATATATATATATATATATATATATATATATATATATATATATATATATATATATATATATATATATATACACACACACACAAAAGAGTTCTTGAAGTGTTAGATAACATTTAACATATACATACATATATAAAAACTGATAGAAAAAGTAGCTAACAATGATAATCTAACAGTACATAAGTTCCCATGCCATAAGCTTACCAAAACAGCTATACAAAATGCTGCAATGACTGGTACATCAAACTTGTAGTCCACTATGCGTTACAAACATTCAAAAGATTTATCTTATATCTCATGTTCTTATGTCAGTGTTTTCAAAATCAGCGTCAGCTGTCACACCCGACAGCAATTTTTTGATTTGTGATGCCTACTTTCCCTTAGGTAAATTATATGATATATGATAAATAAAACTTTCCTCCAAAAGCCTTCCAACTCCTACTCAAATAAAAGCAACTCCTACTTCAAAAACTGTTGGAAACACTGTATGTTAGGTATATTTTTATACATCCCAAACAAAATTATAAAGTTTGCTGCATCTTAACTATATAGCCTGAAAGCAAACAGCCATGCCAACATAATTCAACATGCAGAATTGATTATCTTAAAATCACTAGCAAATTATCATACCTGCCACAGTTTACAATACCACACTTTAAACATATCCAAGGGCTTCTGTTTGTTCTGCAAACTGTTCATCCATATAATATGATGAAAAATACATAAATACTACGCCAAGGTAAAGTTAATCACAAATACAGGCATTAGACCAATCCTGCTCAACTACAAGTCATTCACAGAATCTAATTCTACAAAGTTTTCAGATGATAACCCACAATTATAACGAAAAAAAATTTACTGTAATTTCAATCAAAAAGTAGGCAATGCTTCCATGGTGGATTTGTTTACTCCATATACTGTCTCCATTAATTCAGTGTACATAACATAACTGTTAATAATAAGGTGCTTATTGTGCTGCTATTGTAATTACTTGGTCATTCACTATTTTTTCTAGTTCTTGAACATGTATGTCTGTGTTAAATCTTCCAGGCTACTTCTGAACATGTGTTTGATTGTCATCCTGATCTTCAAATGTTTCTGGTTATATATGACATTTGCTTTCACAGGGTGTAGATCACAACTCAAACAATTTCAATGACTGTAGAATTTTGTAAATGGTCTGAAAACATGGAGTTTTGGAGAAATGCATGGAGTTTAATTATATGGTCACCCAATCCCAATCTCATATTCAAAATTCTTTAAAAAACATTCCAAAAATTGAAATGGCAAGTTTTAACACTTTCAATTCATCTGCTCTGCAGTGCTTCAAGGGACATTTTTCGCCTTGTTGACATATGTTTTATCTGTACTTTCACTCTCTAAGTGAAAATGAATTTAGCAATGACTGCTAACTTTTTTAGAGGACTCTGTCTAATTTTTAATAGAGCTATAAGTTGATACTAAGGGAGTTCTAAGTCTCTTTCCATATCAAGGTTTTCTTCTATCAACAGTAAGCTCATAGACATACAAAATATTAATTGACTATTTCCAGTCCAGCTACAGTTCTGGGAAATATACGGAGGGTAAACAAAAAGAAATATAGTAATAGTAGCCATTGCTTAGTTTTTGGTGATACAAGAAACTTAGCATATTTCACTATAATATTTTTGTGATTAAGTCATAATTCTCAAAGTACTAAGAGAACAAGTGATTAAATTTCTACATGAAACAGCCTGACAAATATGATAGGAGCTAAAACAGACTTCCACAAGACATCATGGAGGCTACATTGTTATATTTAGTCAAAAGGGATTTTTTGTCATATACAAGCTATAACCATTCAACTAATGCTGATTCAATTTATAAGCAACTATTACAATCAGAGATCCTACTTCTGTTGTGACTCATGCTAAAAATACAAATAAACCACTAAGTCCAAAGTTCAGATATACTCGGTCTACACCTAACGGAAGACTTCTTACAATGTCTCTCAGGCGGAGGGAGACAACAAAGGCAAATCTATGAGACTACGTATAGTCTACATCTTTCCTATGGCACTGAGTTTACCATCAAATTTTCAAACTGAATATGAATAAATGAAAATCCAAAAATGGGCTTTCTTACTAATTAATGCTTTATCCAAACATTATTTTAGCTTAACAACACTTCTGAGGGAAGGGATGTGCATTAGGCTTGGCAGTTCCTACTTCTCTTTGTAGTTTGATTCTCACGTGACTACAGAGGAACCATAAGTCTGTGACTCCTCGCAACATGACTTATGTTTTACAGGGTAGAATCACTAACTTCACAACAAATATCGACACCTTTCTAACCAAAAAATGAGTTTTGTTGTGCTTATATAATATACTGTATTCAAGTTGAGACCATGCATCTCATTTTGGCGGTTTGTTGTTGTTGGCAATCATTACGTCACTGTATTAAATGTCATACGAAGTCAGGCACAATTATTGACCGTCAATCAAGACAGCGCTAGAGCTTCGATAAAACACACTGTTGAGCATATGGATTTTCAACACGTTCCATATTTGTATAAATAGAAAGCTTGAATCAGCCAAAGGATTGGAAAAACGCAGACTTAATATGCTCCAGCAGTATGACATTCTACAAGGGAGGTTTAGTCCTACAAAGAGTATTGGGACAAAAAGCTTTATACCTGAACATATCCATGCTCCTTTGTTTTCTGAAGTTAACTGCTTGATAAAAGCCGGTGAAACATCTACTGAAGAATCTAGATGCGAACATTCCATGGTAACTAAAATACTGAAAGGAAGTTCTAGGTGTTTCTCTCTCGTTGGTCCTTGCTTCGCGTTCGCATTTCTCGAAGGAGCAATGCATTGCAATAAATTATGCTAATTATGCAAACAAATGAAGTATTCACTTCAATGTCCTTTACGTATCAAGCAGAAAACGAGGAGAATAATCAGAAGGTAAGCTAAGAACATTTGTATCGACAGAATAACTCGTTAAATGTGTCTGGAAGAATCGCTGTCAGAAAATCGTTTACTATGTTTAATCAACGCAGCAAAATCAGTTAATAGAGAGAAGAGCTCTTTACATGCACCTCTAAAAGGGCAGTGTTTAATAATCAAGAAAATATCAAACTAACTAACATATGGAAACACTTAAATTTTTTTATTTACACAACACGAAACAAAGAATGGTATCTTGCTAGCAAAATTTATATCCGAAAGCAGGTGGATCATTTCACCATAAAAAGTTCCCATTAAACTTTTAAATCTAAAAGTTTACGCTACTCACTTAGAAGGCCATGCTTCATGGAGTTGTTTTTGCAGATAAATTAGTACAGGCTACCCATTTCAAGGATTCTACATAATCATTATCATTATCATTATCAAAATCTTGGCTATTACTATTTTTACCAAGAAGTGCAACGCATATAATTGGGATCAGCCTGGCAGTCGTTATCTGCTTGATATCTCACAGATAGGTGACAAAAATTGTAGGCAGAGAAGGCGAGAGAGGGCGAGAGAAGGCGAGAGAGGACGAAAAATAATGCTAAGATTACAGCTCATAGGGGAGTTAGGCTACTATTTACCGAGAGACGAGTTGGGATTCTACAATCGTTACATGTAAGTTCACAAATGAAACTAAGTTGACATGTGGACAGCACTATTGTCAATTATCTTTAACTTATATCCTCGAGATGCCTTGCAACTTTTTAATATGAACTCTCAAATGCATGTTTTCTTAGGTATTCCTAATGCTATGAAATATGGTAGAACTGAGCATTATCGCTTGAATTATTTACATAGCATGTCTCTATCTTCCTGCAACCCATTAAGGCTTCACAACAAATTGGGACTATGAGACTGATTTCTTTACTTCCCATAGTCCAATCATTAAATTCTGGGATGGTGCAATAATTCTTGAAAAGATTTTAATTACTTCGAATCGTTCCTTCATAGCAACATTCCACTGAAGTCAGCACTTCTCTTTTGCAAACTTGCAGGTTTAAAATCACAGTCGTTTTGATCTTTGTAATTCCCTCTTTGTTTCGTCACGGTTGTCTATTTTCTTTCGCTTCAAACGCACCAATCGATTGTGAAGGTGATTATTTCTCACCTTAATTATCTCGTGATCTGACAGTGGGGCTTTTGACAACCCCGGAATGGCACTTTTCGAAACGATGTCCGAATCAGTTAATTTTTCTGGGACTGATTTGCGCTCATCCCAATCACCTGCAATCACTTTAGAGTCAGAGCTCGGAGCAGTCTCTTCAAGAAATTTAGTTAGCATCTTTGATGAATCACTTTCTTCCTTTTTTGACGTTGAAACAGGTGGTGAGCCAATTGTCCTTGTTTGTGCTATTTCCGTTACAATTATCGGTTTACCCCTAGTTATAGGTGGAGCCTCTTCTTGAGGGATATTCCCCACTTGATACTTTCTCTCTGTTTTTCCTGCTGCATTATTTAAATCTTGCTTATCCTTCTCTTTGTCAGCTTCTCCTGGCTTTCTGCCTTCTGGTCTCCCTAATTGAGGCAAGCCATGGATCAATTTGTCCATAAGCGGTGATCCCAACTTGCTTTGTCCCAGTAACGGTTTCTCAACAGACATTTTCATTGGTGATATTTTTGCTGATAGCTGGGTTACTTCAGGAGAGCCACTACCAGTTCTTATAGTCAATTGTCGTTGTTGTTGCTGTTGTTGTTGCTGCTTCCGCTGTTGCTGTTGCATTTCGTTGTGCTTCTGCACTTCTGCATTTTGCGCCAAGGCATTCGCCTCAGATCTCCTCATGTTCAAGTCTCTTTGCATCTGTCTAAGAATCTGTATTTGATTCTCGTAGAGCTGCTCTGAGTTTTGCTTCATGCCGTTACCATTTACTTGGAGAAGACTCTGACTTACACCTCCCTTGCCTTTTGGCAATATGCGTTTCAGATTAACTGTCGAGTCTCGTTTTAAAGCAGAATTGATCATTCGGCTCCTCTGGTTTCCCATGGCATTTGCTGTCACGGGTACTAATCGCCATCTTGAACCAAGTCTTACAGGATTCACTAAATATCGATATGGTATTTGCATCTGGCGAAATGTTATCATTGACGGTATATTATTCTGCTCAAGTCTTGTATTTTTACTCTTGATCAGGTTGTTCGCATTTCGATTACCGCTTGGTCTTTTGATATTGTTTACTACAGCGGGGTGAGCACTTTGAATTTGCTTTGGAGAGGCTGGTTGACGAATGAGAGGCTTAGATAACTGGTATTGATTTTGAACCCGACTCTGTGGTTGGGGAAATTGCTTCTTCAATAGACCGATCGGCATGATCGATCTTTGAAATGGCAGCATCCTTGCTATGATTTCTTTGTTCTTTTTCAAGTTACCTGCATAAGACTGAGGTGCTAGTCTCCATTGTTGTGAGCTTTTCTTATTAAGAACACCGCCTTTTTGAATCGGATTTTTTATCACTAGTTCAGCATAATATTTCTTCTTTAGATTTCCTGCAATGCCGCTTCCTACTGGCCAATCAGGTGAGGCTACGTGCTTGAATGTTGATGCTGAATTTTGGGCAGCACCATTTAGTTTAAGGTTCCCTGGTGGAAACAACCTTAGCCTAATTGAATCTGGAAAAATGGCAGAACCTTTCCTTTCTGATATCTTTCTGGGCTTAGAACTACGAAACTGGTTGATTCTCGGTGGAACCCTTTGTACTACTTGGCTCGCTGCTCTCTGGTCTCCGGAGAGTTTATTTTTCAGCTTTTGATAAATATTCCTCCAGCCGGTCTTCTTGAATTGATTGTACGTTTGCAAACTGTCAATTTTGGATTGGCCGCCAGGCCTCTCCTCGGTTTGATTACGTTGCATCGGCATTTGATTGAACGCAGCATTCGCTGAGGGTACTTTCACATTTTGCAATTGCATCTTTGCGAAAGGTGAAACTATTTTCATGTCACTTACTTTGCGTAATGACTTCGATTCCACCTTCCATCCTCCAACATTTGAGGCAAGGAATGGCTTCGGCTTGAGTGCAGCATTTCCTAAATCCCCTCTGTTAGAGTTAACGAAACTGTTATAGTTTGGATAATTCGTCATTTTCACTTCACCCCTGTTCCATGGATCCCCTTGCCTTCCTTGACCATAGAACTGCATTGCCATGTTTCCCCCATTTTCATTCATGCCATGCCGTCTCTCATCGTCAATTATTTGAGCTGGTCTTTTGTTGAGGTAGTTAACGAACATATTCTCATAGATATTCTTCAGGACAGTGGCTAGAGATACATTAAAGGGGAGCTTTAGCGAAACAACCCTATCTCTACTCTGGGGTACTTGTCCATATGGAACTGGGACTTCCTTGTTTGGAAAGGAGGTTGTCAACTCAATAAACTTTTGATGATTCCTTGGAACTTTTAGATACACAATTGGATTTTGATTCTGAACTGAATCAGGTGCAAATTTGTAATTTCTATTTAAGGGTTGTATGTATTTCCTGTCTTCTTGGCTGCTTTGTACATTCTTCATTATACCCTTTGATCTCCCTTGTGCCATATCAAATTTAGGACGAGATCCAGCAAGTGTATCTAGCGGCCCTTTGATACGCATTATATAGTTACCACCATCAGGTGGGATGACTTTTATTCTGAGGGCAAATGGCCATGGATGTACTCTTGTATCTTTCTGATCAGTTTTCCCTGAATACTGTGCAATCCTTATAGCTGGTATATGCTTTCCTTCTGCCTGGTTCAATTTTGAAGTAAGCTTTGCCTCTTCCTTTTCATGGTTTACTTTGCTTGATTCCCAAAGCGGAGATGTTGGTCGGTCAATCAAACGCTGGACGGTTGGCTTCTGCATTCGGCGTTCCTCTTCCAACAGTTGCTTTTCCAATGCGCGTTCTTGGTATATTCTCAACAAATCTAGGTTATATTGAAAAGGCCTTGGTGTTGGCCAAGGTCTTACTTTCTTTGCAGTCGGCATCAAAGCGCTTTCTAAACCATTGTTTGTGGCTGCATCTGAGAATGCATTTGCTTGAAGTGTTGCAGGGCTCGTGACAGGCGCTTGCGTACTGTAAGCTTGAACTGGAGTTAGGTACGTCTGCGGGGAAGGAGTTGGCGAGAACGAGTCCAGTGAATTGCCGTAGAAGCTACTGCCGCTTTTTGCAGGCATGAAATACTCGGTAGCAGGGCTACCTTCTTGTGCTGCGGTATCATAACGGTTAGAGGTAGCAGTACTCATATCTTCATTGTTGTTGCTGCTGCCAGGGTAATTCCAATAGTTGCTTGTTCCATAGCTTCCTTGGTCATAGGGATAAACAGGATTTGTTTGGTACTGATTGTTACTCCAAATGTTTTGTCCCAGTTTTTGATCATTTCCATAATACGCTGTTTGCATCTTAGTATAATTCGAAAGAAATTCCTCGGCTGGCTTGAATGTTTCACTGATTTGTGGGTACTGCCTGAGAAGAGTTTGCAACTGGCTGTCACTGCCCTGTTGAAGTTTGGATTCTAAAGGTATCTCCTGTGAAGGAGCAGAGTCGCGTTGGGTATTTTGTTCCATGGGGTTATTTGCTATCGACGGTTGTGCAGTCTTTTGTCGATCCAGCAACGACTCGAGCATTTTTACCCAGTTTTGCATATCTTTGCTCAGCTCCGTAATACTGCCATTTATACTTTCTCGATGGCCTATAATTAAGTGTAGATAAAATTAAATGATCATATCTCACAAGATGTGTCGGTTTGGTTCACATTCTCAAATTCAGACGTGCGATCATATTTCCCATAAGTTTCAATTAATATATATGCAAATATATTTGCATATATATATATATATATATATATATATATATATATATATATATATATATATATATATATATATATATATATATATATATATATATATATATATATATATATATATATTTATAACTCAATAGCCTTTAAAAACACTAACAGCTTTTAAAAACTTAAATAGAGATTCATCCTAAAAATAACTGTTTAACGTTTCGCATCGAGCTTCATCAGAAACAAGTTTTCTGATGAATTGTCTGATAAAGCTAGGCGCGAAATGTTAAACAGTAAATATATATATATATATATATATATGCAGACATGTCTTGCAAACTTAACAGCATTGTCGTATTTTTTCGCCTTATATCTACTCTTATATCATCGAGAAATTTTGGGAATATATATATGTATGTATGAAAAGTCTGTTGGTACTACAGAACTTCACTAATGCACGAAAAAACGGCACCATTGCTTAGACTTACTGAAGAGATCTTTTCGTACAAGACACATTATTCATCATACCAAGTGTATCCGCATCTGGCTATACATTTCGGTTCACCTTTCGGTCGTTATCCGATGTTTCATACTCTGACGAGTGTCGGACAAACAAAGCTTTTCAGTATGTCTAAGAAATGGTGCCGCTTTTTCGTGCTGTAATGAATATATATATATGATTATATAAATGAATATATATATATATATATATATATATATATATTCATTTATATAATCATATATATATATATATATATATATATATATATATATATATATATATATATATATATATATATATATATTTATACTTATGTATGCTTGTATTTATATGTATGTGTTTGAATACATTTATTTATGTATAAAGCTTCATGAACGAAGAATTATAACGAACCTTTGATTGTTTTGCTTCATAAACATAGGCTGCGATGTTACAGCCTCACCGTTAGCAATTTGTTTAACAATGTAAGAATTCTTCAGCTCATTCATAAGTCCATCACAGATTTATGCTTTACTACATATAGTCATTTGCATCTTAAAACAGACTTGGTCCGATCTACGAACGTCTTTTACAAGATGAAGAAGAATGTTACCAGGTTCCACTACACGTTGTGGATACACCCATTTTCTATTGTGAGAACTGATTGTTCCTCTACTTTCTGACTTTACTAACTTACTGTAAATTTCAGTCGTTGTCTCAAAGGTTAAAAATAAGCAAATGTTTTCTACAGGAAATAACTCCAGAAACTAGAATACTGGGACGCTCAATAAAATTCTCAGCAAATTTCCGTCCTTCATTTTCTACCCACCGAATCGTTAAGCAAAAGCATGCATGGCGATATATTTATGATGAAGAAATTTAAATCATTAGCTTACTAAAGATATTCAGCAATTAACTGAAATGAAGTTAGCCTTCTGGTAGCAAATACTTATGCCTGTTAAGGATTAAAATGGAATCATTCATGCAAAATCGGTTTACTGACTGCACCATCTGTCTAAATCAAGCTTTACACAACTGTTTAAGATTTTAGTTAACCTCGTCCTGATTAGCTTTTTGATTTAGTTCTATGGATGTGTGCAAGAGCGCACCGAAGTAGAGTGTGTGCGGGATATTACATTCCTTACCTTTTGCAGAAGCTGTCGGGAACTCCTAGGCATGACAGTAAAAGTCGGCTTAATGATCATGCATTGTTGATAATTATGGTGCTTTGTCCAAACACGTTGGTGAATTTCTTGGAACACCCCCACCCCACACTCAAAAGTTCTTCAGCACAGCACTGGGTATACATCTGCTCTTTGTTTCAACTTCTCTATGCGTTTCGCTATAAGTTATGTCATGTCCAGTAGAGCTATATTGCCAAGTACACACTTTTTTATAAGAATATAGTCTATAAGAATATCAAGGCTCACATTTTCTGAAATTCTAGGAGAATCTAAAAATAATGCAAGGCCCAAGCCTAATCAAGGCTTGGACTTTTTGCTGATTTGGGTTTTCTTAGAAAACAAAACAAGGGCGAGCGTCACTTATCCTGTATGGAAAAGCTTAAACTATGATGCAACTCAGCAACTCTTGAATAGTGTCTGTTACACACTTTTATTTTAAGACTATAGTCTATCAGAGAATTAATGCTCAAAGTGACTAAAACTTAAGAATATTTAAGAACGTCCTTAGGGTCAAAATCAGAAAAATTTAAGAATATTGAGGCTCAATGGAAAATTAGGTATTCATATAAGAAGGTGCAGAAGTCTCATATCAGAAGATGTACAGGCACTATATTACAGTTTGAATGGGCACAAAGGCTTCTTCTCATTCACAAACCAATTGATACCTTCAAGGCAAATTATGAATTATACAGACGTTGGCAATAATAATCTTAGAACAATTTGAGGTGATCTGTTCATAAACTAATTGATTTCTGTATGAAATCGTATAAATGTCATATAATAAGAACAATTTAATTGAAAAATGAATGGTACGTATCCTATTAACGTCCGATTCAAGTGTTGGCCGCCGGCCAAGGCAGTTCCTATACATTTTTTTGTGGGAATGCAAGACCTACAACTAGCTAACAAAATGGGCGTGCCTCCCATGATCAAAGAGCGTCTGCTAAAGTTTTATCGTAATGTGTTCAAGTTGTGGGCAAACTATGTGAATCTGTAAATGAATCAAACTCCTGAGCTGTCTGCTCTCTGTAGCAGCTAATTTTTCTCCCAGAATACAAAGGTCAACATAATTTGCCGACAGAAATGCCAAATTCTGGTTATTTGCCAAAGGACTGGTTGTCCAAGGGGCATGACGCCACTCAGCCTTCGAGATGATATGCCTATTGTTACTTTTAAATAAATAAATAAATAAATATATATATATATATATATATATATATATATATATATATATATATATATATATATATATATATATATATATATATATATGGCAAAATAAGAAAGCATACTACGAGGAATCCTGAAGTTATTGTAGATTGAAAGGCCCTTTCTAGAAAGGTACTAGAATAAGATGTTGAATAATTGAAACAAATAGTAGCCTTCACTGCTTTGAAATATATAACCCTAGCTGGCTTTGATTTCAGGCGTAAAGCGCGGCAAAATTATTCATTGTATCTTCCTACAAATTCGGATCAATGCAACCTTCATCGTGTTTTCCTCCAAATGGACCAGGAGAATCACCCTTTAGTAGAGCAAGGTAGAATCGAAGATTGGAGGAACATCTATTTGATTGTCCTAACTATCTTGGCTGGCACAGAAACTCAACCAAGGGGCGCAAAGTATAAGCCTTGATTGGCAAAACCAAGGTAAACAGGTCCCGTGCGGTAGTGTTGGCAAATAGTATGTGTGATTCTCCACCCATGACAAACTAGCACAGACAGAAAGGGGATAGGTTCCCTTGTCAGCAGGCTGACATGAAAACCTTGAAACTAGATACTTTACTTCTTAACAAGCTTTTTCCTCCTACATAATCTTAAGGAAATCTTATTGGTATACATTTTGCTGAAAATGGGGTATTGGGCGGGGTACATAAGAAAGTTATATGACTAAGCACCTATTTTCGCGTTTAATGTTAGCGACAGCAGTTTGCAACCAAAACTAATAGAATGAACATTCATTAAGAATTGCTATTGATATCCCAAACGATATCTATATCAAAGAGACTCTGTATGCAAGAGGCAATGTGAATACAATTTTGAGGAATAAAGTGGTTTCATCATTGCATACTTTTACAGTTCATCAATGCACAAAACCACTTCATCACAACACAAATTGCTTATCACTAAATATTTAAATACAGTACATATTTCTCCCTCTTTTCTCCCTCCCTGTGCGTTTAGATATTTCACTACAGCACGAAAAAGCAGCAATATTTTGAGATATAATATCTACCAGTATGTCTAAAAAAGTTGCCCCTTTTTTGTGCTGTAGCAAAGCTCTGTGGTACAAACAGACTTTAGACAATTGTAAGAAAAACTTTTGTACAGCTCTGTTACAATAACTTCTGGTCAGATAGCAAAATATATATGGAGTGTAATATTCATGATATTAATAAACTATCATCATGTATATGTTATTTACATTTGAAGTCTGAAACAAATGCTGTCAGTGGGCCATTCTCTGGCTCTGATTGCAAATTTTTGCAGCAGAACAGGAACTAGGTTACGTGTTGGACAGAAACTGGAGCAAAAGTTGGCACCCAACAGCCAGTGTAGAGAAGATAAAAGCCCAGCGAGTAACTCGTAGTGAATCTGTACAAATCCCCGAGCACTGTGCAGATGAACAATTCACTCATGGCTGTGAAGAGACCCCGCTTCGGCACAAAGTGGAACTTCTACTATTCCTAACAGGAAATTTTTCCAGTCAGTTTCTTCTCTATGTTAGTTTTAAATATAGAATTTCACTGCCTGACAATGTTGGTGCAAAGTCTCTCGATTTCTCCTTTTATTAACTACCTTAGTGCCATGCGACGTGTTTAGATTGGACTTTCAATGGCGCGATAGTAATGATGCATTCCGGAGGCAATGGCATCTCGCTTCTTTTTCAATGTACCCCAGTTGCCTGCCATTGTTGGCCTATGGGGAATTGTGTTCTTTTTGCTTATCAGAAATGACCGTACATGACTCCTTTTATCCCATATTTCCGGTGGAATACTTCTGGGTGTGCCTTCCTTTATAGACATGTCATTGGGATCCGCCCTAAGACCAGTATTCATTCTTAGCCTAAAGCCTTCGCTACTGTCTGGCATATTCACAATACTAGCATTTTTTAAATGTTGATTATCTCTTACCCGAAGCAAAGGAGACCCAACATTGACAGTTGGCTGTATTGTCCCCGTTGCACTATCCAATACGGGTTGTGCAATATTGGGTGTACTCATAGTCTTCCTTGCTAGAATTTCTTGCCTATTTCTAGCTAAGTCCTGCATTTCTCTTATATGTAATGCATTTTTCCTGTTGTAATAACTGTAGATTTTTTGCCAAACATCTTTAACAGCTGGGCGAACCATAGACTGCTTTTTATTCCCAATGTCATAGCTAGCCTGCGGTGTGCTCTTTGCTTTGATAACATACTTGACCAACGCTGACCCAATCTTTGGTCTGTACCACGAAGGTAACCTATTAAATGCGCTTCGTGGTAGGTACGCTATGTTTGCTCGTGTTCTGCCAGGGCCAGCCCACTGAGCTTTCCAAATGTCCGGCCGTATAACTTTTGCTCTCAATAGTGCACGATCAGTTACAGGAAGGTTGGCAAGTACAGGATAACTGGTTTTTAGGCTTTTTGCTACGTTAAGCTTACTTTGCATAACATTGTTGCGCTTTGGGGCCATTTGAGGAGCAGCTTGGTTTGGCCTAGTAAACTGGTGAGACCGCGAGGAAAGAAGGTCAGAAAGGAAGCCAGGGTTGGTGACTGCCTTGTTTCTAATTGCTGCAAGTGCAGATGAGCCAGGAATTCCTTTGATGCTAATGGCGTATTTACTACCTGCGCGAATCGTTGGTCTTAACGCTGATGCCGGGGCCGTTTGGTCTCTACTATGCAAAGTATCTTGAGCGTATCGTGCAGGATTTATGTAAGGCGAATGGTAATAGGTTTGCAATTTGTTTATTGAGGACCTACCGTCACCGTGCCCGAGAGGTGACTGCACGGTCTTCTGTTTGGGTTGCAGTCGACTACGAGACCTTACATAATCTGCATAAATTTGCATATAATTTGGTTTATTCACATTAAATCTTTGCCAGGCTGCAGTTGGCGAATTTCTAGTTGAAACCGCAGGTTTTTGAGGGGATTGCAGGGTAGTCTTCTGTGCGCTGGGCAATGATTGCGGAGACTTCATTAACGATCTCTGATTCCCTGCCAGATTAATAGGAGCTACGTTTGCTCTCTGCTGTTGGGAATTTACTAGTGCTTGTCTTACAACATGCGGAATTTGGGCTCCTCGTATAAACCCCGGGCCAAACCTTTGAAATGGTTGAAAACGTCCAATGTTCATTTGTCCTGGTATATACGTATTACTAAACCTGTTTATAACACGTCGTATTACGTATGGCTTGCCATCAATATAAAGGAATGACGTGCCTTCGCCATTGCTAAGCGCGCTTAATTGGCCTTGAAACGTGCCTGGCTCGGTATTTGATGACACTATGTAATTAGCACTGGGAGGACTATTGAATCCTAGTTGAAATGCTGATGTTTGGGCTTCGAATGGCTTGTTATTGGAATTGTGGTATTCCACTGTGGAACTTGCCACCCTGGACTGCATTGGTTCAGGTTGTACTCTAGCATATGGGGGTTTGTACAGGTTGTCGTTGTTAAACAAAGATGGTGCCGGTGCCGGTGCCGGAGCCGGTGCCGGAGCCGGAGCCGGTGCCGGAGCCGGTGGCTTGTTACGATTCCACATGCTATTGAAAATACTCCATAAATTATTACCATTTGCAGGGGGTGCTTGCTGTACTGGCTGTTGTGGCGCAGCCGCCCTCTCTGTTGCTGGCTTCCATCTGTT